>VZTQ01005152.1:0-11958 GCA_013400755.1 Pelecanoides urinatrix
TTCTATGATTCTATGACTATTAACGACTTGTAGCTTCTTGGAATAAGCATTACTACTGCCCTCAAGACATGCTTTTTCTGATTTTTCTGTTAAGGAGGTTGCATAGCATTTTACAAGTTTGCTTATCTTGATTCATACACTTGAATGCTTCTATATCAGTTCCATAGGAGTGGAAATCCTGGAAATGTAGTTTTAAAGATGGAAAACCGGTATTAGTGCAGGGCACTGAGAATTCATCTGCCTTACCGCTTCCTTGTAAGTTATCACAAAAATCTTTCCTCTCTTCAAAATCTTGAACTACATGACAGTGGCTCAAGGACAGCCTTCTGTATTTCTCCAAAGGAAGCAGCAAGTGAAAGAGAAGCCAAGTTCTACATCATACCACATTTATAGAACTAAAAACATAGAATAGACATATTACCATTTTGATTACCATGGAAAGTGGATCAACTGTACAAAACAAGGTAATACACAGTAGAGAAGATGATTTTTATTTTTAAAATGCTTATCTAATCAATATCAGGCTTTGTTCTAAAAACATCAAGAACAAGTGTTAATTTAACCCTGAGATGATTACAGTCAAGAAGCTTTCTCTCATGCAAGTAAAAGTTTTAGCAATAAACAGTGAGCCACAGTTCCAAGTGAGTGTCCTGTTTTGTTCAACTAAAAGTCCTTTAATTTTAACATTGTATATAGTAGAGTTATAGGCCCCTTGTCTACTAGAAATCCACCACCCTAGTTATATTCCTGTAGCACTTGAAGCCATTGAAATCAAGGTTGTATTCCTTTATGCTTTTGAACATTGCTTTTACATAGGCTTTCAGACACCTAGTGTCAGAGGTATAACAACTCTGCTGTGTATAAAGGGGATCTTATGGAGAGGACACCATCTAACTGGCTAGAGAGGATCCCAGTCAGGTTTGGGTACTGCACAGAAATACAGCCAGCAAGACTTGTTTTAAAAGAATTCTATGACAATATATTAGTTACCTTAAGGATTTTCTTTTTGTGGGGGATTTTACTAGTTTAAAGTTAAAGCCCATTAATTCAACTTGAATACGCTGCTTCACTGTACATTTCATATTGTTAGAATGTACGATCTTTTAACAATCACTATTAAACTTCAGATTAACTTTACCTCAGCTGATAGTTTACAGGTTGTCCTAAGTTGATGCCCATTTTACTCTGAATATGTGTAAATATTTTGATGTTAAAACATACCTTGGGTTGCAGAAAAATAACTTAAAAGGACCAGTAAAACAAACTTTCTGAATGCCTGTCTTTCAGAAGAGGTGTTCATATCTCCTCCTTTTCTCTCTTGCTTACAAACATTTGTTTCTTTGCTATATTGACTATAGTAGCCCAGCAGAGTTAAATTGGACTTAAAAGGTAAAAAACCCACAGTAACCAAGATTAACTTGGTAACAGAGGTTGATGCTTTTCTTAGAACAATTAAAGTTACACTTGGCAAGTCTGTCAGTGATTAACTGTTTGTGGATTTAGGCATAATAGGTACTGTTTAACTTGAGCCCTTGTGTGTGGTGGGTTAACCTTGGCTGGTTGCCAGATGCCCACCAAGCTGCTCTTTCACTCCCTCTCCTTAACAGAACAAGGGGAGAAAATAAGATGGAAAAGCTCATGGGCTGAGATAAAGACAGGGAGATCACTCGCCAGTTAGCGTCATGGGCAAAACAAATGTGACTTGGAGGAAATTAAATTAACTTATTGTCAATTAAAAAAATGACTCAGTGATGCATAAGTCATAATAAAATAAAGTGCATTAAGAGAAAGCTCTGACAAACATATGTTTTCTTAAACAAAGTTTCTTGTTGGGGAGTTAGTTATGTCCGTCTGTCTTCCACCATGTCTTGATGGAAGGTAGTTCGTACTTGCAAAGGTGTTTCTAAACATGGATGTCTGTCTTAAGATCATATTTGTGTCTGTTCTTTAAAATAGTTGGTAACACAATACAATTAAGACTTGGTTTGGTTTTTTGCACTGTGGTATGCATACTGCTGTCAGCAGCACCAAATAGTAGGAACCAACACTCCATATTATCTTTGCTGAGCATTTACAGGTGAGCACTGACAAATACTAAAGAGTACCTGAGTAACGGTAGGGATAAACTTGATCCCATAGAAACTGTCCCTCATCAGGATTTAACTTATGAGCAGTCCATAGTGATTTGAAAACTCCTATTTGAAGCAGATGCCTGGCCACACCATACTTTTCAAAAAAACTTTCCTGTACAATTACGTTAATCTCTTACTGAGAAGATACTGTTATCACGATCTTTGTTTACCTAAAAGCTAAGAACACAAGCAGGACACTGATTTAGTCCTGCTACAGATAATGTAAGTTAATAGGTTTAGTCTATGAGGCTGAAGAAAATATATTATACTGCATAATATCTGAGAGTCTATCTTGCAGTATAAAGGTGCTGGAATTGGCATGAGAGTAGACTGCAGCATGGGCCAGTTAAATTTATTTCTTCCTTTGCATGTTTTGTCAGGATAAGTTAGTCTAAGTGCCTCCTAAAGTTAGGTTGGGGATCTCTGTACTGCATTGTGCCGGACGGAGATCCTTAGCAGAGGACTCTTTCCCACCTACTACCCATCCACACACACTGTTGTTGTAGTATGACTGTACAAGTTAGCTGACTTCAAAGTTACTACACTTACTGCTAACTCATTTCAATTTTATAATCAGGAGGGAGAAAAGTCATTACAGAGATCAGACTGCTTTAAGATAATGTTTTCACTGCTGAAACAATACTAAAACTTTACAACAAAATACTACTTCATTTGGCCCTTGTTAAAACCTTGAGAAAACAAAACATTCCCAAATCATTTAGCTCTTCATCATTGTTGCATTGTTGCCAGCATTAGATGCCCAGAGCCTGGAGAAGGATCACAGGTCAGCAGGAGAGCGCCTGAAGAGCAGCACAAAGGAACTCCAGCCAGTAAGGCAGCTTCATCGGGGGCCCAACTTAAATGCCTCTATGCAAATGCACGTAGCATGGGGAATAAACAAGAGGAGTTAGAGACGTGCGCACGCCTGCAGGGCTACGATCTTATTGGCATCATGGAGATGTGGTGGGATGGCTCCTATGACTGGAGTGTTGGGATGGAGGGATACAGGCTCTTTAGGAAGGACAGGCAGGGGAGACGAGGAGGGGGTGTGGCCCTCTATGTCAATGACCAGCTGGAGTGCACGGAGCTCTGCCTGGGGATGGATGAGGAGCCGACCGAGAGCTTATGGGTCAGGATTAAAGGGAGGGCAGGGACAGGTGACATTANAGGAATAAAGAGAAATTATCTGAGCAGCCAGGGATCAGGTTAGGAAAGCTAAAGCCCTGATAGAATTAAATCTGGCCAGGGACATCAAGGGCAACAAGAAAAGCTTCTACAGGTACGTCAGGGATAAAAGGAAGACTAGGGAAAATGTGGGCCCTTTCTGGAAGGAAACAGGAGACCTGAGCAACCTGATCTAGTTGAAGATGTCCCTGCCCACAGCAGGGGGCTTGGACTAGATGACCTTTAAAGGGCCCTTCCAACCCAAACTATTCTATGATTCTATTGTATTAAGCCAGTTGTTGTTGGGCCTTTCTTATTGAGATCCAGAAAGAACCCTGCACTGTCTCTTTCTCTCACCTATCCCCCTCCATCTCCAGTGTAGAACACTGTCTGCCACTCTCTTTCGCTACATCTCTCTGTTCCATTCTGTCTCTCTCCCCCCATCCATCTTTTTCTCTCTTTCAAACCCTCTCCCATTCTTTCACTCAAATTTGTCTCTCTTTCACACTCACATCTCTGTTTCAGTCCATATCTTTCACTCCATCTTTCACTCTGTGTTTCTCTTTACTCCATCCCTCACTCTTTCATTCCACCCCCTCTCTCTTACTACATCCTTCCCTCCCCCTCTGTCTCTCTCTGTCTCCCTGTACTCGGCACTCCATCCCTGGAGGTATTTAAAAGACGTGTAGATGAGGCGCTTAGGGACATGGTTTAGTGGGCATGGTAGTGTTGGGTTGACGGTTGGACTCGATGATCTTAGAGGTCTTTTCCAACCTTAATCATAGAATCATAGAATCACCTCAATACCCTCGGGTGGATCCCATCTGGCCCCATAGACTTGTGAGGGTCCAGGTGGCATAGCAGGTCTATGATTCTATGATCTTATCTCAAGGATGACTTAGCTACTGCTTATTCACTATTTCTTATAAGTCTGTCAGTTGGGACCTGGGTTTTGGGGCATTTTTTCCAGTTTTTGGATGTTTAAGCCAAAGTTGCAAATTGGCTAAGAGAAGGTAAGACTGCTGTACAGAGTATCCTTCTGACTGCTGAGTTGGGAGGAATGTTTTTTATTTCATTCACAATATTTTATCTGAGCAATTTATACAGTCATAGTGACTTTAGAGTATTTATGAAGAAGTCTGTTTCACGTGATGTGAAAAGCTATAGGCTAGCTTTTATTGCTACTGTGATGCACTGAAAAAGAATCTGTAATTTGAAATGTTAGCAAACTATTATATAATGATGACAATGGAAGCATTTTCAACATATTAGAAAGTTTCTTTCTGTACAAGCTTTACTTTCTTTCCTTTCTATACAAGCATCTTACCTGCTACAAGAAACCATGCCAAATCTCCCAGGATACACCAATGTTCTGAAAGGTAGGTGAAGATGAAGGGAAAACTGACCATATGTGACTACATTTAAAAAAATAAATTAGCATTTATGTCATGCCATTCATAGCAAAAACCTCATCCTTAAATCAACCCTGTTAAAAATAGCAAAAAAAATAAGAAGAAAATCAACTCCATCCCAGCCGAAACCAGGACAGCTCTGTTTAAACTACTCAACTATATCAGAGTTTCATACCTACAGCTCCTTTATACTGTGGGCTTTTTTTTTTTAATGTGACCTTCTCTTCCACAGATAAAGCAATGTTTTTCTCTTAAGCCCCTGTCTTCCAGGAGTTTCCACTTCTCTGCTGATTGCCTAGGATTCTTTTCTCTTCCAGTTTCCACTATTCCCCTTGCTGCTAGTTTGCTCCTCTGAGGTGTACATAGTTGCAACTTTCCCTCCTTGACTGAGCTCTCTTTTTCTGTTGTTTTATTCCAAGTTTCTTTGTCCTCTTTGCTTCTTTTCTCTTTTTTTTCTGTGTACCTTTGTTTTTTGATACCTTCAAAATCACGTCGCCACCTCAGTCTACAGGAGAAAAATGATGCAGATTTCATAGGCTTTACATCTATGCATGGAGGGGGAAAAAAAAGTGCTGTGTATAGACAATATAATCCTAGTGTATTTCTTCAGAGGTTTAAATAAAGTGAATTAATGTATCTATTCCTTTGACTCTCTTAACAAACAGTGTTACACTAATGTAACATACATTTAATAATGTAACTTAACAATTAGATTACAATACAACACTAAAATCTAATAATTACATCTAAACAAATATAATCATAATGTAGATCTAGATATGCTGGAGCTGCAAAAGACAAGTGGAAGAGAAGAAACACCAAACAAAATGCTAACAAATCATAAAAGCTGAGGCTATATTTCTATTTCTCTTCCTTGTACACTACCATCAGAAATCTAGCTTCTTTCCACTGGTCTGAAACTGTGTTATACTCACAGTATGTCTAAAAAACTTTTTTAATGGGAAATGCTTCTAACATTTTACATCACTTAAAGAACTAGCAGTGGAGACCCAGGTATCACTGCTGAACTGGTTTTATTTAACTTCATCCATGACTTGGAGGAGAGATCAGTGAAACCTCCACATCTGAAGATGATACTAAGCTATTTTGGTCAGTCAGATGCAGCACTTAATGGCAAGCAACTTGAAAATACATCACAAAACTGAATGAACGGGAAAAAAGGTGGTGGATGAGCTTCAATGGAGATAAATGTAAGGTAATGTATCCAGTGAAAAATAATCTAAACCATGTCCATATGATGTTGAACTGGGCGCTAGCAATTACATCTAAGAAAGAGAAGAGACCAGGGACTGCCCTGTGCCAGACAGAGCCAGTTCCAGACAGCTCCAAAACAGCCCCACCACTGGCCAAAGCTGAGCCAATCAGCAATGTTGGTAGCACCTCTCTGATAACATATTTAAGAAAGGGTAAAATACGCTGCACAGCAGCAGCTGAGAGAGAGAGTGAGAAAATGTGAGAGAAGCAACTCTGCAGACACCAAAGTCAGTGGAGAAGGAGGGGGAGGAGGTGCTCCAGGCGCTGGAGCAGAGATTCCCCTGCAGCCCATGGAGAAGACCATGGTGACGCAGGTTGTCCCCCTGCAGCCCACGGAGGACCACGCTGGTGCACATATCCACACTGCAGTCCATGGAGGACCCCACACAGGAGCAGGTGGATGTGCCCTGAAGGAAGTTGCAGCCCACGGAGAGCCCAGGCAGGGGCAGGCTCCTGACAGGAACTGCGGCCCATGGGGGACCCTCGCTGGAGCAGTCTGTTCCTGAAGGACTGTACCCCATGGAAAGGACCCATGCTGGAGCAGTTTGTGAAAGACTGTATGCTGTGGGAGGGACCCCACGCTGGAACAGGGGAAAAGTGTGAGGAGGAAGGAGTGTCAGAGAGGAACTGTTATGAACTGACCACAATCCCCATTCCCCATCCTCCCTGAACTGCTTGGGGTGGGGGGAGGAGACAGAAGAGTCAGGAATGAAGGAGTGAAGTTGAATCTGGAAAGATGGGGGCTTGGGGGAAGGTATTTTTAGTTTTGTCTTTGTTTCTCACCATCTGTTCTGGATCTGGTTGGGATGGAGTTAATTTTCTTCATAGCAGCTCGTATGGTGCTGCGTTTTAGATTTGTGACCAAAACAATGCTGATGATAACACACCATTGTTTTAGCTATTGCTGAACAGTGTTTGCACAGCATCAAGGCCTTCTCTGTTTCTCTCTCTCCCCGCCCTAGTGAATAGCTTGGGTGTTGCACACATGGTTGGGAGGGAACACAACCAGGCAGATGACCGAAACCAGGCAGATGACCGAAACTAACCAAAGAGATATTCTATGCCATATAATGTCATGCTCAGCAATAAAATGGAGAGGAGGAGGATGGTTTAGGTAGGTAAGCCATCTTTTTACTTGGGAACTTGCTGGGCATCAGTCTACCCATGGGAGGTGGTGAGTGACTGCCTTTGCATCACTTGTTTTATTTTCTCTTTCTTCTTCCACTTCTCCTTTGCTTATTAAACTGTCTTTATCTCAACCCATGAGTTTTCTTGCTTTTACTCTTCGTTTTCTCTTCCCTCATCCCACTGGGGGTGGGGGGGAGTGAGTGAGTAGCTGTGTGGTGCTGAGCTGCCTACTGGGGTTAACCCACAACACCATCCTACTCTATTTTTAATTGGCAATAAATCAAATTAATCTTCCCTAAGTCGAGTCTTTTTTGCCCGTGACAGTAACTGGTAGGCAATCTTGCTGTCTTTATCTTGACCCATGAGCTTTTCCCATCTTATTTTCTCCCCGTCCTTCTGAGGAGGGGGAGTGAGAGAGCGGCTTGGTGGGCAGCTGGAAGCCAGCCAAGGTTAACCCACCACAAGAAGGTACAAAGGCAGCTAAAATGTCTTAGGCAGCAACTGTCTTAGGAGGAGATAAAAAGGTTTGAGAGACTTCAACTCGGGGAGGAGCCAGAGGGTAAACACAATCATGACTTAAAAACCTCAAAGCAGTATCATTACTAACTAAATCCCACAATACTATGCCTGTGGAATGTTTGATGAAACTAAAATGAGTTTGGTTTAAAACAGATTTTAAAAAATACTATTTTACACAGCAGCTAGCATACTTCTGGAACTGGTTGCCACAGAAGATTAAGGAAAACAGGAAAAACAGGTTCAGGGGAAAAAAAAAAAAAAGTACAACTGCAGTCCACAAATGAATATTACAAGAACCAAGGGAGGTACGTGTTCTAACATCTCTTATACAGCAACTGAAGATGTTGGGGGAATACAAGAGAAGAGACTGCAGAAAACAGCCAACTAGCATGCCCTCCATAAACAGCATCTCCTATTGCCACTGCTGGACAAAGGATTCAGCTAGATGGGTCAGTGATCTGAACTCATAAGGCATTTACATTCTTAGAATTGAAATCCCATTGACTTTTGCTCTAATGTTGTATACAGAATAGCTGCATATGTGAAATGAACTGGGGTTTCACTCCAGAATGCAGGATTAAAGTGCATCTGAAACAGCAGTTTAGACATTGAGTGGATTTTCACAGCACCATCAGCATTCTTGATTTTCAACCTATCATCAGCTAGTATACTTACATTCGGTGAAGTTGAATAGATTCCTAAACTAACAATCTTAGCAATATTAGCTCACAATTCTCTACAGTTTATCAAAAAGGCTACTTTAACTAGTCTTTGTACACCAGCTTTTTAGCTACTTATATAAAAGTGTAGGAGATTTTTAATTACAATTAAGATATATAGATTCCAAACAAAGGTCAGATTTCCCATTCACCTTACAAACGAGCACAAAGGCTTTCATGATTTTGTTCTTTTGATGTTTTATTTGCTGATTTTCACTATTGTAGAAACATGAAGTCTTTAAAGTGCTTTAGTGTCTTTACTTGGAAAAAAAAAATCAATCAGTGTTAAGATTAGACATTTTATCATATAAAGAGCAGAAAATCAGTTTAGCATTCATTTGCTACAGGAAGGTATTTACCGAATTTTGGACATCTGGTTACTGAGAATCAGGAAGCCTTCTCTTGGATGTAAACAGGACACTGTTCTGATCTCTGTGTGCTTGAAAAAAAGTCATGCTGCAATGCCCTTGTCTTGCTTTTTGACACGAAAGGCATGATTCTGTGAACATGACAAAAATGTATCTTGCTGGGAGCACCAAGATTCTAGAAATAGAAGCTATTAAATGAAAATATGCAAAATGCTTTCATGAGCGCTCTTCACAGCACACAGTCATTCAACTTTGCATTTAGATTCTCTTCAACTACTGCCTTCCTATATAAAGCACAGAATCAGCATTATCTCCTCAAGCTAAACGAAGAGGATACTGAGTGAAATGTGTTTTGTAGTCTTCTATGAAAAGATTCTGTGAAAAAAACACTAGAGATGATGCTGGCAAAAGTTTAGTGGTGACTCAACACAGACCAAAAATTTAAAAACACCACTGCCTGCCCCTCCACTGCCAAAACTTTTATTGATACATTTTCATTTTAACAGTAAAGAAATAATCTGTAGCATGTGCAATTTTTGCTTTAGCATTATTATTCTAATCTTCCTTTCAAACAAAGCTAAGGAAATGTTCCACATAGATCCCAAAACTATACTCACTTTCTTCTCATGGGACAATCTTTCATGAAATGGCCAATTTTACCACAAGTTCTGCAGCATCTATCGTTCAGTGCCAATTCTCCTTCTGTAAGAACCTCTGGATCAAAGAAGTACTCCTCAAAAAGAAATCATGCATTTAAAAAAGCAAATCAACACACTTTGGAATCAAGACAGATAAACAATAAAAGAATAAATCCTGTGTGTGTAGCTGAACTCCTGAAAGACCTGATGAGATAACTGGCCTCTGCTACCACTTCTTTAAGGGCAGCCTGCTAACCACAAGTTCCGCAAGCTATTTTTTTAAACCGCAGTTTTAAAAAAAAACGGTAAGCTATTTTGACAGGTACTAAAATATATGATAAGCCTGTACAATGAAGCCCTGACTTGATTAGTATTCTGCATGTCACATTTTACATGCAAACTCAGTAATAACTCTCATACTAAAGATTTGTTAGAGTATGATTGAAACTTAAAAGAGAAGAGCATAAAGAGAGCGCAACCATATTCCCACAAGTGATACCTTATACACCATAAGAGCACGTGCACGTACATACTGCTCCTAGAACTCCCACATCCCTTAAAGCAACTTACCGTTTTTGACGAATATTCTTTAGGAAATATTTTTATAGGGGTACCAAATAACCTTCTCCCATTGATAAAAGCTTTCAATATAAAATTTGTCACTGGGGAAAAAAAAGAAAACATCATCCAAACATCAAACTATCAAAATAACATCTAAGACAAGATCATCACTTTAGGCCCAAATTTGTGAACAGAAAACTTACTTTTTCTTGACAACCCAGCTCCAAGATTGTGGTTCAAATCAAAAGGGTCTGTATAAAAAGCATTATAGACATGACTCAAGTCCAGGGCAAGATCATAAATGTGTATATATATATATGAACAATCGATGGCAGCTATTCCTGATGCAGAATTAATATACTGAAATTAAACTCTTCGCAAATTTATTGAAAAAATTTCACTCCAAGGACAAAGGATAATGGCAGTTCATCTCTGAATTGACTGAAATATTATAAAATAATAAGTTGTGTGTGAGGGCAGGAGAGTAAAAATCTTTTCCATGAAAATCAGATGGGCAAAAAAATCATGGCTTAGGGAACATTTCTAAAATGTGTCAGTGCATTTTCTTGATACACTATTAAGTAATACCATGGTCTGTAATACATACACATGGTATAACAGTCATATAAATATGGTCACAACTAAAGTTAATATTAGTGAGAAAACCTCAATTGCATTATAGCTAGTTTCTTCTCCAAAGCATTTGGTTAAATCTATTTCTATGTCAGTTACTGTTATTACACAAAGTATGAAGTTTGCTGTGCAACTTCTTTTCAGATGGAAAAAAAGACCAAAACCCCAAAATACCAACTAAGAGAAGAATTTCTAACAGTACTGAAACACAATGGGAATTTTGCAAAGATTTCAAAATGTGCAAATAACAATTTCTAACCTAGTAATAGAAAAATTAAATTAAGCCACGTGGAAAAAACCAAATTTTTCATGTGGGCACTAAAGCAATTTCACATATCCATATGCTTTATGTGATTTTACCTTCAATTACAATGTATTTGGAAGTCCACTGCTTCTTGAAAGTTGTAAGCAGATTTTTTCTCCTAATGCAGATGACATGTTCTTTAAAATCAAATTCTTCTGCATAGAAATGGAGAAGTCCCAGCCACAGCTGCCCAACAGATTCAGTGTTTTTGCCACAATCTGGCCAAACAACTGACTTAAAATGATACAAATATTTATTTTCCCAATACTTATATAAAGCATAATAATTTTCATAACTTGAAAATTCAAACTACATAACATTAATAAAGAAGCATGATTGAGTTACTCCAGAATACCTCTCTCCCCTTCATAATTAGCATTAATAATGCAATATTGACTTGAAAATGGTCAGTATTTTTTTAAATAATGAGATTAACAACAAACGTGGGGAATTAATAATACTTCTAAAATTAGGTTTTGCCTATTATCAAAAAGAACTTATTAATTCACTTTTACTGTATGTGCCCATGTAATACAATATTATTCAACTGGATTAAACAAACTATGACTACATATGCAACGGATATTTGTAGGAGGTATCTTCACTCAGTAATGTGACATACATAACAATTAATCATCATGAATACCTTAAAATAATTTGTCATGGTTTAACCCCAGCCAGCAGCTAAACCCCACGCAGCCGCTCGCTCACCCACCCCCCCTCTGGTGGAATGGGGGAGAAAATCAGGAGGGCACAAGTAGGAAAACTCCCGGGTTGAGATAAAAACAGTTTAATAATTGAAATAAAACGAAGTAGAACCGTAATAATAACAATGAGAAAAACAACAATAGCAGAATATACAAAGCAGGCAATGAACAATGCAACTGCTCACCGACCGCGTGTCACGAACGGGGGGCGAGCACCCCCACCCCGGTTTTTATACTGACCATGTTGTCACATAGTATAGAATACCCCATTGGCCAGCTGGGTCAACCACCCTGGCTAGGCTCCCCCCCCGACAGCTTCCCCTGCACGTGGCAGGGCATGGGAGGCCAAAACGAGAAATGAAAAGCCCCCGGTGAAAGCACCACCCAGGAACAACCAA
>VZTQ01005159.1:0-23892 GCA_013400755.1 Pelecanoides urinatrix
AATTTAAATAATATGATTTTTGAAAATTCCAGCCATATGTCTAATGAAAGCTCATGTTCAAACAGGGACAGATAGGTCCATTCTTCTTGGCCCCAAGAGACATGCTAGTATTTTTTTACAATCAGTGAAAGTGTATCGTTATTTCACCTCTTGCTTTACTTTTCTAAAACTATCTATACTATCTATCTACTGTGATTTGGATATTATTTGCGTGTTTTACACTCTCTGCTTAAGATTTTTTTTTAATTTTAAACAAAACCTGTTTAGTTTTAGAAATATAGGTAATATATGCTCCAGGTAATGTAGTACTGTTCCAAGACATGTAAATGAGTTATACATGAGCTACTTCCATAACAATATATGCTACAGCTGAGTCAGTGCAGTGCTTTATTTCAACTGAGTGGTCAGTAATCTTGCTGAGAAACCAGTACTTCCACAGCTGCTACATTATTTCATGTATAGATAACTGAATACTTGGAGCTAGCTTATATCTTGTGGATATATCCATGGAATCTCATGTGATTAATGAGAAGTAGTGGTAGCACTCAGACTACCAGGACCCACAGAAAGGAAAAGAATACGTTTAGAAGGTAGGGGGAAAAAAGGAACACCTGGTAATGGAGCTAACAGATACAGCTGGGAGGCTAAAACTAAAGGTATAATTGTGGGCAATTACTGAAGTAGAATAGGGGCTCTAAAGGCAGATCATGTGAAGGCTCTGCAGAGAAAGTCATTCAACTTGTAAAGATATGACATTCATTTAGGGAAAAGCTACAACAATTGTTACTACTGCAGCAGCATATGCAGGTTTAGGCAAGAGAAAACCAGAGCAAGGACAGACAGCATAAGCTTTCTGGTCCGGTGTCTATGGTGTAAGAGTAGATATCACAGACTGAGAAAAAGCAATAGTCCAATCACTAGGTAAGATGAAACTAGACCATCTCACATGTTAGTGTTGCAACTACCCCATGAGTTTCATAAGATTGTAGGAAAATTCAGGTTGGAGGAGAACTCAGAAGGCTGTCTTCTTGATGACCTCCTCATTAATATGGGAAGGCTCCCCTGAAGTCAAGTCTTCCCCAGGTTGAACAAGCCCCTTCATCTCCATGACCTGTTAAAGATGAGAGCAGCCAGATCTCCCAGCACCACTGGATGCAGCCTTTTGATTTCTGGGTACTTGTACAGGTTGAATTCTCTCAAGTAATTCCTGACTCAGCCCTTATCCACTGCTGGTAGTTCTCAACCATGAACGGTTTCACTGATCACAGGGTGCCTTAGAGCCTTAGAGCCCCCTGTGGGTTGGTGAAGACTGAGACAAAGAAGGTCTTTAGTGACCTCAGAGTTATCTGTGTCCACTGTCACTAAATAATCTGCAGTCCGGGAGTTGCCCGAATAGATTCAGAGATCCTTAATGAACACATATTGTAAAGACCAGTCAAATGCCACATTTGCAGCTAGTCTATCAGGTTAGTGGCTAATTCAGTTATACTTCTAATCTAAGCAATGTTGCAAAATAGCAATATTAATTTGAACCAAATGGAGGAAAAATGTTTGTGATGTCTCGCAATGACTCTAATAGTGAGGACAGTGGACAAATATAAGATGTCCAATAAGAAACACATACAAGAATGTTTTACTCTAAGATATAGTGCCTGGGTAACAAAGCAGTCATATAGAAATGACCAGAGGATAGTTTGAAGTTATCCTCAGAATGGGAAAGGAAGGAAAACACTCATTAGGGATTATAGACAGAATTGTAGCAAAATATAAGGTATCCACATGCATGATGGCATATCCAAAATGAAGATTTTTATCATACAAAAGGAACTGAAAACCTGCAAAAATTAAAATACTTCAATATTCCTACTGCAACTAGCATAGGTAAAAACAGAAATTTGGTAATGCGAGAAAATGTTCAGATTAATTAAAACAAAACCACTCAACAAAGCAATGAAAAAGAATTACTAATCTTTGCCAGCTATTGAGGACACTCTACATGATTTACCCAATTAAACTGCTGACTGCATGTATTTTTACATGCAAAGTATCAGTGTCATTGGAACAACCTGGCAATGTTTCACATGCCTCTTGGCAAGTATTGTTGGGTACAAAGGGCTTTGGGTATGAACAGAGCCTGCAAGTCATTACTGACGTAAAGTAAACTAGTCTTTGAAGGGAAGTACAAGCATCTTGATTATAACAGATGATATTACTTAAATAAATTTAAAAAGAGGCAACCCATAACAATGGTATGGAGATCCAATTGTATTAAGCAGCTTTTCAGAAAGCATTTTAGGTCAAACTGAAGTTGAAACAACCTACTGCCTTCTTCTTCAGCTATCTTTTGATTCTGAAAAACTCTCTTAAGGTACTGAGAGACAGAAAGCCATTGCAAATATATACAGGCCATAGGATATGAAGGGAGGTCGGCAATTTACTTTACAAAAACCAATTAAAAGCCTGAGAATATTCAAGTAACACAAAAAGAATGCAGCACGGGAATAATTAGAAATCAGGAACTGTAATTATGCCAGTACATAAATCCATGGTGCCGCTTGAACATTGTTCATAGTTCAGGTCAAACCATCTCAAGAAGATGAAGAAATAGTGGAAGCAGAAAATGTTCTGGCTACAAGAGATCAGAGGCATAGAAGACCAAATATGATTTTAAACTTGAAAAAATGTGCTCAATATAAAATCATGAATGACATCCAGATGCAAGTAGGGAATTATCCCTTTTCTTATAAAAACTAAGGGGAGCAAATTGAATTGTCAAGTATCAGTTTTATAGAAAATGAGTAGTTTTTTCACATGGTGCAAGGTAACTTTGTAGAACTTATTCCTATATGTTTTGGATACCAAATAGATTAAGAATTTGAATAAGAGAAACAACCTTTTACTGAAAGTGAATTCTCAGTTACTGGAAACTTTTAGCCCAAGATGGGCTTATTTTCATACTCTTACCATCTCTGATATTTTTCCCTTCAGTTTTTGCTACTAATCATTTTCAGCCATTTTGGATGCAGCTTGGTCTCCTTACCGTACATGCACTGACTGTAAGACATAAGTACTCCAAAACAGACTGAATTAGAGATACAACAAAGAATTCATTTATTTATATTTTAGGTTTGGTTAAACTGAAAGAAACAAATGTCATAGGACCTTATCCCTAGTATCATAGGAAAAATAAACTGTGTGTAAGAAGCATAGGTGGGACCTCAGTTGGTCAGAAGTTTGACATGAAATTGCTCCTAAATAAGCATAACAAAAGATATCACTTTTATAATCTTTAAAGCTTGCAACAGAACATAAAACTATAAACTACTATGATGGTGATATTCAAAAATAGAGAAAATTCTAATTTGCAGAGTGACATGAACTTTCTTTCAAAGTATGATCTATCAGAAAACACAATATTGCATAACTTTTTTTCTCATTTACATCTTTACAGATACCAATTGACTGTAGTATTTGCATGTTTCTAAACCAGGGATAGCTAGATGAACAAGAAGAAGATGCAGAAACTCATGTTACATGGCTATTGTTGCTAGGGAGAGTACTCCACTGGGATACCTCACTAAGCTCATTTGTCTCTCTCTGCCTTGGATTTTCAAAACGACAGCTCAGTGACATAGTGGAAACTCAGAATGATTCAGGTTTTTCTGTTTGTTTTTCTATCATCTCTAATTCTGTAAATGTGGAATTTCAAAACAATAGGTCAAATCCTCAGAGGATAGAAAGTAGTTCTGAGTTTTTTGAAACATATGGAGCTACAGCAATTGGACAGCCCCAGTTTGGTAGCCTGTTAAAGCCTACAGAGAACTAAAAAATCCCAGTGAACTCAGAACCCCTGATTTAAGGTCTGATCTGATTTCTGCTAATTTATTCTCAGGTTTATAAACTTGAGGAAAATTAGAATCAGTTCCAAAAAGTATTAATAATTTTTCTTCTTCCTGATTTTCTTTTTTCTCCTCTCTTTCTGTTTGGGTTTTTGGTTTGATTTGGTTTGGTTTGGTTTGGTTTGGTTTGGTTTGGTTTGGTTTGGTTTGGTTTGGTTTGGTTTGGTTTGGTTTTTTTATCCCTTTCTGCCTCCCATCCAGTTATACAATTAGAAGTAGTTTAATGTTATCGAAACATGATGTGGGAAGCTGTATAAAACAATCTACATATTTTAAAACTAAATATTTTAGCCTGACAATTATAAAATGCTAGAATATGTGACTACATAATGATATGACTTTTTTGCCATTTGACAGGACCTCCAAATCCAACAGTTTCTATGGAGGACAACAACCACATAGAGAATCCAGCATGTTTCATGCTTTGTCTTGTTTGGTGCTTTACTTATTTTTTAATTTCTCTGTATGGTTGAGTTTTAACGTGTATTGCAAAATAGCATTTCAGACTTACCTGTTGGGAAAGAAAACCATTAAGTAACATGGACACAGAGAATACAGTTCTTTGAAAAAGCATGAAATAACTCAGATCTCCAAAAGGTTTTGATCCAAACAACCTTGTGTGGTGTTGAACTCCTTCATTCCAAATAAAAGCCTGATTTCCTGAAGCATTTTCTGCATTTGTCAGAGTATCTCAAAAATAGGCCCTCCCTCAAAGGTACAAATAGTTTAAAGTGTGGTCTGCTTGACCTGTTTCTTAGAAGTTTAGTTTCTCTTCCTGACTTTCTTCAGGTTTCTTCAGTTAAATGTAGTTTGGTTTGCAACCTTTCATACTGGCATTAAATTTCAGTACTAATATTACATGTTGTAACATCCTTGATAAGACACCTAAAAGCCTAACTTTTATGGGCTTTCTTATTCCTAAATGAACCCATAAGACCTATAGACTTAAAATACTGAGAGATGAAATGAGATGAGATGCATGATATAAATTTTCCAAAATACTGTAACTTGAAGAGCTGATCACTGTATTAAAGTATCCCAGAAACTTTTAGTATCCTTTTTTTCTTTTTCAAATCAACATTTGATTTGACAGTTGTTGATATCTATGCAGAATTTGCAAATAGCAAGGTGTTTTTCATCCTACGAAATGCCTTCCCATTTGACTCAGACCTTAAAAGGTTCTCTGAACCCCTTCAAAAAAGGTTATAGCTGGGCTACAAATTTTTTCCTAATCACTTTATATTTCCAGTAATAACACTTTCTTTTAAAAAAAAAAATATATTAATTGTGTAATTTTATCTGTAGAAAATCACAGAAAATAGGTAATTTTGCTCTTGTCCCTAGACCAGTGTCATAATCCCTTTTTTTCACAAAACAAAAGGGTTTTTTTTGTGATATTCTCCTGGAGCCAGAATAGCATTAGTGTGTCAAACACTGAGATTTTTGAAGGATCAAAGAATGAATTCAAATGGCTTCAGTGGGTAAAGAAACCTCAGCTAATGAAGAGGTCTTTGTGTCAGTGAAGAATGCAGATGTTCTGACATGAAGATGTATGATGACTCCATTCATACCATTACGCCTCCATTATAAAAGATTTTTCAGGTTCTTTTATTGCATTCTACAGGAGTGTGACGTTTCAGGCATTTCCTTCTAGAAACTGACAAAACAGATGTTTTCTTGCTCTCAGTGTTGAAATATGTAGATAGCATAGAAGAAATGTAGTGAACTTTTAAATGAATGTAACTATACTAGTTTTAAGTAAAAGCCAACAAGTATATTTAACCTAATAAGCATCTCCCGTGTAATTGGGGCAGAGGCTAAGAAGAGAAAATAGTATAAACTATTTAATCACCAAACAACAGATAAATACAAGGTCTTATCTAATGGCTGTCAGACACTCCATATAACATGGCATTTCCCGTGATTCAGTCTCAAACACCTTGTCCCTTATTAATGAAGAAAAAAGGAGATTTTTCTCCCTGATTATCTGACTCTAAGTCCACAGCAGTAATAGCAGTGAAAAGAAAGTATCAGACAAAGGAAGAAAAGAAAGGAGGAAAAGTCAAAGGAAAAAAAGAAACATCTCCTATGCTTTTTATAAGGGTCATCAACATTTTAAATGGAAATAAGAAAATTCCTAAACCCCAGATTCTGGGACAGATTTGTTAATCTGTCTTCTGTTAAACAAGTTGAGAGCTGCTACTGACTGTTTCCTTTCCTAGTCCTTAAAGTCTCCTTTGGTTGAATACTTTTAATTTAGGAATTGGCAAGTCCGTATTATCCACATAGTTATTTCCTGATGAAACAGGTATATGCTTTGATGTTTCCTAACATTTACCTCACTTTGATTGGCCACAGAGCCTTTGGGCACTGACACACACTGTCATGTTCCTGTTGTAGTCTGTGGTTTCACTAACAGATGTTGCAGGAGCCGTGAGTAACAGCTACTACGTGACATATGGAAGATTATGGCGGTGAAGAAGTTGAAAGCTTCAAAGGTGAGGAGATTCTTTATGTGGCCTTTCCATACTAGATATGAAAAGCAAACTTATTGCAGCAGGGTAAGGCAAAAGAAAAAATGGTCAAAAGCAGAAGCACACAGCTACAGTTTCTGAATTGTTTAAATTTGCATTTGCATGTTTTTTCCCTGCTGTGTCATTTCACTGATTACTTGTAATTTTTGTTTTGCATATAGTAAAAGAAACACAGTTACAACATTGTGGTCTTTCATCTAACTCCCATTAAGTACAATTTAACAATATTTTATAAATCCAGTAGGTGACGAAGATCTCCTTTGTATGAAGAATATGACTGTTATGCTGTTGGTATTATTCAAAAGGAGGCTTTTGCAGATTCTCTAGCAATTCTCAATGCTTCATAAATATTTGTGATTTCTATTTTGTATGTTGGAGAGAACAAGAAAGTGTTTTCTAGCTGATTGAAATGATGAAACGAATTTAAGCAAATCAGGATTAAGTCAATCTCATTATAATGTTAATTTCAAAGTCAGATTAATTTTAATATTTTAGATTTTTGAGCTATTTTTGTTTAGAAACAGCCTCTTCCCCTACCAGGCTATAACCAAGGCAAATTTTCCTTAAAGATATGTCTGAAAGAGTTTTTTTTCTAGCTCATAGCAGACGGATTTGCAGGGTGGAGGGAAGGAAAGGTAATATATATCAGTGACTGCAGTAGCAAGAAATTCTTATCAATGGAGAAAGCAGCATTTTGAAGAAGGTGTACAGTTTTTTATTTGTGCAACACATTCAAAATAATTTTTGGGAAAGACATAGCATACTATTCCTTTTCTTTAAATAATCTAAATAAACATGATGTGGGGTTTTGGTTTTTTTTGGGTTTGTGGGGTTTTGTTTTGTTTTGTTTTGTTTTTTCCTTGAGCAGGTAGCCAGTATTCTGGTATTTACAGGTTGCTTCCATTGCTAAGAGAAATTACTGATGGAGTTTAGTTATTTTGGGTTCAATCCTGTTGATTTTCATGAGCAAGTCAAATGGCCTTATCAAGCCAGAGGAAACAATGTGTTCCTTCTCAGTTTTCTAACCAGATTTTCAGTTAGTACAAGCACTTGTCCACAGTTGTTTTGACCCCCATGAATCTTCCATTTCTTCTGACTCCTTGTTGCCTTTTTCCTTTCTTTCACATACAAGCACACACCATTGCATGGGTGGAATACAAGTAATATAGCTCACACGTATTTTATACAGCTCCAGGGAACTTATTCTGAATTTATTGTCAGATATTTTATTGAACTCCTGTTTGGGACAATGACTTCAATTTTTTCAGCCACTTTCCACCTCTGTGTTGTTTTAAATGCTTCCTCCATTTAATCAGGCTGACAAGTGGATCCACTGATATCAGTGGGATAAGTCATTGCCTGTTTAACAAAGGCAAGAGGACTGGCAGCTTTCAGCTTTCTCCAGCATTACCATTGTCAGATTCTACTACTATAAAAAGTAACATGTAGGCACTGAGGCTGTGCACATTAATACTGCTCAAGGAGATACAGCATGCATGCTTGTCAGAACAGAAGGATAGAGCCTTGGGCTCCTTCCTTGCCATTGACATTTGGAGTGGGTGTCTTGCAGTTGTATACAGGGAACTATCCTTCTTCAGTGCAACAAGGTACAAACATAATTGAAATGTGGGAAGGAGAGAAGGAGAAGGAATATTTACTGTCTCCTAACATTTCTTCATGAGCAAACATATCTGCCTTCTGGCTTTTTGTATCTAAGAAGTCTGGAAGGATCTTTGTTTTTACTCTAGGTACAACTAGTTGCATAAAAGATTAATGTGATTCTTCCACAACTGAAAAGCACAATTAATATTGATAAACAACATTAAAATAACATATGCTGGTGGACATATATACCTTATTTGAAAAGCAATATTTTTAAGCTGATAATGTACCATAATATGTCCACAGCCTGACGTTACTCTGCAGATGAGTGGACAACCCACAGTTTATGCCTTAAAACACAGTTATGGACACAAATTCTTAGTGTCCAGAGCTCAGGACCATTTCCTTCTGGAATCTCAGGTGGTGTATCTATGCTGTTTTGTATTGAGTGTCCATGCTAATATTTTGGCAGTGGGGGCACTTCAGGGGTGGCCTCTGTGCGAAGAGACCACGGGCTGCCCATGCTGGATGCAGCTGGTTCCAGCCAGTTCCAGTCATCTTTGCAACAGATCCACCACAGGACAAAGCTGAGCCCATCAGCGAAAAAACACAGGGCAAAACACTGCGCAGCAGTATGAGAGAGAGGAATGAGGGGGGAAAAGTATGAGAAACAGCCCTGCAGATACCAAGGTCAGAGTATTTGGAGGGATGTAGCTGCTCCAGGTGCCAGAGCAGAGATTCCCCTGCAGCTTGTGGAGGGTACCACCTTGGAGCAGGTATCTCCATGCAAACCATCGACAGGATCATGCCAGAGCAAGTGTATATTTTTGAAAGTAGTTGCAGCTCATGGAGAGCCTGTACTGGAGCAAGTTCTCCTGACAGGAACTGCAGCTGGTGAAGAGCCCACCCTGGATCAGGTGTATCCTGAAGGACTGCAGCCTGTGGAGAGGACCTGGACAGGAGCAGTTCTTGAAGGGTGGCAGTCCATGGGAAGGATCCACGTTGGAGCAGGGGAAAAGTGTAAGGAGGAAGAAGCAACAGAGAGGAACTGTCATGGACTGACTGTAACCCCCTACTCCCCATCCCCGTTGCACTGCTTAGGGTGCAGGGAGGTGGAGGAGTCAGGAACAAGGGAGTGAAGGTGAGACTGGGAAAGACGAGGGAGTAGGAGGAAGGTGTTTTAGTTTTTGTCTTTATTTCTCCATATTCAAATCTATTTTAACTGACAATGAATTAAATTAATTTTCCCCAAATCAAGTCTGTTTTGCCCATGACAGTAATTGGTAAGTGATCTCCCTGTCTTTATCTCAACCCATGAGCTTTTTCATCTTATTTTGTCCCCCTCTTCTATTGAGGAAGGGAGTGAGAAAGAAGCTGGGTGGGTGTCTAGCAACCAGACAAGGTCAACCCACCTTGCAGAAAGTTAAATATCTAAGCCTTTCCTAATCACTCTAGGCTTCATTTTGTAATTAGTGGATAGAAATAGGCACCTTTAGAAAGAAATGCATCTGACCTAAGGACAAGCTGAAGTGAATGTTACCTTGATTAGAAAGAGACACAGGAGTGACTAACTCAGGCTTAGATGTCAAGCTTTTAGACATCTAGATTTCTATCCGTGTTTCATTCTTTTAAGTTCTGGATACCAACTTTGATGTGCTGTCAGAGAATCTAAAGTCTTTAGTGTTCAGACTTTACTAGGTTTGTTTCCTGTAATAATCATTAGCAAAAGAATAGTTACTTTTCTTTCTTTTGCAATTCATTTTCACACAACTTCTTTCCTTCTGTTTTTCTTTTTTTCTTCTTACTTTCCTTTTATGCCAGAAGAAAGAAGGATCAAAATGGCAGTCAAAGGGGTTTGGAAAGGTATTTATAAAATATTAAGGATTATACTGTGCTATATATCTCTTCTATCTGTATGGGCATTACTACGATCTCCTTATTGATCCTAGTAACACCATCCTTTTCATCAGTATCCAAAGGAAAAAAGCATTTTTGACCCCTCTTTTAGAAAAGTGAATTATTTTATTCTTTTTGGTTGTTTATCAACATTGCTATCATACAATAATTGACTGGTGACAAGAATTTAATTTCTCAACGGTGTCTAATGTAATCTGTAAATTATATTTCTGAGCCTTACTCATTGCGTCTGACATATTTTGCATTTCGACTGCCTGGCCATACAGCCTCTCTTTTGAGATTTAGATTGCCAGAAATGTAACAAAGAACAAGACTGGCTTCCTGCCAATCAAATTATAGAACATTGAAAAGGTCAGGGTTACACAGTATATTACTGTCTTTCAGAGATTGTACTGGGTATTAAAATTCTCTGATGTCTCATTTCACTGACAAAGATTGTAATGAGAACAGGAAACAGCACAGGATGGATCAGGCTTTGTGAACACAATTTTTATGAGCATGAGAAATGGAAAAAACCCCACCAAAACCCCAACCCTTTCTTATTATATCTAGGCTTCTAATACATGGGGTTCTTTAGCTAGGAAACTCCAAAGAAAAATTCCTTAGATCAAAACTGCCCAGGCAGCTCTGGGTTAGAGATAGAATATAGTAATTCTGTCTCAAGAATAAAATATGAAGTGAATTATGACAGAAAATGAACAGATCTAAATGGTAGGTAAATTGCAGCAGGTAGTTTCATGCTGTAATTTACTGTGTGCTCTGCAAAATTCAAAGTAGATGTTCTAGTTACCACTTCAGGGTAGAGTGAAATCAAAGCTCAAAACCCCTTCCACATTGGATGAATTCCTGGATGAATAGCAAAGTAGCATCTGTTAGGATAGTTGGCATTCCTGGACTCAGCGACCCTTGGTGAAATCAGTCTTTAAGCTCATTACTATTTTACCATTTGGGGCTTGGTCCAAATGTCTCGTAACTTGTGTCTCAATTATCACAAACAAATAGTACCACAGCTTGACATTCTAACTCTAGAGTGTTTTATTACCTCTTTCCCCTACTGAAAATGGCTATGGATAAGTTGCTTTTAATTTCTTTTGGGACATATGTTTCTGTCTATGTTATGGGACAGTTTGTCTCCACCATCTCTTTCTCATCTCAGATAAGTGGGAGTAACTGGGGAAAAGTAATAGAGGTTTAGGTTGTCTTTCCTCACAGCCATCTTTTTCTATAGTAAAAAATTGTTTAGCTGGAGCAGATAGTCTAGGGTTAAGGTATGATCATAATAGGGAAAAAAAAAAAAAAAAGAAAAGATAGAGAGAAAAAAATAAAGAGCAATAACTTAAAAGATTAGGATAAATGTTAACCAGGAAGTCCAAGCAGAGAGTATGAACCTTGAGGAGTTAAATATCACAACTTACTTTCTTTGTAGAAAGCAATTCTTCAGATAGATGTCCTGTATCAGAAAACATGTTTTTAAAAGGAAGTAGCAGTTATATTGAGGCTTTTATGAAACTTATTTACTTTCTTACTGTCATTGTTGTAATGTAAGTCCTGCAGAAACACAATTCTACAATATCATCCTTCATCTGCTGTCTCACTGTATTGTGAATACCTTTTAGTAGTATCTTCATGTAAACCAAATATAGGAACCAGCATAGAATTATCCCTAGATCCACCAAAGTGCAGTGAATGCCATAATACAGCATAGGCAAACACACATATATCTAAAGCCCTATGGCAGACATTAGGGGACCTAAGTCCAATTTCTATTTTTTCTTTCTCATGAAATTTCACGTCTTTGTGTGAAATTCAGTTTCTAAGTAGAGAATGCAATGGTTTTGGTAGCTGTTACTGGTACTGAGGTGGCAAGTGTTTTTTAGTCCTACAGATGTTACTCTGACAGCAGTCACGGATTTGTCTATATTTGAAGCTGTTGATAACTCCCATGAAAGTTTGTACTACTTCCTGTGGTATGTACGTTAATGGTAGAGTTTGGGCTTTCCTTACTGTCTTTAATAATTTGATAGAAAATATCACATCTTAAAGTATTAATAAAAAATATATTTCTCCCTCCTGAGCCCCTCCTTCCCCCAAATTTATGCCCTTCAAACCATTGGTAACATTGAACTAGAACTGATACTTTCAGATGGATATACAAAAAATAACTATTTGGGGGAGAGAATAACACAATATTTGGCCTAATTTTGCTTTTAGAACAAATTTCATTAAATTAATATAAAGTTTTGTGCAATAGATTTGGGAATTCGGGCCAGATCCTTTAAGATCATTACTTCAAAAAATAAATAATGTGATTACATTTTAAACTAAACTGACAAGTTCTAACAAGTTGCTAATTTTATAATCTCTTTTCACCATGCTAACATTCATTGCCATTAAAACTGACATTACTCCCATCCCTCACTTAGAGTAATTTTAAAATCAATTTTATTCCATTACAGCTAAACTTTTCAATGTTTAGTACAGAAAGTTTTTTAATGGCAATATATAGGCAAAGCATTGTCCACACAGAGTAGTTTCTACTGCAAAATAAAATTTCTTAAACTTTTGTTTCACTAGTTCCCTCCCTCCCTCTCTGTTTTAGAAAAATTATCGCAACATACACAAATTACAGTGGCATCCATACTTTTCTTTTTTAGAAGGGCTTGAGAAGGGAAAGTATCATGTAAATATAAAAACAGTGGTCAGTATTAAATAATGCTTTCCTCTAAGAGTTTTCAGTAGTAAAAAGAAGATACAAAGTAAATTAAATATTCTCTTATGTGACTCCTTCTCTAAACCATGAACAAAGCTTGTGCCGCTATATTCATAAAGTATGAATTCTGAGTGTGTAGGGAAGGTGTTGTACACAACTCTTGAAAAAAATATACATCACTGTTAAAATAGGACCTAATTCCATCTACCAGGCAGGGGACTTTGCAGTAGGATTTAATAGCCGTGGAAACCATAGTCTGGTGTATACATGTGAGCCAAACTATTAATGCATTTTATAATGCTCCATGTTTGGATTCTTTTAGTCCTCAGCCAGGGAACAAACTTTTGGATACTAGATTTGGTAGTTATCCGCTGTCCATAGCTGACCTGAAGGCTCCTAGTGAGCTTTTCGTATACATTGTCTCTGTAGATCAGTAGAGAGCATAAGGGCACATGCTAGTGCATGACAGGGGATCAGTCTTTGACAGATTAAAAGGAAAGGAGGGGAGAACAAGGTTTCAGTGGTATGATCACATGCTGAACTTAATTGATCATTTCCCAAAATAATTTGTGTTTCCTCACTTGGCTGTAGCTAGGGAGTATGAATACTTTATTATCCTCTTTCATAACACCTTTGAAGCTGTAGGTGGAAGATGTTGAAAGATTGGAACTTGTTCAGTGGGGGACCACCACAATAACTAGGCAGCTGGACTACATGTCACAAAGAAAAGTCAGAGAGAACTGGGTTTATTCATTTTCAAGAAGGGAAGGCTAGTGGAAATTTATTGTTGTCTCCAACTCTGTTAATGAGAGGTTGTAGAGAAGAAACAGACTATATTTGAAGGTATAAAGTAAAATGATAATAAGCAACAGGAACAAGTTGCAACAAGGAAAGTTCTGATTAGGTATCAGGGGAAAAAAAATTACAATGAGGATGGTAAAACACTGGAACATGCCATCCAGAGAGGATGCAGGACCTCAGTCTTTCAAGATATTAAAAACCAAATTGTACAGGCTCTGAGCAACCTTTTGTAAGTTCATCCTGCTCTACCTGGGGGCTTGAAGCAGATGAGATCCAGTGGCCCTTTCCAATCTGCATTAGTCTATGATTCTATAGTTTCTCACCTAATTTGCAGGCAATATTGCAACATTTATTTGTCAGTGGAAAACACAAGGTATTTCTCAGTACAACGTCAGAATCAAGAATATAACCATTCCTGTTTCTCAAAAACAGAGAAAGCCAGTAGTAATCTGTAGTGATCATTATTTGCATAAGAATATAGAAAAAAACATTGTTGTGGAAAGTGAAAAAGCATGAACTCATACAAAGCTTGGGAAAAAATCTATACTTATTGGATGGTATTAATGAAAAATGTTACACAGATATGTGTTTTGTCTTCCTTATCATAGGCTGTGTTATTTATTGTTCTTGACACAATCATTAGGAAAAGAAGAGAGAGCCCAGTTATAATGTTCCATATAATCTGGAAGTGATTGGCACAAACTATGCAACTCTTTGAGCTTTCTAATGTTCTGACAGTCAATTTGATAGCCTTTCTCGATTCTCCTTCTTCAGAGCATCAATCAACTCTGAAAAGGGGAAGGGAAAAAAAAAAAAAAAGAGGCTACTACCCAGCTGACCAAAAAAAGTAGAGACAGAGTTGGTTTCGACTGCTTGGATTTATTATATGACTGTTAGAAGCTTGTACAATTGATTGCTTATTTAATGACATTAAGTCCTGTCTTGGAACTGCACTAATGGCTCTGATCTATACTTAAGGTCCTGTTGTCACAAATGCTGTAAGAGAGCACTTGGTGGGTTGTTTGAAATAGATACTCTGCAGAGGGACCTGGACAGGCTGGATCAATCAGNAGTTAGCATGGGTTGCTCTTTATAAGGCAATAAGAACTCTGCATTTTAAAGCTTACAATGTAAATCTAATATATTTTAAAAATAAAAACAAAACAAAACAAGCAACACCATTTTACAAACTGGGTTGTAATGGGACATTAAGAATTAATGCTGGTCTCTAAATTCTGCTAAGGCAAATCTGTGAATCCTGTGATAGATCAAATATCATAGATTATAATGCCAGAAGGGATGCCAAATGTGACCTACAGTAAAAGCTAAGATTAACATTCTCAATTGATAGGGTGAACTAGAGAAACAATCAATCTACTTTTTAATATTTTCTCTGATGCACAGTTAGAACACTCTGTCAGCTAGTATAGTAGCTAATTATCTCACAATTTAAATAAAAGTCTTATTAATGGACTGAATTTGCTTAGCTTCAATTTCTAGACACTGTAAATTTTTAAACTTCTGTGGGCAGAGCATACTACCGAGTTTTATGTTTGTACGCAGAGTCTTAGAGTGGGATTCATGTCAACTAAATTTAAAGGTGAGATCCAGTTTGAGGTAAAGAACTTTAAATTTATGTGTGTATATGTAAGGGTCTGTAAGCGAGCTAAATTCTTAAAAAAACTGGTTTTAGACAATGGAGCCAACAGCACTTGGGGGTCTACAGAGCTGGACAGCCAATAAGTTGAGCAAAATTACTCTCCAGACTCTTTTGACTGTACTGTCCAGATCTCCACTGGCAACAACAGGATTTTAGACATTCACTGCACAGGTATTCACCTGTTTTAGATAACTTAATTTGTGCTTGAATCACAATTTTGCTGAATATCTTGCTTTCCACAGAAAGCTAGTAACTCAAAAAATTTGCTGAAATGAGAAAAAATGGTATGTCTACCCTCCTTCATAAAATGTGTCCAAGAAGGACATGTAGACACCTAAAAAAGAGCACTAAGATGGGAAAGTATTTCCGCAGTCAATAAGTATCAGCTAATAAAATCCTCTGGCTGTACACAATATACCAAATAAATGTAATTTTTTTTTTGGTGTGTTATGGTGTATGTCAAAACCCATTTTCTAAGGGAAAGCCAGTTCAAATGTCAACCACATAGAAATTATGACATCTTAAAAGCACAATAGAACTGATCCACAAAGTACTCAAGCATCTGTTTAAGTTTAAGCACTTTAATATTTCCTTTAAAGTCAGTGTGCCAACCTGTGTGCTGAAAGTTAAGCAGATGGTTAAGTTCTGTGCTGGACTGGGGTCATTGGTTGTACTTCAGAGCATATGTGGACTCAGGGTAAAATAGACTAAAAATTAAATGACTGCAATTAAACTTCTGTTTATATGTTGTCTCCTGCTTTTGTTTAATCTATCTTTGTACTTTTCAGCTCTTGAGGGCTGCCCATAGCATCTGGTCCACCGTCTGCATCTTGTATAGAGATCTGAAATATACCTGCTAATAAGCTTCCACATATTAACTGATTAACACATAAAAGTTCAGGAACGTTTTAAAAAAGACACAAAACAGCTGTGAAGTTCAAAACTAACACTGATGAATGTCCTTAAATTCTAATCATATTGCTTTCTGTCTCCTAAATATTTTTATGAGAGTACCTTTTACTTCCCTGATTGAGGAAAGGAAGTGGGGGTTGGAGGGACTACAAGGTCAGGAAGGAAAAAGAGAAAAATTTGTTTGTTGGTTGGTTTAATTAAGAAATGGATTTTTTTTTTTCTGAAGGTTGTGATGCAATCAGAATGCATTTATGAGAGGAAAGAACAGGTGCCAAGGTCCTGCTTTATTGCAACCTGTATTACAAATATGGATGAAGGCCAGACTCTGCTTACAGAAGAAAGAGTGCCAAGGATAGAGGTAAAATTGATTCTCTTCTCTCTATTCATTCTTGAGGTAGAGAAAACAGAAGTTTCACATTTCTTTCAGAAATTGCCATATATGAAAAAGAAGTCAAGAGACTGCTCATGTCACCCTAACTAAACAATAGTTTGTCCAGATTTAAATGGAAGTAGATGATTTTATATTTCAACACTGATGAAGCAATGGGATTATCTCCAAAGCTCCAATATAAATATATAAATTTAATTATGAAACTAAAGCAATAAAAAATTTGTTAAATTCCCAAAAATAATCATAAATAGGGAATTATCACTTACTGAATGTTATTCCTGGTGGGATCCCAGAATTTCTTTTCTAGTGATTCCTTTTATATAAATGTTATAATCACTGGTAAAGTATTCAGATGGTTCAAAGTGTGGGGACTGATAAATAGTAAACATTACAGTTCACCAACACAGTGTCATGCATTGCTTTGTAAAACAACAAATAATGCATATTTTACTGTGGGCACATATGATTCACTTATCTAAGAGCAAATCATATGGGACATTTCACAAGGTAAAGATTTTCAAAGGATGTGGGGATAATGGTGGATAATCAGCTGAACATTGTCTACTAAAACCTCTTTGGTTAAAAGAGGTAGACATCTTCCTCCAGTGAATGAAAACCAGAGTCTCACAAGATTAGGAACAGAGTTTTAGTAAAGGCAGAGGTAAGAGGGGCACTGAATGTGCTCAGGCACCAGTGACAGTGCTGCCATTGGTGCAGTTTCTGAACAAGAAGAGGACTTATTCTTGCTGGTCTGTGGAAGAAGCTGGTAAAAAGAAAGATAGCACCAGGGTAGGAAGGAACACTTGAAGGAAAAGAACTCCAAATCAAAAGTATTGGGGCCTCAAATGGTCTTGCTTCAGGTGTGAGCAGCAGATTGCATGACCTATGAACTCTTCATTTTATTCAATTCTCACACCTAATGTTGCTTAAATTGCACAGGATGTCTTGAGTTCCTCTTACAGCAAGATCTTCAAATTGTATACTTTGAAGTACCTTCTCTGGAACTACTCAGATTTCTGAAATACAGGAAATTACACTTAAACATAACAAAATCTGTGTTACTATTAGGGTGATTCAACATTGGAACAGGTTGCCCAGAAAGGCTATGGAGTCTCTATTCTTGGAGATATTAAAAATCCATATGGACATAGCTCTGAGCAACCTGCTTTAGTCACTCCTGTTTTGAGCAGGGGGCTGGACTATGCAGTCTGCAGAGCTACGTGCCAGCCTCAACTGTTCTATGCTAGGAGAAGACCTATCCTCTGTTCTCCAACTAAACACACACTTCCATATAATTAGTAGATAAAACTGGAAATATCACCATTGGCAGAGTATTGGTGGTAACAGCACACTGAAAGATATACTGTGCCTCAGGGGAAAAAAAATAAAAAACAATTGTAATGTTCTCTTTAGCCTGGAAATTTCTGGCTCACTAGCTTCTTCAGCACCAAACCAGTACACAACTGGCAGCTGCAAAGGCGTTCCCTCACCTTCCAAGGGATGGAGGTGAGATGGCCTGGCCTGTAGTTCCCTGCGTACTCCTTCTTGATAATAGGAGTGACATTTTCTTTCCTCCAGTCCTCAGGTGCCTCTCCCAGTTGCCATGATCATTCAAAGATTATCAAGAGTGGCCTCAAAATTGTCAGTCAGCTCCCTCAGCACTCATGGGGGCATCCCATCAGGACCCATGGATTTATGTTGGTGCAGTTTGCTTTACTATTCCCTGACCTGATCCTCTTCCACCGTGGATAAGTTCTCCTTGCTCCAGACTTTTCTCATGGTCTCTGGGGCCTGGGATTCCTGAAAACTACACTTGCTAATAAAGAATGAGGCAAAGAAGAGATCCAGTACCTCAGCCTTCTCCATGTTCTGAGTCACCAGGTCACCTGTCCCATTCAGCAGTGGGCCCACATTTTCCCTAGTCTTCCTGTTGTCACCTATGCAGTTATAGAAAAATGTCTAGTTGTCTTTCACTTCTCTGGACAGATTAAATTCCAGTTGGGCTTTGGCTTTCCTAAGCTCATCCCTGAATACTCTGACAGTGGCTTTGTATTCATCCCAGAATACCTGTCCCTGTTTCCACCTTCTGTATACATCCTTTTTGTGTTTGAATTTGGCCAGGAGCTCCTTGGTCATCCATGCAGGCCTCCTGGCATTTTTGCCTCCCTTCCTACTTGGTGGGATGGACTGCTCTTGAGCTTGGAGGAGGTGATCCTTGGATATCAACCAGCTTTCTTGGGTCCCTCTTCCCTACAGGGCCTTTTTTCCATGGGACTCTTCCAGGCAGATCTTTGAAGCGGCCAAAGTCTGCTCTCCAGAAGTCCAGTGCTGTGATCTTGCTTTTTGCCCTGCTCCTTCATCTTAGGATTCTGAGCTCCTGACTCTCATGGTCACTGCAGCCAAGGCTGCCTTCAGCCTTCACACGCCCAATGAGCCCTTTCTTCTTTATAAGTATAAGGTCCAGCAAAGCACCTTTCCTCATTATCTCCTCTCTCACCTGGGTCAGGAAGTTGTCATCAATGCTCTGCAGAATCTCCTGATTACTTATTCCCTGTTGTCCCTCCAGCAGATATTGGGGTGGCTGAAGTGCCCTACAAGGACCAGAACCTGTGAATATAAGACTACTTCTAACTGTCTGTAGCAGTCTGCCAGAAACCAGAAACGGGAATTTCAAATGTCATAACTTTCAGGTACTCTTTGTATACATTTGACTTTCTAATTCTGCCTTGAATTAATTCAAATGTATCTACAATGAACTCTAAGTTAATGAAGTGTTTCTGACCAAGATGGGAAAAAAATAAAAAAGCCAGCAGTAGTCTGAAAATTATGGATGTCAACAAACAGAAATTTTTAATGTTCATATTTAACATTGCACTGAGACTGAATATTTCCACCTGGGCTTATTCATGTCATTGACATCAATGACAGTAGATGCGTATTTGAATGAGTTTAATACAAACCTTGTTTCATTACTGCACCACTTTTCTGTTACACTTTTATGCTGAGAAATGTCAGTAAGTAATTGGATCATGTGCTGGGGAATGTGTACCAAGAATGCATTTTGGCCCCATATCACAAAATGTGATTTCTCCTGCATGCCAGAGGTACTTACAGAACAGGAACAAGCAATGTGTAATGCTGTATCAGAGCTTCAGAGCGAAGTATTACTATCAGCATACTTTGTTTTCCAGTTTGTTAACTCTTCCCAAGATTGTACCACTAGTGTATTCCACCCATATATGCCTTCAACAATAGAAGCAAAATCTCTTATTTTGCCTTCTTTTCTTACAGCTACTTGAATTTATTACTCACTAAGATGGTCCTAAATCTTATTTAAGAAATACTATCCTTGATACTGATCAAGGGAAACCTCTTGTGGATAAGTGCTCGTGTATTTCAACCACTCTGTTGCCTTTTAATTCATGGTGAAATAGCAGAGAATGCAAATGTTATACTGAACTGGGATTCACAGACAGCAGTAGAGATTAGGAATTCTTATCATGAAATTATCATAATCAATAATTGTTGGAAATATATCTCAGACACAGAGGGCTTTCAATCAATTGTTGCTTTTTCGAAGTACTGAAATTGATAGAATGTCTTTTAATGGTTCAAAACAAGCAAAGAAAAAAGGAAGTTGGCAACTGACTGACTTCTATGCCTTCCCATGTTAGGAGTCCTAGCCCATATTCAGAAGCAGTTGTTCTTTTTTTTTTTTTTTTTTTTTAATTCAGGTGTATAAGCCCTAGAGACCATAGTTTTTCAAATACACCAGTGACCCTGGGAGATGCATCTTTGAATGTATTTATCATATCCTTTTTCTTGCAAATAAAAAAAAAAAAACAAAAAACACAAATCTTCTATCTGACTAAAAATTAAATCTGTTTTTGTCACTGAGTTGGCCATGAACCTAGCTGTAGAAAACATATTTTTCCATCATTGGTTTTAGATGGTTTCAATTTGAAGTTCCCATTGGGACAAATAGCTGTCCATACTACAGGGTTTGGTTTCTTTACTTTTGCTCACTACCTGAATATTTAAATATTACAGACTGACCTGGTTTCCGCTGGAATGAAATTAATTTTCTTCCTAGTAGTTAGTATAGTGCTATGTTTTGGATTTAGTATGAGAATAATGTTGATAACATACTGATGTTTTAGTACTGGTAAGTACTGTTTACATAGTCAAGGACTTTTCATTTTTCCATGCTCTGCCAGGTGCACAAGAAGCTGGGAGGAAACATAGCCAGGACAGCTGACCCAACTGGCCAACAGGGTACTCCATACCATATGATGTCATGCTCAGCATATAAAGCTGGGTGAAGAAGGAAGGGGGGACGTTCAGAGTGATGGCATTTGTCTTCCCAAGTAACCATTATGCATGGTGGAGCTCTGCTTTCCTGGAGATGGCTGAACACCTACCTGCCAATGGGAAGTAGTGAAGGAATTCCTTGTTTTTCTTTGCTTGCGTGTGCGGCTTTTGCTTTACTTATTAAACTGTCTTGATCTCAACCCATGAGTTCTCTCACTTTCACTCTTCCAATTCTCTCCCCCATCCCACCGGGGGGGAGTGAGCAAGTGGCTGTGTGGGGCTTAGTTACTGGCTGGGGTTAAACCACTACACAGACCAAATTAATCTCTGTATCAGGAGGAAATGAGAGAATTACTTCTTAAAAGAGCAATAGCCAAATGCACAACACTCTTCAAAGAAGTGGCATGCATTGCTTCAAATCCCTTCAGAAATGAAAGAAAAACAACAGTTTTCCACAACCTAGATACGGATGCAAACCATTGTGCTGGTGAATCAAGAGGAAATCATGGTGTTCGTTTTATGGTTTTTTCTAGATTAATGAAATTACTTTCCTGCTACCACCATTTTCATTGAAACAACAATTTCCTAGAAATAAAGAAAAAAATCATGACCTGCAGTTATATAACATAACTGTTTATTTGAAATTGGCAGAGATCTTTGCCAAATATTAATGTTTTAATGATAAAAATTATTAATATTTTTAATATTGTGATTCTAAATCTAAAGAAAACTATTTAGAATTGGCTCAAGCAGGAGAGAAAATGAAAACACACACAAAAAAATCATCTAGAGTTGAGAATTCTGTTTTTTGAGGTTTTCTGGCATCAGGAATCATGATCAGCTGAATAACAAAACAATGAAGCAACTTCAACTTCTGTTATCCACTGTTAAATCTTTGGAGATGAAAGTTGACTCATGTACACCCAAGGCTTTCATGAATTTGAAAACAGATAAAACAGAGCAATTTATTAATCACTATTCTAGGGTCATGGTTAAAGTCCAGTTTGGATAGCCACATTTGGCCTGTTTCTAACACTCTTAATACCATGAGATAGATTTTGCTGTTCTTACTTCCTGTCCCACATTGCAGTTTATAATCATGATATCTTGTGGGGTTTTTTGTTTGTTTGTTTGTTTGTTTTTCATTAATAGGGGAATATCAGAGTCTTTCTTTTTTGCTTGATTTTTTTTTTTTGGGGGGGGGGAGATGTTAAATATAATTATTCATTAAGAAAAAAAAAAAATGTTCCTAAATTGAATGTAATGAATTTGAAGTTAACAGGATCTCTCCTGAATTTCTGATCTACTGAGGATTGGCTGACATTAGGAGTGAAATAGGCCCTAAGCATCTCATAAGCCATGAACAAACAGATTATTTTTTCATTAGTACTTTGGGATTTGGTTTTTTTGTTGTTAGTAGTGGTGGGGATTTTTTACACCTTTACACTGGATTATACACATTAGTAAAGAAAAAGTGAGACTATAAGAACAACTGAAATAAAGAAATTACTAGTAAGCCTGGTGTCATGGTTTAACCCCATCCAGCAGAAAATAAACGCCATGCAGCCGCTCACGCACACACACACCCACCCCCCCCCGGTGGAATGAGGGAGAGAATCAGGGAGGGTACAAGTAGGAAAGCTCCCGGGTTGAGATAAGAACAGTTTAATAATTGAAATGAAACAGAAGTAGAACAGCAATAATAGCAAATGGGAACAATAACAATAGCAGAATATACAAAGCAGACAATCCACAGTGCAACTGCTCACCGACTGCTGACTGCATGTCCCGAACCGGGGCGCGAGCCCCCCCCCACACCTGGTTTTTATACTGAGCATGATGTCACATAGTATAGAATACCCCATTGGCCAGCTGGGTGCTCCCCCCTGCCCTGGTGCAGCAGGTATCTCCCAGCAACAGCCAAAGCATCAATGGGCCATTAACGCTCCTTTCATACCAAACCCAAACACAGCACAGCACACCCCCAAGCTATGGGGAGGAAAGTTAACCCTGTCCCAGCCGGAACCAGGACACCTGGTAATTTGGAAATGTATATAAATCACATCAGAATTATTTTAACTGAAAGGGCAATAAAAGATATAACACTTTCTTACAGAATCTAGACTACACTTACTTCAGTGTGCCCAGGTGGCCAAGAAGGCCAACGACATCCTGGCCTGTATCAGGAATAGTGTGGCCAGCAGGAGCAGGGAGGTGATCGTGCCCCTGTACTCGGCGCTGGTGAGGCCGCACCTTGAGTACTGTGTTCAGTTTTGGGCCCCTCACTCCAAGAAGGACATTGAGGTGCTGGAGCGTGTCCAGAGAAGGGCAACAAAGCTGGTGAAGGGCCTGGAGAACAAGCCTTATGAGGAGCGGCTGAGGGAGCTGGGATTGTTTAGTCTGGAGAAGAGGAGGCTGAGGGGAGACCTCATCGCGCTCTACAACTACCTGAAGGGAGGTTGTAGTGAGGTGGGGGTTGGTCTCTTCTCCCAAGTAACCAGCGATAGGACGAGAGGAAATGGCCTCAAGTTGCGCCAAGGGAGGTTTAGGCTGGACGTTAGGAAAAAATTCTTTACTGAAAGAGTGGTCAGGCCTTGGAACAGGCTGCCCAGGGAAGTGGTGGAATCACCATCCCTGGAGGTATTTAAAAGACGTATAGATGAGGTGCTCAAGGACATGGTTTAGTAGGCATAGGGGGTGTTGGGTTGATGGTTGGACTCGATGACCTTAGAGGTCTTTTCCAACCTTAAGGATTCTATGATTCTATGATTCTATGATTCTGCTACATGCAACTTAATTTGAGTCTTCTATTACAGATGAATTAGAATGATTTGGATATTTTTACTCATTTCCTTAAAAAAATGTTTTTTTCTCAGAGTTAAAAGAAGTTTCAAAACTTTAAGAAAAGAAGCAAATGCTCAAGCTTACAATCATTGAGTGAATGAAAAAAATGGGAACAAATTAGAAAAGAATATGATTAAAGAAGGTAAAATTTCTGTTCTTTAGAAAAGTATGTGGAGAATAATCTTTAATTCCCTTCCAAATGGATTGTGAAGGTAGAACTTAATACCATGAAAAAGAAGTAGGAAATTGCTTGATTACTGCTTCATTTGAGTGTTGTAGAATAAAGTTCAGTGATATGGTGTCATGGTTTA
>VZTQ01005160.1:0-19412 GCA_013400755.1 Pelecanoides urinatrix
CCCAGCTGAAACCAGGACAACATTAAAAAATAGCAAGGAAGGATTGTGAAATATGCAGTATACTCAGTAAAATGAGATTAGTTTCTGGTCAAATATATTAAGATGTACAGCTTATATAGAGGAAAATGTTAGTGTGTTGCTATGCTGCATCAATCTGTTCAAATATTTTTTCTAATAAAGGAATATATTTAAGAAGAAAATGTTTTCTTTTTTTTTGCAAATTTCTGTGTTTTCAAGGCCTCGTCTCCAGTAATCTCAGACTCTCCCCAGCCCATGGATATACTGCCCAGACCAGTAGCTCCCTGTATTCTGAGACAGGGTATTATCTTCTACCCCAGTAAGCTGAGACATGCCCAGTGGTGTAAAAATGAATATGGGAGGCAGGATGCATGTATCATTTGTCTTTTCAGATTTACTCTACCCCACCAATAGCAAGACATCTTTCATCTTCTGCATGGATGTTAAATTAGTTTAGCTAACACAAAACAATAGGTCAATTTCTCTTAAATGGTTTAAAATGCAAAAAGAGTTTATCTTTTTTTCTGACACAAAATAAGTCAATTTTCAGGCATAATGTGTGTTTCTTGTCACTTATGAAAGTGATCATTATAGTGAATTGGGCTTTGATAGACCAGATCCATTAGCTGTGGTATCATTTTATTGACTGTTGGTATGCTTAGTGAACATAAAAACAACCCAAGGAGCTTGTAGTGTACAGTTGTGCAATTAGGTAGAAACAGCAGGGGGGCAAAGCTTTCTCACACTGGTAGTGAGTAAGCGGAGCTGAAAGCCAGGGGAATGTAAATAGCCATTCCCCCAGACAGGGAATGTAAATAGCCCTAGGAGAACAAGATGGAGCTGAGTGGATGTGCAGGGTACTGGAACATAGTTTTGTGCAGAATTTTAAAGACTTCAAATATAAGAAGTAAAGCTGCAATAACAAAAATTGAAGAAAATGACAGTCATAGCTGGAAAAAAACCCCAACAGTTATATCTTGCATAAATAATTTAAAATAAGAATTTCCAAAAAAGTAGAATGTAGAGTAGAAGAGAAATTTGTACTGTCCCTTGGAAGGTGGAAAAAGTGGTCCAATACAATTTTCCATCTTGCACGTGCATTTGTGCATGTGTATTTACATTTAGAATTATCTTCAATACATTATTTCTACATCTGCTTATAACCCAGATTCTCAGCTTTCATTTCAAGACATTTTTTAATTTTCGAATGGAGTATACAGGGTTTACATTAATCTAACAGGATGGGCCAAAATGTTCCCCCCCAGAGACAATATATGAGGTGTTTGGAAATGCTTTCTTTATGATATTGTGCTTTACTGTGTACATGGACTCTGGCAGTTACCTTCCTCTTTCATTTTATATTTTAAACTGTCCAGCTGGAAATGATGCCTATTCTCCCATTAAGAAAGTAAAAGTTGCTATAAGAAAAATGCTATGTAAAAAGGATTTTGACCACTGCATCTACATACATGCTACACCTTAAGACTGACAGTGGCTTTCAGAGATAAAAATGTGAGGATGCATTAGCAGGAAGAAAGTGCCACAGAGGCATCACTGGTAATCTAAGGATGAGAAGAAGACAGCAACTGAGAGAAGAGGGTGATGAGGAAAAAAGAAATCTGTAATCCTGACTGTGCCTCCAAAGGTTGTGAAGTTGTGAAACCTGATATATGTAATACTTTTGGTGCAGACAGTTTAAGTGAGAATAGTGCTGTGGGGAAGCTGCAGTGTTCCTACTTGTATGCCTCTGCATAACTATATAATACCAATGTTTGGTTTTCTGTTGTGCACAGAAGGGTAATCCAAGTGGTCTTCCAACTTTTCAGTAGTCCCTCCCCACTCAGCATATCCTTGCTGAAGGTACTTGCTGCGTGCGCTTCTCTGCATCAGAGTTACAGGGCACAGGATTTTTTAAAATGTCCAGGTAGATAATCTGGCAAGATTTGTTGCAGTCAGGTTTAGATGTCTACAGTTTAGATGACTACATTCAAACTAGTTTTATAGACTCTCATTTTACATAATGGAGAAAAATGAGTGCATCTACTAAGTGATTCATCTGACTGTAAAATAGACTTCTAAAATAGATTGAATGAACTATGGCATAGAATTGACTGTATTTTACTGTTAGTTGTAATGACACTCAGATCTAGGAATAAACTGAAAGATCTTTAAACCACAACAGGATAAATCCTATTCTCAGCATCTTGGAAAATATCAAACATGGACTTTGTAAAATATATCTGTTTTCCCTTACTGTGACTTGCCCTTTTTTTTATGCTAGTCGTAAGGGATTTTTACCAAGATGAATGATTTCAGGGATTTTTATCTCTAGACTGCTGTTATGTTTATTTCTGTGGTTTCTGTGCAATAGCAAACGTTCTTTCATTTGCCATTGCATTTTTGCAATGTGTGAAAGATATTCCATCCACAGTCTGGACATTGTGTCATTGACACAAGCACTTTTAAAGTTATGGCATGGATAACTTGCTTCCTCTGTTTTGTTTCATACTCTTACACCTTAATGCCAGTTTTGACTTTTATGCACATTTATTAAAATAAAGTGGCCACATTTTTCTCCTTTTCCTTATTCTATATTGCAGTTGAAATGAATACCACCAATCTGCTCTCCCAGTAGTTGCACTGTACTTTTCTCCTCTGCGCTTATTCTCCCTTCTCCCAGGCACATTACCTTTCCAATAAATGCTAATCTGAGGTGGCCAAGCCTTTGCCTCTCTTTTAAAGCTATGTCTGGCTGTTCTTTTGCTGTTGCATTCAAACTCTGATCAACCTAATTTTTGATCACACCTCTTTGTTTTATCATCTGCCTAGTGCAACTTTCATCTGCTCTTCAGATGTCACATACACCGTAGCTAACAGTTTTCCCAAAGTCAAATTGCCTGTAGTTGGCAATTTTTCTTGTAGCTATTTTGAACTTAATCATATAGAGAACCATTCCCTCAGCTTGCCAACCCTGTCAATGAATGCAGTGTTCTCTTATGAATGATATAGAGGTAACCTATTCCTCAGAAGTTTCATCTAAGAGTGTCTTTCAATTGAGTTATTTTTTCCACATCCTGACATCAAAAGTCTCAAGTAACCTGTCTAGAATTTGTTTTCTATGGGCTTCCTCAAATATTTTTTTCTTTGGGACTCGATTTTGCATCTGTTTCAGGCCCTGCAAGGAGGACTTAGGTTAACTTTATTCACCAATCTCATTCTCTGCAGTGTTTCCAGTATTTAATTCCATAGGCTGATTGCTTCTAGAGTCAGTCTGAATATAAGACATGCCGCCATTGCCTGTCTTGGCTAGACTGATTGCAGGAATGGGGACCCACAGAGGAAAAAGTTAAGTAAACAGGATCTGATTAAGACTCTTTTAAAGCATGTGCTAATCTCAGAAGTTCAGCTAAGCAAGAAACTGTCTTAGATTTAACTTCCTCACCTATTTTAAAGACATAGATCATTCCTTACCTCGCCATTCATGACACTATACAAATAGTACATAGCTGACAGGTTGGACACATTTTTTAGATAATTATAATCTAAATATTTATTCTTGGGTCTTACTCATTTTCCAGTCCTTGCAAATGTCATGCCTTTTGATCTGCTTATGTGATGCAGTCAGGGAAAGGAAATATTTTAAATTTAATTTTCATAATGAAAAGTATAACTACCTGCTTTTCTTGCTAAAAATACTGTGAACAACATGACTAATCACATTGAAATAAATCTCCTATTTTAAATTTCTTAACTTTCTAGTATTTTATTTTCAAATTCTTTATTCTAGCTGTGACTCTCGCATAGACTGGAGGTACTGTGGAGATTAATTAAATCCACCACTTCCAACTACACCTTCTCAAAATACACATTCCATGGATATTGTTTAATTTACAGGAAATGTAAAGCTGCATAAACTGTACTGACTTTCAGGTTCTAGAAAGATATTTAGGATGTTGAAGTTTTATACAGTTAGAGGTTTGGTGTGATTAACAGATCATGAGTATCTGATTTCATGATCTTTTGAGAATATTCTTTTGAAAATATGAAAATGAAGTGTCTGTACATTACAATGGATTAATACAAAAATATTTTTTGCTTTTTGATATCTTGTCTATTTGAATTTTATTTGCACATGCTGCCATTTAAATGAAACCTACCCTGCAAATTACAATATTTTTGTGAGGAAAAAATAGTTTTACATGTAGTTAACAAGACTGTGACTCAGACTGTAGTCCCACATAATTGCTGTCAGTTCAGTATTAACTGAAGCCAAATGTTTGACTATATATACACATTTCCACCTGATCACTTCTTACTAATAAAGCACCCCGTTATCACCTTTCAGAGTTCTCTTGAGCAACGTTTTTGTACGTATTTCAAGTAGATTTTACCATCTGAATCCAACTCTATATCATGAACTTTGGCGAGCTGGTGAAAATTAAATATTAGATTTCTTTCTTCCCAGGTATAATATAATTCTCCCTGCTTTGAACTATTTTCTTTTTGGATTACTAAAACTGCGTGTTTGCTTTGCTGAAACTTTACTGGAAAAGGGAGAATAAAAAGGGACATGATATTCATGCAGATCATAACAAACATGAAGGTGACATTTGCAGACATTAGTAAACTAACAAGGAGGGATGCACTTTCTTGCCAGTTTAGATAAACTGCAAGATTTGCACTGGAGAAAACACACAGGGAATTCTAGGACCTCTAGTAGGTCTGAGAAGGCATGAGTGTACTGGCAGTATTACAAATCAGACTTACTATCTCACTTCAGTGAATATTCTCTCAGTTAAGGATACTACTCCATTTGGTCCTGGTCAAGCATTCTCTACTGTTCTAATCTCCAATTTCCATCTGGCAAGCTCTCCCTCATGAATTATTCCTTTTAGGATTATATGACTCTCTGCTGAATTCAGTCTCCCCCTTATTTTAACTTTCCATTACCTTTCCCTTGCTGTCTGCCCTTACTCTCCTCTACCCTCACCTTTCCATACTTTGTCTTTTGCTCCTGATCTAGTCTCACCATCCTGTTATCTTCATGTGGCTTTGCTAGGGACATAAATAGGGTGGTTTATCTTCTTAGAGTCTGATAGACTATCCCGTCATTCTGCCATGGAGTTCAGGTGGTAAAAGGTTTACAAATGAAATTTTGGGGAAATTACACAAACAAGAGACTTCTGTCAAAGACCTGTGATCCCTGTCCTCTAAATTAGTATGTGTGTGGTCTGGTGCTGCTCAAGCAACAATGAGTATAGTTATAAATGGAAGTTCAAGTGATACTCAGCTTCATTATAGGTGTCAATTACTGCAACAACATCAAATCAGGATGTTACTTACAGGATGGCCATGCTGAACTGAAAAAAATAGGACTGAGCACTGCAGAAATTTGAAACTTGGTTACTTTTAATTCAGTGATAACATGGTTTGCCTAGCCTAGGAAGAGAGGGAACACAAACTGCCATTAAATTTTCCCTTAAGAACATTTTTCAAGTTGATTCCCAACATTTGGCATTTGAAATCACTAAAACCTAGGAAGTCATGTGACCTTTCCAGAAACTTTCTTTTTTTCGGTCAGGCCAGACAAAATTGTCTTGAAACTGCAAACTGAATTATACTTCTTCACACCATTTTTTTCAAGTTTTGAATGAATGAACTGTATGGATATTGTTTGTCAGATTACACTGACAAATCAATATACAATTTACCTTATCTGTTTAGTGCTATCGGGGGCTCACATTCATGTCCATTAGCACAAATTAAAACCATAATTTGCCAGTTATTTGTCAAAACAGTTGTGTGTGTTTGGTTTAATTGGCTGCATTTGTCTGTCTAGTTTAAATACAGCCATAACTCAAAGACACTTTTTACTGCCTTAAAGGAAAACTGTGTATGACTTAATGCAGACAGAATACTTTTAGTGATATTCAGAAAAGAAATCATCTGCACCACTGAACAATGGCCAGCAGCATGTAGGATACATGGCATTTCAACAGAGAATTACCAACTGCTCCCACTTATGCACTAGCTTTGCCAGCTTCTTACACAGGCTATCTTAAAACAAATGCCTGGATTCTTCTTCCAGATGCCTCCCTGGTACACATAACCCTATCCAAGCACGTGTGAAAAGTGACACATGTTGAATCTCATTCACAAAAGGCCCTCCACACTTGTAATGGAATACCTCACTGAACATGGTCTTTCATTTCTAATGCTTATTCTGCTCTCCAGGGAATCCTGCTATTATATTTCAGACCTGGTTTATATCACTATAGTCATAATCAAAATTATTGCTTCAGTCTGAGAGTTTAAAGCATTTGTTAAACATAGCTAATGGTGCATAACTGCATGAAAGCTGGATTCTTCATATCGTATTTCAGGTGGAGAATCTGAAAACCTATTTCAGTAACAGTACCAACACCAACACACACATCATAAAATCTTTCTGCTTACTGCTAACAGCAGTGGGTTTAGAGAGAGATCCCTCTCCCACCGAATTAATGAATAAAATTATTTTTGGCTTTAGTGATCCATGGTGATCCAGGTTCCTAAGTAACAAATGCACTTCTTTTGGGGCTTAAATAGGGGAGAGAGAGTGAGAACGTGAGAGAGCAAGAGAACAAGCGACAACCAGAGAGATTACCTGCTTTTTTATTTGTGGGCCAGCAAGGCAAGAGGTTAGCACAAAGGACATGACATGAAAATTAAGAGGAGAGGGTTTAATTCCTGGCTCAGACTGATACTTCTTTAAACCTTGGGAAACTTTGAGACTCAAATCCTTTTCTGAATTCCCATCTTCTTGTGCAGTGCTGGAAGTATAAATTCCCCTGAGGCTGGACAGGACCATGTGGGAACCAGTAAGGAAAAGCTCCATCCTTATAAAGATGATCACACTTGAAACCAATTACTTCTAAACAATCAATCCCTGGTTAACAATCACAAAGGCAAACAATGAGGCAAAGATATTTCTTCCCCAAATCCATCATGAAAGTAAGTTGCAAGTGCCTCTCAGTGCATAAATAACCATTTGCATGTTTAGAAATCTTTATGAGCACATGCAAAGGATTACAGTCAGTCAAGGAGCTTACTGTATAGAACAGTGTACTGAGTGGAGCAAATGATGGGTCCAAGGACCTGCCTAAACCCTCATTTCTTACAAAGGAATTAAATTGATGTTATTCTATTGTGCCTAAAATGTAGTCATCTTGTTTATACTGGTTGCTCAGTATCCCTGTTCAGTGGATAGACACAGTCATTTTCAAATGGCAATGTACCCTGTCTTGAGACAGATGTCAAGAGCCTTCAGGCTGAGCTATCCTGTGGACATGCCTGTCTCTCCATTCACAACAGGCAGAGCTTAGGCAACCAGCTAAGAGTGCATGCCCTAACTTTTAGATGGCTTGCGTTTAATGAGATGAACCTCGACCCTGATCACCATTTTGCAAGCCTCCAAAAGCACAAAAGCTTGCTGAGCTATTTATTTATAGTCCAGTTTGAACCCTTCCCTACCAATATCTTCTTGTTCAGCACCTGGTTACCAAAATGTAAAGCTTCACCATTTATGTCCACCAGACAAGGATCTGACTTTAAGATCAGTGCAGTTGATGTTATCCAAAGATTTTATGATTTATGTGCTGGCCATTTGACTAGTATAGTGTATAAAACACATGGTATGGCACAAACCAGAAACTGTGTGAATACTCAGCTTCAAGGTTTGTTGGGAATTTGAAACCCTGCTCAGGTTCATGAATCTTTTCAAGCAAACCTGAACCAAGAGATGGCTTGGGTTTAAGAGACACACAGTGGTGTATGTGGAAACACAATGCTGCTCAAGAACATGGAATATGATATGGTTTACACTACCTCTTTTTGGTAAGAATCTGTTTAACTTGAAGTCTGAACAGTTTTGTTATTATTACTGTCAACATCTGACGACAAAGAGAAGCAACATACTCCTAAACGAAACTTTTCCCATCCCTATCTCCTCTGAGACAAAATTCAGAGAACCAAAAATTAAAATATAAGGCAAGAAAGATTTTGTCCTTATTTTCACATGAAAACAATACCCTATTTAGAGCTGCTACTCTTTCTTCTGGCTTCTAGCCATGCCATTTGTACTCATACTAAAATGATGAACAGCTATATTTATATTTCATGGCTCTTTAGTACTACAGCATTGTATACTACTACCAGAAAGTCAGAAAACAGCAAGTTCCAAATCATCCGCCTTCCCCAGAAAATCCTCCCAATTATCACTTACACAACAGCAAGAGGGTAATGGGAGGGGGTGTGAAGCTTGCACCATACCTTATTTAGGTATTTAGCAGCTAAGGGGACAGTGTAAGATCCATAGCTGCTAAGCCCAGACAGATACCAGTTGCATTCAGCAGGTTTTTAACAAATAGAAAAAGGGCTTTACACTTCACATCTCTGTTGAGCTCTAGCATTGCAGAGGTATCAGGTAAAGGGAGAAGATGTATTATTGAAAGATGAAGTACTTCTGGGTCAAAGTCAACATTTTAAGCTGGAGGTAACTCCAGTATAGCCCACTCATACTAATGGAGCAAGATAAGGAAATGTTCTCCTATGTATATAGGACATCAGCTGCATAAGGTCTGGAGATGAAAAGCAGGATTAAATTACAAGCTCAGGGGGGATCTCCATGGAAAATAGATAAGTATTACATTCTCTAAGCGATACAGTAACTCACGTTCTGCACCAACTTGTTGAAGTGATATTCAAGTGTATGCCCTGGACAGAACATTTAAATATTGCAAGCATAAAGGCAAAATGGCAATAGGTGCTTTGATCTCTTCTGCTTCACTCCCGTGCCCCACATATTAAAGCCTGTACTACAGAGAAGTTTGAACAAGTGATCGCTTTCAGGCTGATAATAATTTGGCAGCCTATAAAATACAGGGAAGCTGTCAGTTGATCTTATGTGCTCCTTGGATTTCTATGTATTTACACAATGAGAGAGAGATTATCTTGGTCACTCCCTTTTTCCTAAACATTCGTGAGATAGTCAGGGACATCTCAAAGTGAAAAGTGACACTAACATCTCAGGAGAAGTGTTTAAGGCAGAGGCCATAGCAAGCTCTCTGTTGGACTCAGAAAGTGATCTATGTCATATGGTCTAAGTAATATAGACATACCATTCCATTATTTCTATAATAATTTTTTAAAAGCAGTCGAATGTGGATCACTGCTGTGAGTGAAAATGGTATTCACAGTATAAGTGACAAGTTGTATTTTTCCCCTCTCCATATAAAAGCTTTGTATTTGTTCACTCTTCCAACTCGATTCCCTTTGTGTAAAAATAATCCAATATATTTTGTTGTTCTTATGTGCAAAAATAATTTATCAAGACTGATAAACTGAGAAATATTCAATGATTTCAAATTAAAATCCTTGTTCCAAATGCTGTGCAGTTTGGCAAGATGTCAGCTGATGTCCATTTCTCCATCTGAACTTTGACTCTGATGACTAGCTCTTGCAGATCCCAAAATGAACCATGACACAAACATTTGATGTTGTCTTTAGAGATAAACTCATAAATGCACTACATTGCCACCTAATTAATTATTTTGTTTGTTTCTATAAATGCTAAGAAATAATTACTCTTTCTTTTGAAAGCATCTCAAAGACAATTCGTAAAATTTTCTTCCTACGCATGCAGCTACATTTATTTGAAGTAGAAATAGCAGATGTAAAGTGAGGAAAAAACATAAAGGTGAACTTTTCTTATATCTGTCATAAGAACACTGAAAATAGGGAAACAATTACTATAATTAGATAAGGACCACAAAGCAAAAAAAAGGTAAAAGAAAGAATGTGGGTTTTTTTCTATTTCTATTGCATCTTCAGTTTAATTTTGCTCAAGGACACAGCTAATAACAAGTCATCTCATTTGGCACATTAGGATGTTTTGTACAGCCATCCATTTGGTCTCTGAGGAAAAAGAGGATTAATTAATTTTCCATACTTGGATTAAGCTATTTTTGATAACTTACTTAGTCATGGGAGTTGCCTAGCATTTCTTCAGTGCATCTGAGAAACTATACCCAGTTCCAGATTTCTAACTGAAGAAATAGAAGAATCACTTGGTGTTTTGCTGTGGCTCTCAGGTCCAGACTGTACCACGGAGTTGAGTCAACACCACATCCAGGATGCATGGAATGAACATTACTGGAGTATTGGGAATGTGCCACACAGATAACTCTATGCTCTAACCTAATTCCAACCTACTTCATCATCACTCATTCAATGTTAAATGGTGGGTTGGAATTTTTATTAATAGATATATGCATGGAACTTACATATAAAAATTTCCGATGTTAACTATGTAATCTACATGATGGACTATGTTTACGGAAAAATGACAGTAAAGTCCAAAGTTGCACATACGCTTCTTGACATTATTCATGTTTTCAAAAAATTGGCTTATAGTCTATTTCTTTTATGCTGTTTAATATAGTGCTAATTTTGATATATAACACAATTTAGAATTACTCATTACCATATTTAATGAAGTAATGAGATTATTCTTTCCAAAGTTTATATTTTATTCTTTGCCCAACTTCTTCAGAAAAAAACTGTTTTGTGTAATTTCAACTGCATGCATAATTAGCCATTTGCCCAATTCTATATGAAGTTTACTCATAGAAAGCCTTCTGCAAACAAAATCTGAAGAAGGAATCAGTGGAAACTAAACATGTGGAGAGACTAATTTTTTGTGTGTGCTGAAATGAAAGAATTAGTCATTATATTAGTTCCTGCTTCTTTATGGCATTTAAACAACACAGTCTTGAAGAGATTCCCTTTGTTACTGAGTCACACCCCATGTTATTGAAGGTAGTTGGACCACCTAATCAATTCCATAGGTTGATGAAGCTATGGGCTAAGACCTCTGTTCTACCTATGCTTTCTCAATCCTTATTCCTACTGCAGCAGGCACAGGTATATAGTGAATGTATGACAAGAGGAAAGAAATAGACATCACTTATTTCAGTTGGCCCTAAAAAAAGAGCATAGTCCACAGTTCCTGGGGCTTAGGAGATGCTTCCATTTCTGTAAAATACAGTCCCATGCGTAAGTTTACATTAAACTGTGACTTTGCTCTAAATTTTAGCTCTGTAAGATGGAATTTTTGGCTCTGCGCCACTGGATTCCGGTTGCCTTCCAGCACAAACATACTCACTTTGCAAGTAAAAATATTTTTTCCAGTTGCTAGAATGGCAAACCGTTTAGGAACTAAAAACTCAGGCTATTGCAGACATACTGTGGCTAGTGTGATGAAAAGATTCACTTTATTTCCTTTTTCCAAAGCTTCTTACTTCCTGCTTAAGAGTTCCCCTGTGGCCACTGAACTCCAGATCTTACAATTCTGAAAAGCTTGTGGCGATAAAACCTGAGTCAAGACTTCCGTTAATGAAGAACTTACGACAGAATGAAATACCAATACAAAATAAATATAAATGGCCATATAAAGAATAGGAAGTGTTGCCTCTGACAAAAGTCCATTCTGCCTTTCTTAGACATTCAGCGGCCAGTCTTTCAGCTTTCTTGAATTAGCAAGATCACGTGTAATCCTTCAGGAATGCAGGAGACTCTCTTCCTTAGCTTTCATTGTTCTACAGAGAGAGAATCTCTTGGAAACCCTGGTGATTCTTACATTCAAATGTTTGTTTTTCATTAAATATAGCATTTATTAAAGATCCATGTGTTCATATAACAAGATAAAGTCCATTCTAAGAGGTAACTTTTGGTCTTTTATCACCAGAATACTTTTGGAAGTTTCTGGTTCAAATCTCAGTCAGTGTGTTCTGGTATCTTATGGATGGGATCAACTGACGCCTCTGGACTCTCCTGTGTTCAGCACTTCAGTAGTTTGGCTCTGTGATTCCAGTCAAAATCTCAGTTCCAATATTCCTAATTCAGGATGTGCCAGTTAGGACTAAAAGGTCCTAGATGAGAAGAAGCGCTTGAGGTAACAGACTTCATCCAATTTACAGCCCGCTGTTGGGGGAATTGAGCCTAGTTTCTTGAGGCATTCATCAACATACCAATAACAAATGACAAAGCTATAAACATTGGGCGGGGAGGAATAATTTTATTATCTTTGTTACACATACTGCTTTACCACACTTCTTGCTTGTCTAAGCACAATTGTTTCTCTTCAAAATCACATTAGGCTTTTGACATGATATATCTATATAGTCCCTTTTTAACTCTACAGAAGTGATTAATCTAAAAAGACGTTGAAGTGGGGATAATGTCTTCACAAGATCTGCTGTATAAATTTTGTTACCAGTGTTTTTACCTCTACACACTGCTTTAACCAGAAATCTGCTTACACCACAAAAAAGATGCTGGAAACCAGATCCTGCTGAGTGTGATCAGAGCTATTTCTACTCTTTTGCCTCTGATGTTTCCCACACCCTTGTCCACATGAGATTTTTGTTGTCTTTGTGTCAGATGTGGTCCTTCAAGTAAACAAAGCATTGTGCCATGGACTTAAACTGAGTTTCTTTATGACTTATGTTAATCAACTACCTGCAAAACTATTGTTCTCCTGAATTTCCACAGTGCTTCTTTATGGATCATGTATGTTCTGAAATCAGGTTTCACATTATTTTGCTGCTTGCTTTAAACAGTTCTGTCATTTTTCTGGCAGGATCAAATCGCTCGCTTGTCTGTTTGTCCTCCTCCTTTCCCATTTTTGGAAGGATTATCTTAGTTTATCGAATTTTTATTCAAATGAAATTTTTAAATACCTTAGGCTACAGACCCACAATCTCTTGGCTGAGACAAAGCCTAACACCAGCTCAGATGAAATAGCCCAAAACCATTAAAAAAGAGATGGGTAAGTAGAGCAAGGCTCAAAGAAATATGATTTTATGACACACTTACCTTCTCATTACATGTCCTGTCACATTCTTATTACATATCCTGTCACATTAAATAATTACTCTGAGCAGTCACACCTAATATCCCCAAAACAAAGATTTTCTGACTTGTGCATCATTGAACCATCCAGCAGGACACATTGAGCCACTGGCTCCATGTACCAGCCCTGTTATTTTCAAATTCTGCCTTTTGTTGGGGTTTTGTGGCAGTTGTTTCCAATGAGCTCCACAAGTGCAGCCAAGAAGAATGTGGCCCTTTGGGACCTTAATAGTTTTTTTGGTGCAGTAAATGCAATAAAGGAACTAGTCAGATTTCCCAAGATGCATTTGAGAGCCAAATACTAAACTTTGCTTTTTATCATTCAGACAAAACCAGACAAGCTATGTATAAGAGGTAACAAAATACCTTCTTTTTGGTAAAGTACACTTTCTGTGGAAGTCTTTCCTTTTCCTAATATATCATCGTGATATTTTGTGTGATTCATAATGTAAAAGTTTCTTTTTCAAATTAGCAATATCAGTGTGAAACATGTACTGCAAAGAAAAAACTTCATTTTCCAAGATTTTCGTCTCAGCAGCTTTCATAAGCAAAACCATCATTTTTTTCTTGTATGTACCATAGCAGTAACTATCCTCACATAAAAACAAACTACATTTTTAACAGTATAAAGTTTGAATTTCATTTTAACTTTTTACCTTCAAAAAATAAATATCTCCATTTTCTTTCAGACATTGATAAAAACTCTGAAATTCCTTCCCACATTTGTTTCTTCCTCTCTTTCTTCTGGTATACTGGTGATCAGTGCTCCTCAGCATAACATGAGATGTGTAATAGGTATAGAAGGAGTTGCACACCAATATGCATAGGAGGAACAGCAAATTGCAAATGTTCTTTGCCGTCTTGAAGGTCGTATCAGATCCATAAAATTTCAATTGGAGAAATGTAGTGACAAAAATATTTGCTACTCATGCTTACGGCAAATATTTCTAGCTTCCAAGTTGTAAAATAAAAAGAAAATTTCAACATTGGATGAAACATCAGACAATATGGCATATGCTCTCAAGAGATGCTCTCTCTTAATTGTGATGTATCTTAAAAGAAAATACAGAACTCCTATGGGATTCAAAACACATTCCTGAAAACAGTCATACCAGATCAACAGAGCAATTGTGGAGACATATTATCAGGAGTAGACAGTGAAACATCGCAGTATGTTCAACCGCGCTTTTCAGCAAGACCCATAGACTGATAGAGGATTATTGGTCCACTTCCTAAAATGTCTCTGTTTTCTGCATGGGTCTTTCTTGTTGGCCTTGCTTAAGACTGAAGTTAAGAAACAACATGGTTTTCACAATCAACAAACATGGTGAAAGTCAGTTTTGTATTTTATTTTTTCCAGATGCAGCCAGTAGCATCACAAAGATGTCCTGGTGCCAACCAGATATCTGTACCCAAATAAGGAACTGCCTGTTCCATGATGACCAGCCAACATTGAAGACACTCTCCAATGGAAAAAGGTGCAATATTCAAGAAGGTTGCTGAGAAACCTCTCATTCCAGCTTAAAGCACCAATAGGTCGTTGCCATGCAGAGGAGGGGTCTGCTTTAAATTGGATACCATAAAAAGCCCACAGATCTATCATGTCAGATCATTTTACAATAGAATCAATTCCTTTCTCTTCAAGCAGAATACAAAATGAAGCTACAAGTTTCCATAGCACCCACCATGGAATATATCCTATTTCATAAGTACCCACTCACCTTCTGAATGAACTTTAAGATTTAGTCAGTCTTGCAGACTACCTGAAGGGTAAATTCATATATCTGTTCCTTTTTAAGCTCATTGGGAAAAGGAAGTTAAAACTAATTCATTTCACTGAAGTAAGACAAATTAACAATAGAACAAACTTTATTTTAGGAATCACCTGAACTAATTAAAGGGTGATGTGAAATATTTGATTAACCTCCTTCAAGTCTGTTTTCTCTTAACCTCCTACCCATACTAGCAGACTGTGTGTGGCATCCCATCAGAAAATTAACATATTTTCTTTAAGAGCCAAAGGAATGTAACACGAATATGCAAATAACAGAAGTCAAAATTACATGGTTTGGTACAGTATTTTAATAACCAGGCATTGTAATGGTGAGAAGGAAGAAACCATTACTAGTTGATAGTGCTATTTTCACGTGCTGTGCTCAACAAAGGAGTTGAGATGTAAACAAGAGTTAGTCAAAGCACAGAAACAAGCAAACAGTTTCACCAAACAAATAATCAATGGAAGTGGCTCTGGAGTTTGGATCTCCTAGGAGCCAGGCTTATGCACTTCCAAGCAGCACATCTGTTCTTTAACATTACCACTGATCTAGCAGTTACAAAATTTCTCTTGCATTGTTTATTGACATTTTTTCATCTAATTTATATGTTTTGGAAGCTACTACTAGTAAAACAGTAGCTTAAAACAGAATGTTTTAAATATAAGTACCCCAAGAACATCAATGACAAACTTAAGAAAGGGAATATGGTCTGTAGAAAGGAGAGATTAGGGCTGTGTGCAAGAGACTTCTAATCTTCAATAATACTGAAGACACAGATTTGCAATGACAGTTTTTAATAAATAAAGGTAAAAGCCAATCTTTCTTTGATTTAGGCACTAAGTGATTAATTGTGCCCTGAAAAGCAATCCTAATATCTAATTTAGCAGCTAAATTTGTGATACATCCTTTTTGATCTGGATCTGAAGATTGCCTCCTCATTCTCTGGGTAAGTGCTCTGACTACTCTGTACGTAGGCTAAAGACATGTGAAAGGGACTACTGATGCATCATTCTTTTTATCAGTTTTGTCTTCTTAAAATCCATCTGTACTCTAGTAGATATCTGCTCTCAGAAGAGGAACTAGTGAACTTGTGCCAGAAATCTTTGGCTGTAGAAGACTGGCAGAACTGAAAAATAATTGATATAAAGTTGAAGAGGCTGGCTTGGTGATAACTTAAGTGGCAGAGACCTGCAACAGAATAAGAAATGGAGCTAATGAAGTAGATGTTAACATTGAGCTAGGCTTGAGAGTCAGTGGGGTGTCCACAAGATCAGATAAAACATTTAATGTTGAGGAAAAGTAAAGTATAGGATACTTACTTGAGGAGGTAATTGCAATGAGGAATGGATTGAGGTGATAAGAAACTACGTACATGGACTTGCGTAGTGATCCTAACTGGAAGACCATTGTGCATCCAGGAGTTACTGACCCACATAACATTTAACCCAAGAGAGTGCAGTGATGTGCTGCACATACAGCATGGCCTTCAGGCCCGCCTTGTGCTGTGCATATTCCTTGGCTGCAGGATAAACCTTGCCAGCTGATTGTAACAGGGCAGCCTGCAAGCAGCTCACTCTTGGTACCAGCAATTACACCACCTGCGTGTCCTTGCCTTATCTAAAATTGCAGCAAGAAGTTCTCACATGAACATCCTTTCTGTTTGACAGTAGAAATGATGAATAGATTTGCTTTCCTGTAAGAAAATCCTGTTATATCTCAAATGACCCAGATGGTGTAACCCTTTGCACAGCATGCTGCACATTCATTGGAGGGTCGTTCGATGCTTCACAACTTGGATTTCCCAGCATCTACAGGAAAGTTAGATTTCTTTATTGTATTAGCTCTAACAAATAGCATTTTAAATAAGACTTCACAGAATCTGAGCATCTTTCTTACCGAGATCGTAACAGACCAGCACCTCTAGTGTGAAACAGCTAACACAGAAGAGTGGCGTAATGGAGCTTCAGAGCAGGGAGAAAGGAACGGTGAAGAGAGATGCTGATGAAGTAACTATGAAAGGGAAGAAAAACATCAATGAGATGAGAAGGTGAACAGGAGCTGGGAAAGGTCAAGAAGACAAAACTTCAGCAAATCTTCTATAGCCACCATAGACATGAAGTAACTTGTAAATGAGCTAGCATCAAACTTATTGGATTATGTGTGATTTATAGTCCCATGTAATAACAAGCATGCTGTGAGCTAGTTTCTAATTTCTCAAGCAGCTTTAGAAACTTATTTTAAGATCTGTGTTACTGTAGCTAGCCTGCAGTATTTACCTGAGCTTTGTCAGTGTAAGGCTTGAATATCTTTACATTATGCTGTAAATACACAAATGGAGGCATGAAGCTGAAAAATCCATCTGAATGGGAGAGCTGAATCAATGTTTCAGATTAAAAAAAAGATGCAAAGGGAGGAAATATCAAGAAAGGTCATCACTGGAAACAGGTGTTTTCAACAAGGAGGGTGGAAAATTCTTAGGACAAGAATGAGAGACAAGAAGCAAAATCATTGAGGAAATATTTATGGAAGAAAAGATGGTAGAAGTTGCATAACAATGTCAGGTGAGGTGGCATTGAAAAGAGGAAGAACACAGGACACAGGATGATTGGAAATTGTACTAACAGGAAAGGTAGCCCAATTCTTCCACCAATATGACATTCAAGAGTTGGAGGATGAGAACAAGACAGACCTCCCTCACAGGAGTGAGCCACGTAAGCACTATAAGAAAGAGCGATATAGTCTTTTTCCTGTTACAAGAAACCCAAAATCTGATGTTATCCCCATGGTCACAAAAATCAGAGTGTCTTCACATTTTACTATTAAATCATCATTTCTGGATTCACATTTGAAGTTCAGGTGCACCACCTGATTTTCAATGAAATGCAGTTGTTAAGCATACTTTGCCAAAACCACAGGAAATTCTAGGGATTTTCCCAGTATCCCGTATCCAGCAGAACATACACTTAATGTTTTAGTGTAGAGTCCAAGTTCATGGAAGTTCTTGGAGACATATGAGGAATATATTTTGCCCCAGGTCCTTTTGTTTTCCAGCCCATTGTGATCTATTCCTTAACTTTGGTTTACTAAAAATATAGTGCATTAACATATGGTACCATTTATTGAGATACTGTAAAAATTAGTAAAACATTAGGCAAATTAGGCAAAGTTCTTTTAGCTTCAGCCATTGGGCACAGCTTCATGTTTTGAATATGTAAATTGCAAATAAAATAAGTGGTGAATTAAAACATACCAATTAGCACGTTAATTCTTTCATTTTTCATTTCAAAATGTAATCCATTCATTTTCTAGAACAATTAAAAAGAAGAAATAACTGAACAGCATCTATAAACATTTTTGCTTATAAGGATGAAAAATTAATAGGAATCAAAAGCTCTCACCACCATTTCTAGCTATGACATGTCTCCTTTCTAACTCTAGCAAATTATCTGTGTCTCAGTTTTCCTGCCTGCTGCCTGTGATCATAAATAATTTGGTCACCGTTTATGAGAGTCATAAAAGTGGCAAGGAGCCATCTCCTTGACATTCAAAAGTGAGGATGAGGAGGCTGCAGCGGTTGCTGAGGAGACAGCAGGAGCAGACACTGGTGAAGAGAAATTGATGCAATTTTATACTGGAAAATCATTGTTCACCTCAAAACATAATCCCAGCTAAGTGCTCTGTTTATACATTTTCATGCTGCTTAAAAACTGCCTAAGTGGAAATCCTCTGGTGACCTTCATTGACAAGAGCCGTGCATATAAATTCAGAGAGTATATATAGTCCTGCCTAGTCTCCCAGTGTCCAGACATTGGATCATGGCACTGTGAGTCTACTGCCCAGCCCCAGGTTTCCCCTCAGTGCAGTCAGGTAACAAGTGGGTCATGCAGCAGAGAGAGGAGCTGGAAGGCATACCTCAGTCCTGCAATTCACATAGAGCTATTGTAACCAAAAAGAATAATTTATAATTCTCTTATTACTCAGAGACTTGGAAAGCTGCCATTTTTTCTGGCACACAAGTAAATTCAAAAGCTGAAACAGAAAAAGATAAAGGCAGCCGATGAAAGCTTCTGCTCTCATTTACTTGAAATTTTCATTTACTTGAGCAACATAACATTCTCCGCTAAGTGGAGTAATTCCTGGCTTATCCAAGTTAAATGAGAGAAGAACAGGGCCTCATGAGACTAGCTGGAAATGTTTTGTGGATGTATGTTTCAAAAAGGTACATACTCAAAACAAACAGCTCCAGATGCTGTTCTGATACCAAGGAAAGTTAAACTTTGTGATCATTTGTTTAATTTGGTTCACTCAAGCAAAAAGAAAATAGAGCATTAATTCTTCAGTCATAGTCTTAATCATTGTTTGTCATATGCATCCAAAAGACCAAGCAAAAAGACCAGAAAATGAAGCAAAGCAATACCAAAGATAGAAAACAGATAAATTCAAAATGTCATAGAAGATTTCTATGGTACGTAGGTTTCTTCTTTTTTTTTTTTTTTGTATTTGGGCTGATATTTTCAGTATGCAACAGATTGGTTCATGGTTTGTTTGCAGAAAACTATCAGTCTTGTAATGCTCTCTTGAGCAATAGGGAAAGTTACACAATAAAGGAAATTCTTATAAGCAACTTAAACTCTCTTGCTTTAGTGAAGTAGGGAAGGGAAGGGAAGG
>VZTQ01005161.1:2662-18215 GCA_013400755.1 Pelecanoides urinatrix
GCGGCACTCACCATAAATATATATAGCAAAGTGTTGTATATACATGAAGTTTCGCAATACGCCTATACATATGCATGACCTGTCCCCGCTTTGTAGTAAAATGAGTTCCTGGAAGTCATTTCCATGAACCCCTCCCATCTGCGCTTGCGCACTGCCATCGGGTGGTCGTCTGTGGGGGTCTTTTGGATGAAGGCTCACAGTCTTCTTCACCATGTATTCTCACCTTTGGCCCAGAATGCTGAGTTGGCTGAATTCCAAGTTGCAAAACCTGGCCTCAGCCCGATGGCTGCTTCTTGTAGATAATGGAGTTCCTGCTATCTATGCAATTCTTGCTTGCACCCAGGTTGCAGGGTCTTGCCTTATTCTTCAGTGTGTTTACAACAGCATCTATCTTATCTAAGTTGCTAAGCTACAAATAGGTCGCATTAACTTTTATCATTCTATTCACTACTGCTAAGTTCTTTCAACCCCTTCTCTCAGTTAGAGGATACATATTCATTACATTTCCCGGAATTCATTAACATATGCAAAAGTCTCAGTCTTCACTCATGCTTAGTTTTAGCTCCTGGCTTAATTAACGCAATTCTCACTAGCACCACCCTCATCTATTCTACCCAAGATACAAGGTTGGCCTTTCTATCTAGAATACTAAGTTTCAAGGCCTTTTTATCTACTATGTGTCAGGTCGGCCTATTCACAAGGTGTTCCTAACCATCTGCATCATTTCAACCAAAGAACGGTAAATCTCTTCATTGTTCCTTCATATTTGATGTAATCCCTAACAATGTAAAACTTCATTCTTTGATAACTTGATGAGCTAGACCAGAGGACAAGGAGGGCTTGAAGGACATCAGAATAAATGCTGTCCTGGACTTTAATTTCAGTAAAAGCTTTAATGGTTCTTTTGTAAGAATACCAGGCAGAAATGCATCACCTTCGTTTTTTCCTGGGTCTGGCTAGAAAGGAATTGTTTTTAAAAGAGTCTTTTTATCACCTTCACGGACTGTCCTTTCTCAAGTTTTTATCATAGCTGCCTCTTTGCAGTAATGATTATAATGGTCTATGAAACACTTCATATGGAAAACACACAGAAGAAATACGTTATTCAACCCACTGACACTGTAGTTTTACAGCGCAATGGTTACTGCTCTTGGAGCTGAGATTGTGGCTATCACATGCTTAGGCCAGTAATGCTTTTACTGAGCCCCACAAATATTGCATCACTGCTGTTGATGCTTTAGAGTTCTTTAATAGGCTGAAGCAACATAGTCCTTATCAGTTCTTACGATTTTATATCTAAATATACAAAATAACATTGGTTTGTTAACCTGGAAATTGGTTTGTGAATCCATTCATCAAGCGTGTGTCTGTGTTCTGTTTTCTGTTTGTTTGGTTTGGGGCTTTTTGTTTTACAGCCTAGAGGAAACATCCCTAGCCTTGAAGTGGCTATAATAATGTGATTGCAATAGAAGGTGAGAGGTGGTCAGCAGAAAATTTGTCCTGTTCCCAAAGTTAGGCCTAAATGTAATAAAAATGGTTCAGTGAAATTAATCTTTCAGTATTGTTTGTAGCAGGGATCATTGCTCTGAGGAAAAATCTGTGTAACACAAAACGTAGGCATTTTTGATAGGAATGTGAAGATTCGTGTGAATGAGAGGTCTGAGTGTGGAAGCACCGGAAGGAAGAGAAGAGAGATAGAAGTGGCTAATACTGATGGTATCTAGATTGGCAGATCATCAGGATTACAGCACATCTTTGTGCAGCTTCGTAGAGGACCAGATAGGGAAAACAAAGGACAGCCTAAAACAAGGGACTACATGTTCCTTTACTCAGGCTAAAGTGAAGAATCAAGCTATTAAGAGATGATGGTGGGAATGTAAAGAACCGGCCTGGAGCCTTGAGGCACACAGGCAAAAGAGACAAAAAGCAGGGAGTCAATACTGATGTCTGCAGAGGTGGGACAGGATGGGAGACAAACCATTCCTGAATCACGGGTGGCTCCCCGGGGCACATCAGTGCATGGCTGCCGACCTAGCCAGCATCTCTTGTCCCCGGTCATTCCTGTCTGGAGCACTTGAGTACCTGTGTTTGAACGCGGGACTCTGCTGGGACAAACACCTCATGTGGGTATAAGCGAGTGAGCAAGATCCATTTTGTGTTGCTCCGAACTCACCTTTTGCTGCTGTACGCCCTTTTGCTGAGTTTGCTTTGTTGTTGCTGCAGTGTTGCAATATCTTTTGTAATTGAAAAGTACAGATAAGCACCGTTGATACCAAAGCAAATGCAGCAGCGGATAGAAATGCCAGAAGAGTGCCACCTGCTTTTTTTTTTTTTTTTTAAGAAAAAACATTTGCGACTCAGATGGCAATTGCTGCAGGTAAGTTTTCTGTGACCTTTGTTCTTGTTGTAATTGTATGTGGGATGTTAGGAACGCTGGTTTTGGCTGCTCACTTAAACGCGGGATACTTTTGATGCAGTAGTTACAGTATTGGTTTGGAATTGGTTACTTGCACACCAGGCACGAATCCGCTTTTCAGACAACACTTTGACAGTGAGCTTGATGATACTTCTTTCATTTTGTGAAAGACGTATGTGTCCTGATATAGGTGATTTCCCCAGCACACACTCCTAACGTTGTCCGAAAAGCAGATTCATGCCCGGCGTNGTACTGTACCTACTATATCACTAACACAGGAACCCTTCACCTGTGCTGTGTTTGTTTCTCATCGAGGAACCAGGAATATCCCTGGTTCATGACAGAAAGGTGCTGAATGCTGATGAGTTTCTGGGGCTGGTGGCTTTTGCTTTTATCTAAATAATGGAGAGCTTGCACTGTTCACCCTGGTTCTTGCTCGTGTGTTTTTTAGCAGGTTTTGTTTATTTTCTCAGGTATCTGTTCCTAAGTAGTACTTTTGCCTTCAGGTGTCCTGTAGTTAAACATACCACTAGGTGTTGGTCTCTTTACACTTTCCACCCTTTACACTTTCCAATATTGTACTTGAATATTTTCACAAGAAAAATAAAAGGTGAAGTCACTGGGCAAAGTTTTCTCCCATGCCAAGTGCCTTATTGCAACACAGTTGAGGCAAAATGCCAAAGCTTGCTACTGTTTCTTAAGGTGGCTCTGCAAGATCCCAGATGAGATCCCAGCATGCAGAGGCATAGCCCCACAGGCTTTATCTTTTGGTGTGTGCCCTGGGGACTGTGAAGGTGTCAGAGCATAGACGTGGGTATGGATATTCTTTATCTTGCTGTGTAAATTCATGATAGTGTTCCCTTGTGATAGTGGCATACGTATGAATCATTCACTGTGTTAAATGATGGATTGAACAATGAATTTTATGCTCATTTTTAATTAGATATTTTTTCCTTAGTGGCAGAACTCTTAAGAGTTTTAGGGTTGGACTGGTAAAATATGGTTTGAAGAAATTCCTGCTCCGAGGGATAGTTTCTGTCTCCAGACTGCAGTGTTTTGTGGTTTCTAGGGATTAGCTTGGCATATTGTAGAACATTCCTGTGCAACTGGCTGGGCACTGAATTGAAGCAGTCTGTAAGGATGATTTCAAATCTTAATAGGAGAAAGGTGAATAACTTTGGGTGTGCCCTGTACCGGGTTTACTGACGGTTTACGCTTGCTCCTGGGGAAGTGGACTGAGGGTGGTACCTGCTTTCTCAGGTAAAAGCTGATGTCTTCGCCTTTTAGGAGGCGTGTGTGACTGAAGGAGTCCAGCCACTGACTGAGTCGGGTGCAGAAGGTTATTAACTGGCCTTGTCAGCAGAAGACACGGTTTTGCACCAGCCTGCTCTAAGTATAAACTTCTCTTTCTTTGCCCTTGTTGATACGCTTGCTTATAAGAAGGAAAAAGAGGCTGTGAGGGTAAAACGAATCTAAGTCATTTGTTTGTTTCCATCTTGTATGGAAAATGCTGGTGACGGTGTGCTCCCAGTTCCAAGCCCTGAGCTTGGCGACTGGAGAAGTGTTTTCTTTTAACATACAGGGTGTCATAGAAAGAGGTCTTTCTTACCTTTGTATTGTATTTCTTACCACTTGCACATTGGTTCAAGATTGTAAAAGTTTAGGTTCAGTGCTCACCCTGTGTAATCGAGGCAAAAAAGTGAGTTTAAGTGGTTTTTTTTTCTTCCAGGATTTTTTTTTCCTTAAACTAGTAGATTTTCCCTCTTCAGTTTCTCTAGAGTGGGAGGCGTACACCCTGCTGGGGCTGACTTCCCACACCAGGGCTTGCTGCCTGCCAGTAGGCAGGGGGGTCCGGCAGGTCGCAGGAAGCTCTGGGTTGCTTAGGCAATGAGGGAGCTTTTCAGACATTTTCTTGATCCAGCAATATTGTTAAAGGATGCAAGCAGAGGCTGTCTTGTGTGATGGCATGTTATAAAGATACTTTTCCACTTCATAAAGTCTAAACCAGCCCCCATGAGCAGCCTAGCACGGTTGGGCATCTCTTTGACAGGCGCTCTTTGGCCATGCTGTTTGTTGCGCAGGATGGTGACTGCCAAGGTGTGGGTTCTGAAGAAGCATTTTGAGGGTTTCCCCAAAACCAGTGACTTTGACCTGAAAAAGATAGAGCTGCCAAACCTAAAGGATGGAGGTAAGTGGAGTGCCACCTGTTTTTATTTTTTCTGGAGGTTGTCTGGTTGCTGACAAATGGCTGTGCATCTGTAGAACTGTTTGTACATTTCTCTGGTTTGGATTTTTGAAAATCAGTTGTCATGGCTTGTGGCAAGCCATGCACCTTAGCAGAGAAGGGTGATTGCTCAAGAACAGGTATGCTGATGGGTTTGGTGGGTTTTAAGACATGCTGCCTTCTGATAATACCCTTAAAAACAGTGACTGAGCTCTTCTAACTCCAGCACACAGCAGCTCCGGCATGCCTTTCACAGTCTCACACAGCCTAGTCACATATGGTGTCTGATGGCAAAGGCATTCAAATGTGTTTGCAAATGAAGCTTACTGGAGAAAATTGCTGAAGTGATATGCCCTCCAAACTGACATCCACAAGGAAACAGAATTCGTTTAATTTAGAAAGAGAGAACTGAACCATGACACAGAGCAAATGTGGTAACTGTAGTAAAACCCAAACATGCTTTACTGGTGAAAGGTTTTAATCTACTTTATTTTGCAAAATTCTCCGGAGAAAACTGGAGAAGATGGCAGCCTCTGGGAGGAGGTTTTCAGTGGAATTTTTCATGCTGATAGGGAAGGTATTGAGGATAGTGCTGGGGCAGAGCAGAGTGACTGGGGTGGGAGTGAGCCTGCAGCTGGGAGGCCTTGGGCCTGGAGTCAATGCAGGCTGGTCTTTCATTTTAAGAAGCAACAAGGCAAGACTTCTGTCTGCATTCAACATCTATTTTTTTGCCAGTGCTTATCTGTTATATTTGCCCTGTTGTGACAGCAAGAGAGAATGAATAAAAAGAGAAAAAAATGCACAGGTTTTATTCCTGTGTTTCTCTATTTTGAAAAGGGTAGGGAATATGATAACTTATTTTATGCAACAGCTGTTGATAAAAGAATGAATCTTCATTTTTGGACATTTGTACCATGCTGTCTTGAACCTCACCCCACTACTTGTCCTTTACAAAATTTACTCCAGTTTAGAAGGTGTGCTAAAGAAATTGCATTAAAGTACTAGTTATGTTTACAACTTAAAGGTTTGAAAGGTGATTTCTTCTTACATATGCTTTCAAGCATTTTCATAGCATGTGTACTTCTATAGCATTCAGACACACTTTAAAATTTAATGCCTGTGAGTATTTAAGAACATAGAGTAATTTCTTCCTTCCCATTTTAAGCCCTACAGCAAGAAGAGGTGTAACTTCATACTAGAGTAACACTTTTAAAGGAGATGTCCTCTTTTGTTATATTACATGGCCTTAACTATTCTTCCTGCTCACTCTGAGTAATGGGAAAATATTTATGTCTGAATATATTTCTGGCTTGTACTAGCTAGACCACTGCAGCACAGGCAATGAAAAGTATTATGAGGTGGACGTGAACAGCTAAAACTGCTGTGTGATTGAGAATTTAAATTAAAATTTGTTTAACAGTATATTTCACAAGAACTAATAGCATTAGAGACAATAAGGTGGATTAGGCTACCTAGAAAAGATAGCCTAATGCTTTCTGTTGAAGGCAGCAAAGTAGTGTTTATGTTTGACCTGTGCCCAGGTTTCTTACCACCCTCTGCTGGTTGAATCATGGGAAGGCATTTTATATCTGGGTCAAAAGTAAGTTAGTGTTTTGCTTAGCGGGCCTGACCTCTTGAGCCTTCTATAGAGAGAGGAGGCAGATAAAGAAAAACAGGGTTGAAAAGAAACTAGCCTGCTAAAGAGACAGTACAGAAAGTGTCTTTTGTAACAGTACTGCGATAATCCAAAGCTAATGAATGTAGTAGTTGTTTCTGGTAGTTTTTCCCTAAAGGATGACGGGATATGGGGGTTTTGAGCTGTCAGGGGTTCCTATAGCTTTTGTTGAAAGACTGACTTGTGGAAACTATGCTTTACTGCACTGCAAATGCCCAGGAATTTTTTTTGTCTTTTGTTGCAGAGTTGCTGCTTGAATCAGTGTTTTTCAGTGTTGATCCTTACATGAGGTATATCTTTTTCTTCTTTTTAAACTGCTGGCTAAGATACCTCATTTGTTCTCCCACTTAAACCTCAAAAGAACATGTACTGGGAACACCCCCTGATGCCAGAGTTCCAGATGCCTTTGTCTGCTTTTTATAAAATGTGTGTAAATGACAAGGCTCCCAATATTGAGCTGTGCCAGATTTAGCCAGACATTAGGATAACAATGCTGCAGCCCTAGACTTTTCTTGGACTTTGCTATTGTTTCTTGTCATGTCTCTTCCACTGGAATGCAATGGGCTCAAATGAGACTGCAGCCCTGTTGAAGTAGTTGCTTCACTTGTCTCAGCAACCTTGTGCTTAAGGATACATATTCTAATATGCCCATGTTAATGGCATATGGTGCTAGTTCAAGCACAGGGAGACTGGGTAGTTTGAAGAAGTCTGGTGGACACTAGTGTCAGGGATAGTTCTTTGAAGTCTCAGCCTTCTTGTAGTGGTAGACCATGCTGGGAAGATTAATGCTATTGTGTCCCCAACACTCTAGCCAGTATTCAGTCAAGATAGGATGCTCAATTAGCTGGCCATGGAAGACATCCAGTTATGTCCTTACAATGACAAGCTCTTTGTGATCTGTTCAACATCACTGCTTATGATCTCCTTCTGGGTCAGACAGTAGCTACTGCTTCATAGCATATCTGGAACATCATTAAAGTTGCTTACAGTAAGCCATCTCTTTGCTTGTGTTACAGACCTTATAGTCAAAGGGACATGAAGGAAGGAGACATAATGATAGGCACACAGGTTGCCAGGTAAGATCTTCAGTTCTTGTTATCCAGGAATTAAAGGAATTATACTGACATTGGAGACATCTGCAGCCTGCATTACCTATTCTTGACATGAGTCTACGTGCTTCTGCAGCTGTATTCTTATCTGTAATTGGTTGGAATGTGATTTTCCTCTAAGAACCTCTTTTGCCTTCTTGGAGAGCATTTAGGTCTCTGATACAATCTACATGTTATTTCTGGCAATAATGTTTTCAAAGGAAATTTTTACAAGCAGAGGTATGAAGGACAAACCGTTGTACTCGCCATAAGTGTCAACTTTACCTTTCAAAATCTGCTGTGCTACTAATTGCATGCCCGAAACCATGCATGCTATTTACTCCAGCTGAGTCAACATCACCTAAGATACAGCTCTAGCCAAAGGGTTAGATAACTTTAAATCCATCCTCTCCCAAGCGTGTGGTAATTTAGCTATACGGATGTTTCCCTTTGTCAGCTTGTTCCTGCTGTGCTGCCTCTGAGTAACTGCCCAGGAACATCTGTGGCCTTTGGCTCTTGTGTTTCTCTGCAGAAACACTGAGGAGACAACCGAGTCTGCTGAACAGAAGGCCAGCTGTTTCCAATATTTCAAAGCTGCTTACCTACCCCTTCCCAATGTAGTTTTCCCGTCGGGCTAAGAAAGTTGAATTTTCATTTGGCATAGAGACACTGCAAGTATGAACTTCTCCCTGTTATTAGATACTGCTTTCTACCTGGTTTTGTTACCCAAGAGGTTCCATCTTCAGGATCTTCAACCTTTAAATGAGGTGCAGGTTATCTGAGAAGGGAACTGCTTGTTACAGCCTATCTGTGACTTCTTGCTTTTCCACCCTTTAATCCCGTCATCCTCTTTCCTGCCTCTAACTCACAGAAGCCTAGTCTGAATTCATTCTGCTAGTCAAAAAAAGTCGTCATCCATGCAGGAACATTGGAGTTGTTGTGGGCAGGGCTGAGTCTAGAATCATCTTGCCCAGTATCTCCCTGGCGTTGAGAGATTGTAGACATTTCAGGAAAGACATTAGAAGCCTACAGCATCAGCAGGTGTGGGCTAAATGTCGTGACGTGAAATATTTCTTTTCTCCTGCATCACAGGGCAACAGGAATAAAGGAGGGAAGAGCCAGTAATGATTTGTCTCTGATAGGGTATTCTTTTTTTTCTTCTTTTCTTCTTTTAAACAGGATTATAGAAAGCAAGAATCCTGCTTTCACAGTGGGGGCCTTCGTTGTGGCTAGCAGTGGCTGGAGAACTCATTTAATCTCTGATGGGAAAGACCTACAACTCCTTCCTTCCAGTTGGCCAGAATCACTCCCCAAATCTCTGGCTCTTGGGACAGTTGGCATGCCAGGGTGAGTTTCAAGATCCAAAGGCAGGTATCCCCTGGATTTTGCTGTGCAGGATGTTTCTGCCTATCCGTAGGAGCTTTTTCCCTCATCTTGTTCTACCAGTATGTTTTCTGTTCACTCTGGTAAAAAGCATGTGTGCTTCCGGATGACCTTACCCTGTAGAGGGCCTGAAGTTTGGTCCATCCTCTAGATCAGAGCAGATTTGCCTTGGAGATCATGGTGTCTCTCCTTGAGGAATTGTAATAAGGTAAGAAGAGGATCCATGAGGGGCTGCAAAGAATCCAGTTCAATCTGAATTAACCTCAATGGAAAGATTCAAATTTCACTGGCACCTGGACTAGTCTGCTTTTGCTGATTGGTCTTTTCTGCTATCACCATATTTCCAGAATTGCCCCCAAAATGGCAAAAGACAGCTGTCATATTGTGCAGCAAAATAGAGGTCCTTTAAATTGCACTGCGGCAGACAGAGCTGCTGTGCTTTGGAATCCACATTCACTACTGCAGTCTCTCAGTCATCTTCTCACATTTCTTCTCTCTTTCTCTGTAGTTTGTATGGGAAATCAGGACTTGGTCAGTCCTGTTGACATGGAAGGCTTTCAAATGATTGTAACATTGTGTGTGATGCAGAACTCAGATTTCGTTTTGACATCAGGCAAGATGTATGTTTTTCCAGGCAGCTACTAGGTGGATTCAGCTCACCCTTTCAGTTCGGACCCAGTGGGAAGCTCTAAGCTTGAATTTAGAAGTTGGAAGAAAAGTTTGTTGGGATTCTGGGCCAGTTGATCATGCTGTTTCAGGAAGCTTGCAGAGCCTGATGTCATTCGGTGTTTATATGATCAGTGGAACATGCTTGAGCTAAACTTTAGTGGTTCCTACAGATCACTATTCACCCAGTAGCCATAGCCCTGCACAGTAGTCCTTAGGAGCAGTGTGCCCATCATTTCAGCAAGGTTTTGCCACCATTTTCTGCCAGCTTTGATTTGTGATGAGTATCATTTAATCTTTGCCTCAATTTGGTAGATACCAGCTGTCTACTGACCTCTGTCAAGCTTGGATTTACTCTCTCTTCCAGTGTGTAACTGAGTTGGCACCTTACAGAGTTATCTCTGTGTTTCTCCTTTTGGCTAGTGAAAGCTAGCTGTTTTCACAAAAGGAAAGCTCAAGGAAAGCTGTTTTCACCTAAGGTAGACTTCTGCCACAGCATCCTGTTTCCCAGTACTGTATCTGTTTCTTTCTGTGATAGCTGTAAGAAGTTTGTGTTGATTTTTGTATTTCATAAAGAATGAGGAAAACTGAATCTTGTTCTGGTTGTGACGATATTTTGGTTCAATGTGATCAAGTCACATATCTGCGTCTGGCATCTTTTATTCCTTACTCAGCATTCTTTCTTTTTCTTCACAGCCTCACTGCATATTTTGGTCTGCTGGAGGTCTGCAAGGTGAAGCCAGGAGAGACGGTGCTGGTTAATGCTGCAGCTGGCGCTGTGGGCTCTGTGGTGGGGCAGCTCGCTAAAATTGGGGTGAGTGACTTGAACCGCTCATCTTTGCTCTTCAGAAGGCTCACCTGGGAGACAGGGCAACAAGGCTATGAATGATCAGGAGGGCAAGCATCCCTGAAGGCCTACAGTAAGGTCTTGAGATGGGACAAGCTGCTGAAGATGTAGCAAAGCTAGTTGAATGTTTCTTAGAGCTCAGGAACTCGTATGGAGATGACAGCCTGACTTTAAGGGTGACTCCTCTACCCAGCACTCTGTGAGTGTTGTGGGGGGATGATCAGAAGTGTTTTTCTCCTTTCCTGGCAGGGTTGCAAAGTGGTTGGCGCTGCTGGCTCAGATGACAAGGTTGCCTACCTGAAAAAAATAGGCTTTGATGAAGCCTTTAATTACAAGACCGTTACATCTTTGGATGAAGCACTGTGTAAGGCCTCTCCTGATGGCTACGACTGTTTCTTTGACAATGTGAGTTCAGAGAGAGGGCCTTACCTGAGCAGACTGTCATTTTCCTTAAACTATAGCAGGAACTCAATACTGTATATATCTAATCAAAGACTACACCAGGAATTCGATATTGAGTTACATCTAATTGAGAAACGGTCTCTGTAAGAAAGATTGCTTTCCTGTTCCCTTCCCACACTTATTTCTGCGATTGACTAGGGCAGTAACGGAAAGAACAAAGACTGAAAGGCAAAGCTGGATTGTTGGCGCTGTTTATGAATGGAGAGAGAGAAGCTTTCCCTCTTTGGAAAGTATGGCACATGTTGGGGAGGTGAGGGTCACAGTGAACATTTAACTGATGCTGAACAGAGAGAGCTCCAGTCCGTTCCTGGCCCTACCTTGGACCACAGGCAGTTCTCTGCTGTGGCTGGAAGGAGAGTGAGCGTGGATGGCCCCACATTACATGGTCCAGGTGGCTACACCAGTACCTGTAAACAAAACAGTTGCAAGGCCCACTTGTAAAATTGCTGGAGTGACCTGTAGAGGGTTTCTGACCTCTCCCAGGTACACATGGAGTTATCAGGGGCTGTGGACTTTTCTTGACAGGCTGTTTGAATGTGACCATCTTGTTTTGGAGGCTAAGAGAGTTTAACGGTACGGATGCAGTCAAACCATGTCAATTTGCCTTCAAGCCAGAGAACAAGCTCTGGCTTTTTTAATTTCCTAGTATAGCTAATGTATGCATTATACCTGATAATATAATACCTGGCACATGGGTATTAGCTGAGATACTGAACTAAAACTCCCTGGCTAGCCACCTGTTTTGAAGGGCAGCCATCATTACCCCATCAGCATGTCTTTCTCTCAGCACTGTCTGCTGATCCAGGAATGACGGCGCTGTTGTTCTGTGGATTGCAACACAGCCACCTCACCCTGGTGATTGATGTGAATGCATCGGGGCAAAGTGCTTGCCCCTGTAGCAGGAGCTCGTGGGTGCCTTGCCTCACCCTTCCAAATTTCATGTCCTATGCTGCTAAGGTCTTAGACAGGTTTTATATTCACGTCTGTTCCCCTTCCTCTCACTTCCAACTTTTGTGCAGAGCTCTCCGCAGCAGTAAAATTTCTCACAGCTTTTCTCCATTAAAAGCTCTTGAGTACAGGACATCCCTATTTGGGAGAAGAGAATCCTTAAGTAAAAACTTGTCATCATCATAATGTGAAGAGGTGAAAGTGCAGACTCATGTGGGGGAAAAGCAGAGGTGGTGCTTCTTAGTGCCCCTTGACATGCCCCTCAGGAGGAGGAATCTAAGGGCAAGTCCTGCCCAGTATTTCCAAACCAAGCTTTGTGAAGCAGATTTGGAATTAAAAGCAATTCCCTGTCTTCATAACTAATTTTTAGAAGAGTGACATCACATACTCATAGGTGTTGGCTAAGTGTAAGGGTTTCTGCAGCCACAGAGTCTTTGGCGTAGTGGAACTTACCTCTCCACCCCTTGATGGAACCTGTTGGTGCAACAGTGCAAAGTTGGCGGGTATTGGCAGTCAATGCAAAACACTGGTTTGTTTCTAATGCTGCACATGCTCTGGTTCTTATAGGTGGGTGGAGAATTTGCCAGTATTGCTATCAACCAGATGAAGAAATATGGAAGGATTGCAGTTTGTGGAGCCATCTCTCAGTACAATGACTCCATGCCTCAGAAAGGTGTGGGCCTGCTTTTTTGTGTCTAGGTTTATTTCCTGTTTGGTGATGGCAGAGAGAAAGACATAATGGGAGTTTCTTGAAATTTTCTTGGTTGTTTCCATATGCCGTTTGAGTGTATGTATGTGTATACATTCGGATAAGTAACCACTGCTCTGGGACAGCAGGAGTGTGACCACACTCTTTGTGTGTACAAACACTCATTCCCCTTTTTGCACACTCCTATCCAATGGAGAACATCAGATTAGGAATGGAAGGAGAGACTAAACTACTTAAAACAGGATTCTCCAGGGCTCTAAGCAGATACAGATCAGTAGAAGGCAGGTATGGTGGCATAATGCCATTTACACAGTACGTACATTTAGATGAGAGAATGGATTTCCCTCAGGTTTTTAGATAAGGCAGCTTAGGGATTTTTTTTTTCCCCATAAGTTTTCAGCTACTGGTGAAACTGCTGGGAAATGTGGCTGAGATGAATATTCACTTTCAATAGCATTAAGTTTCCCAAATTTGCCTTCTAGAAGAAATGTGAGGTCTGAGTTCTCCTTGACAACTGACTGGCTTTGGACTCCCAGATCACTTAAAAATGGGACAGGCTTTTGAGGGTGGGGAGACATAACACACATTTTCGTGATTGAGGGAACTGTTTTTTAATGTGTGTAACTTTTTTGAGATTTAGGAAGAGTGTGAGAGCTTGTCAGGCTATCAAACAAGCTGTCAAAACAGTATTTCCAGGATTCAGCTGAAACCTCTCAGCTGAAACTGAGGCCACTTCACTTCTGAGTGAAACTGTTTTCAGAAGCCCCACAGCTTTATGGTCCAGGCCTTTGTTTCCCTGGGTGGCTGTCTGTCCATGAATCCTTGGTCTTTTGTCCCGGAAATTCTGCTTGGAAAAAAATAGCGGTTGCTTCTGGCTGGAACAAAGTGATTCAGTGGTCTCTACTGTCTTTAGGCATTGGGTCTTATTTTAAATGAAACTGATACTGCAGGTGGTTTGCTGGTTACTTTCTCTTGCAGGGCCTTACATGCAGTTTCCAATGATCTTCAAAGAGCTTCGAATGGAAGGGTTTTTAGTGACCCGCTGGAAAAACCGCTGGGAGGAAGGTCTGAAGGCACTGCTAAAGTGGGTCGTGGAGGTAAGGAGGGAAGGGGTAGTTTTCTGTAAGATGTACTCACACCATAGCTTCCCTCTTTGCCCAAGGGGTCTCTTGTCATAGCGGTTGAGGTGAGGTCCCAGCGTGATACTTTTCTTCCACCTGTCTTGATCTTTGAGCCTTTTGGGGACACTCAAACCATAGTGAACGTGCATGATTCCCTTCTGCTTTGTTGAGACCTGCGTTATTAGCTTGTGGACTTAGATGTATTCCAGAATACATGTAGGCTTTGAAAAAGGATGCTTCCAGAGTAATTCAAAACACTTCTCTGGCAATGAAGAGTTTCATATTTAGAGTGATTCCTCTATTTCTCATTCAGAAATCTCCTTTCCTTTCTAGTATGAGCAAGGATTTTAATTGTAGTGTTGTGCTGAAATTACTGGCAAGAATGGATGTTTTTATGAAATTGGGAGCTGGGCCTTAAAAGGACTTAATAGGGAGTTTCTTAAATTTTATTTTTCTAAATTGAGTTTAACACTTGGTTCATGACTGTGAAGAGCTTTGAGTGTGAACACTAAAGGCTAAGAGGCTCTAGCCTTTACAAACATGGGGATTTGGAGTTCCATACTTCCTTATGGGTAGAGACAGGCCTGGCTTTGGGGAAGTAATCCTCTATGTGTACATTGTTTGGAGACCAAGTAGCACTAAATCTGTCTTGCTATTTTTTTATAGCAGTGACTTTTGCTCCCTGTTATGACTCCAAGTAGAAGGTCTTGCAACAAAAGCAGATCCTCACAACAGCCTACCTAGTTTTACAAAGTTACCCTGGTGCATGCCAGCTTGCATGTTTCAGATAAAACATACAAGCTGGAGAAAATTTGGTTGCAATTTAGTCTCCCAAATCATAGAATCATTTAGGTTGGAAAAGACCTTTAAGATCATTGAGTCCAACCGTTAACCTAACACTGCCGAGTCCACCACTATACCGTGTCCCTCAGTGCCACATCTACACGTCTTTTAAATACCTCCAGGGATGGTGACTCAACCACTTCCCTGGGCAGCCTGATCCAATGCTTGGCAACCCTTTCAGAAAGATTTTTCCTAATATCCAGCCTAAACCTCCCCTGGTACAACTTGAGGCCATTTCCTCTCATCCTCTCGCTAGTTACTTGGGAGAAGAGACCGACCCCCACCTCGCTACAACGTCCTTTCAGGTAGTTGTAAAGCGCAATGAGGTCTCCCCTCAGCCTCCTCTTCTCCAGACTAAACAACCCCAGTTCCCTCAGCTGCTCCTCATCAGACTTGTGCTCCAGACCCTTCACCAGCTTCGTTGCCCTTCTCTGGACACGCACCAGCACCTCAATGTCCTTCTTGTAGTGAGGGGCCCAAAACTGAACACAGGATTTGAGGTGCAGCCTCACCAGTGCTGAGTATAGGGGGACGATAGTAAAAACTAGGCAACTGGTGAATGAAAACTCAGCAATTTCCTTCCTTCCTTTTGACAGGGAAAAGTGAAGTACCATGAACAAGTCACTGAAGGATTTGAGAACATGCCAATGGCTTTCATTGGAATGTTAAAGGGAAAAAATCTTGGAAAAGCCATTGTAAAAGTCTGAAGGTCACATATTCCTGGGAGACTGGGGGTTCCCAGCTTCCTCACACAGCTGTTTTTGGTTTGTTTTTTTTTTAAATTTTCATCAGGAAATGTAGCTATCTCAGTTATTCTGAGATTATGGAAAGAAAAAATAAATCTGCTAATGGATACTTTGCTTTTGTTATAGTTGTTTGTGCAAAGTCCTCCTCTTTGCTTCCTTGTGGTTAACACAGAGTGGCTAAAATATTGCAAGCATTTATTTATCCCAGCAGATCTCACGGTTCGGGTGGCATGGATAGGCCACTTATTTCCTTGAGTAATTTGGCCACTGGTGTCCAAGCTTAGAGTTGACCTTGCCAAGGTGTTCACCCTGGCTCTCCTGGAAGATGAGATCAATATGTTGGCCCTAGCTTTGTTCAATTGGTCTCCAGGACCCCCATGGTGCTGAGCGAAGGAGACACAAAGATTAGAATCATAGAATAGAAT
>VZTQ01005163.1:0-16618 GCA_013400755.1 Pelecanoides urinatrix
TTCCTTTCTTCCTTCCTTCCTTCGTCCCTCTTGTGCCCTCCTCCGGCGCTGGGGAGGGGGCGAGTTTGGGATTCCCTCGTGCAGGCGGCGGCGGCGATGCTGGGCAGGGCGAGGGGCTGCCGCCGGGGCTCCCCTGCCCGCCGCCCCGCCTGACTGCGGCCGGGCTCCGCCGCGGCCCCCGACGCGCCCGCCTCCTTCCCCCGTGATGGGAGCGGGGGCTGCCGCCGCTCCGCCGCCACGCTCTGCCCGCCGCTCGACCCGCGCCGCCGCCCGCCCTTCGCCCGCGCCGGCTGCCCAGTGACTTGGCGGGGCACTTCGCGGAGAGCGCTTGCCTGCCCGCCTCTGGCCTTCGCGGAGGGCGGCGGTGGCCGGTCCGTACCCGTCCCAGCTGCGTTCCGTTACTGGCTCGTCCCGGGCACCCAAAGCAAAGTCTGGGGCCGGACCAGCAACTTGTGATCGGGAGGCGGCGGACCTCGGCTGCGGGAACTCGAGGATCTTTTGTTTTCTCCTGTCGCTTTGGATGGTCCTGGGAAGTGTCAAGGCGCCGCTTAGGAAAGCCTGGGCCAGGAGAGGGGAGGCCGGCCGGAGCCGGCGTGCTGCTGGAGCCCCGCGCGTCTGACAGCGCCCTCCCCGGAGGGGGCTCGCCCTGGGAGTCCGGCGGGATTAGGAAACCTCGCTCACGTTAAGCTTCTGTGGAATTACAACTGGGGGCTCTTCGTTTCTTTCCCCGCTCTTCTGGCATGAGACTGCTTGCAGGCGCCACCCGAGGACAATGATCGCGGAGTTTGCTCGCTTTTACCTCTTTGGATTCGTATGTCTCACCTCAGGTAACCACCACGCGGAGGCGAGTAAGATACGAGGCCGCGGCGCTGGCCGCCCGCCCCGGTTTGGCGGGGGGGCGATGCGCTAGCCGGCCCCTCCGCGCTTCCCGCACCCCTCTTTTCCTCGGAAACGAAGCTTGATTTCCACCCGGCGGGCGCCCTGACCGCGTTTGCCCCGGGCGCGGTGTCGGGAGCTGCCGCCGGCCGTGGCCCCTCCGCGGGCGGGGACTGCCTGGGGCCGGGCGCGGGGACCGGGGTGTGGGGGGATGCGCGACCCCGGGGCTGCGGGCGACCCCCCGCAGCCCCACCCCCAGCTGGCAGCTCCTGAGGGTCGTTTGATGTAACCACGGCTGGTGATGAGCCCCGGCGGCGAGGGGACGGCGTGCAGTGACCCCGTCCGCCCGCGGGAGGTCAGCTGAGCCGCCCGCTCGGCTGGGGCTCCCCGCGGACAACGCGCCAGGGGAGAGGCCGCAGGTACTGCGCACCCTCCCGCGGGCGGTCCGTTAACGGCCGTTCCCCCTCCCAACCGCCGGGGCCGCGGGGGCAGCCCGGGCCGCGGGCCCACGCGTGGAGGGGTTAACTTCCCCGCACGGCGGTCGGGGGGGGCTCGGAGGCAGGTTTTGCCTCCCCTTGGTGGTTAAAGTTTACCCGCGTGCGTGAAGTGAAGCGCCAGCGTGATAAGTGGGAGCGGGAGAGATGACTGAGGAGATAGGGGGGATTAATGGTCATTAGTCACTGTTTGCGCGGGGCTTATGCGTGTTGGGGCATCTTATCGTGCCGGTAGATTGCAGACAGCGTGGTACTAACCGGGTGTTGCTGGTAGCAGGTTTAGCGCTGTGTGAGCGCCCTGTCAAATCCTGGTGTGGAGGAAAGTGATAAAGGGCCGCGTATAATGACTTCCACAGGGGTACGCATCCCTCCGCGCCGCTCCCCGGCGGCGTGCCCATCGCGGCGCCCAGCCCGGGTACCGCGGGGGGTTGAGAAGGAGCGGGGTGGTGGTGAGGGTGCTCGGGGTTTGGGGTTTTGGTTCTGCGTAAGCTTCCTGTTGCGCTGGGGAGGCCGGATTCGTCTGCCTGCGGTATTCCTTCCCCTGGTCCGCAACGCCTTTTATCATACATTAAGCTACGGGTAAAAGCAGCAAAACCGTGCGTTACAGTTAGGGTTAGTTTGGGCGCTAATTTCCTACCTTAATTGATTTCTGTAAGTTTGCTGAGGACCCCTTGGAGTCATTGAAGTTATGGTAGCATGAGACACCTGGTCAATAAATGAATGAATGAAGTTTTTGAAAGACTTAAGTACACTGCCTGAAGCTTTAAGTCTTAATTATGTCACCAAATGCAATAACTTACGTCTGTTTCTAGATTATATCATAAATTTAACTATTACATTTTTGCTGTTAGGTATTAGGTTTGCTTCTGTGGCTTTGAATATGGAAAGCTTTGCATTTCTGTCTTTTAAAAGACAGTAACTCTAACCCTGTTCACTTTTGACTTTTGTCAGTCATGCCATCTTTAATTTGCTTTTCTCTGTATTGCCTTCTTTATCTAATGGAAGAAACAATTGGAATGGGGAAAAGCCTTTTTACCAATTTGCTCTTTGTAAATCTTTCGTGCCCATCATCCCTACTGTGGAAAAGTTGACTTCATAGACAATGTACTTTGTAACTCAGTTCTGTACTGGGTATGTTTAACTCCAACTTAAGAAACAGTTTGGTTTTTTGTGCTGGGATTTTTTTGGTGGTGTTTTTTTTTTTTTTTTTAATTCTCTCATCTATTTCTCACAGAAATGCTCGGTAGAGTAAGATGGATCTAAGTTGCCATTGGTTTGGTTTTTTTTTTTTTCGTTTTTTTTTTTTTCTTCTTCCCCCTCAGGATGGGGATGTTCTCTTTAATAATGTCAATTCCAGCTGAGTTGTTGGACAGAAAAAAAACCACGAATTTTTATGGAGGTTTTTAATTTTGCCATGTAAGCAAAGTCAGCAACAAAGATAAAGACAAACACCAGAGAATAACTTTGTTCCAACTCCCTCACCAGAGGGGTTTCTTTTTCCCCTCAGCTAGAATGTGATCAAATAGCCCGTCTTGTGTCTAGAACAATAGAGATGCCAGAAACCTTTGGCAGGATGAAGTCTGAGGGCAGATGGCCGCAGTGCAGAAGGAAGGACAGGAGTCATCTACAGCAGTTTCCACACTGAAATCCTTTGAGTTCTACTGACAGCTGATCTGCTTGCAAGTTGATTGATCCTTTCCTCCCTTTTCCATTGAAGGTTTTCACTTCCCTTGCTTACACCCAATACTGAATCAACAGTTTGTGTGGCCACACTCTAAATGGGATGTTAGAAACTTCTACTGAGAGGTGGGAAATAATTGGGGGGATGGGGAGGAGGAAAATTTTAATAATGGAAAGGTAAATGGGTTAGTGTTTGTTAAAACAGTAATTGGTAAACCACTTAGAATTTAAAAACCCTAATTTTTACCTTGGTGTTGCCTCTGTGCAATCCTGTGAAGTACCTTCTTTCATCTAAGCCTGTGGTTAATAAGAGCTGAATAAATTTAAATTTGAATAATTTTGAACAGTGGAATATAGCAGCTTTTCTCCCTTATTCTCCCAGTGTAATTTCAATGCTTCTTTGCATAAAGATAAGAATAAAAATTGCTTTAAGGGGTACTTCTCTGGTATCCTTGTTTTCTTAAGTATTTACCTGCATTCTGCCCTTTTTCCCCCATTTTGAGGCAGTCTTTCCTTCATAATCCATTGAGTTTTCATCTTTCCACCCCCCAAGAAACAGCAGCATTATATTAATATGTTTGGAAAATAAAAACTTTTGGTTACCTGGAGAGTAATACGCAGAATGCTTTTGCTGGGAATAAGAGCGCCAAGGTTCTGGTTTTCCATGTGTGTGTTCACTGCTCTAGCAATTCTCAAGGCTAAATATGTTACTGTTTCATTTTTCTGATCCCTCCACAGAAACCCTTGTATTTCTAGGAGCTGTATCATTGCATAGCTGATTCCCACCTGCTCAACATGCTTTTCCCCCTTTCCTGTCTGTGATATCATGTACTAATTACTGTACTTCAAATAGGATTGGCACATTTGCTCAAGAGGGCTTTTCATGCTGTATGAAATAGGCAGCTCTGACAGCAGCGAGGCAAGCATGGTTTCCAGTGATAGTTCTAGCCAGTGGAGGGCAAAATTGTCTCTTGTATTCCTTCATGGGAGAGTTATCTTCTGACGGTTAATAGTTCAAGGGATGTCCATGGAGTGTCCCCGAAGTCCTTTCCAGTTGGCTAGCCTGCCTACTGGAGTAAATAAATCAGCCATTTCTTTGATAAATCTTGTTTGTCTCGTAAGTTTGTACTTAAACAGGAAAGCTTCCCTTCATGAAGTGGTAGAGTATTTCAGGAAATGTTTCTGCTCTTTTCCTTTCTCTGTCTAATAGTAATAAAATACGAGATTTAAAAAAATTACACAGTAATTCAAAGGATTATGAATGTCTAAGTGCATAATCTGTAAAGCAAATAAGTCACCCAAGAAAACATAAAAAACAGGTGGTTTTCACCTACCCTTAGCACATTGTATGCTGTTGTAAGTAATTTTACTGTAAGAATGTTTTTAAGAAAGATTGAGTCAGCTGCTTACATTTGAAGAAGCTGGCCATGCTTGCATTGTGTTTGATGACTTCAAACTAGAAAAGAAATATCCATGTGCTATGAAATTGATAATTCCTTATTTGTGATGGAATATTCTCCAAGTAGCCAGGTGTTTGACTGATTCGAAACCACTTATCCTTGTGAATACTGATAGTATCTGTGGAGATCAAACTTGGTTTTTTTCCATTTGCATTAGTGTGGTTTTTGTTGCCTTTCAACTAGAAAGAGACACCTTTTCATATAGCTTAGCAATTAATTTGGATACCTGTTTAAAACAGAAGAACACTCAAGCTGACTTTTGCTCACGGCAGTCAGTGTTGGTTGTCAAATGTTTTCTTGCTTCTACGTCATATAGTCCCATACTGTTGTCCTGAAGCAACGCAGTATTTTGATTACCAGGAATTGTCTGTAATGTTCAGGGTACCGAATTTTGGAGGATTTCTATGTACTGTCCATAAGGTTTTGTTAGAAAACATGAATTTTTGTGAAGGATACTCCTGAATCTCCTGCCCACAGTCTACAGGCTAAAGGTTCTGACTGGATCTACAAAGGTAGATGGACCATTACAAATATTATCAGAAACTAGTGATGCTTAGGTAACAATGTAGTTTGATGTCAAATATTAACATGTGATATCCGTGCCAAATGATGTTTTAATATAAAATGCTTTGGAAGTGATGACCAAAGAGTTCCAATGGGGGATTAAAACCAATCTTGTTGTCCTAAGAAGTAGAGAGAGAAAATATTTTAGACATTCAAGTTGGAGAAATCTACTGTTGTACTTAAGAATCTGAGAACCTATTCGCTTGCTCTCAAATAATACTGTTTTTGGTTTGGCACTTAATCATCCTAAATAACTGGAAGAGTTTTGTTTCACAATCCTAAACAAGTGTAATATTATGCCTCATTAGGGGATAGCTTTGTCTAATTAATGTAATAATGTGCTAGGGCTAGCAAGTCCAGTCACTTGCTCAGGTTCTACAATTTATTATTTTTGTCATCATTAAATGTGTTGTGTGAATAACGGTCACTTGGTTTGGTGTCTTGGTAGCTTTTTAAACTCTTCTTCAAAATATTTCTCTTTCATAGTGAAGATCAGCGTTGTCAATGTATAAGTTGTTGTAAATTTGTTGGTGGGTTTTGTGTACCTGAATGGGTAGGAATGAGGCTTTTTTTTGTCAATAGTTTTTAATATTTTGAGGTTATTTTGCGGTCAGGAAACTAGTAGGTACCTTGCTCTTTCCAACCAAACTAAAGGGCACTTAAGAATTTTATATGCTGATGTTCTGACACATTTTATTTGTGTATTCTGCTATATAATCTCGTTCGGTGGCGATAACCTTCCTTAACTTTTCACCTGAATGCCTCTTCATAAAATTGTAAAGTAAATAGTGAAATAACTGAAGTAGTGACTGAGGTGTATTTTAAATCCAATAAATTGTGTAAACAGGGGAAATAAGAGTGTTTTCCTGTTAGTGACTAGAAGCTTGACCAAGAGGTGAGAGTAGAGCTACAAAGAAATACTCTTCTTAAGTATCTTGAAAGTTAGAGGTGCTTTTAAGGGCAGATAACTTACTAGTTTATACCTCCTCTTCGTACCTTCTTCAGGATTACCTATGTAGGTCCTATTGCTGCTGTTTGACTATAGTAGCATGTTTCATACATACGCCGATGCTTCTTGGCTGCTTATTCCGTCAGCCTTAAATCAGCACTGAATTGGTGTGGGTAGAAGAGCATTTTATGTGAAGAAAGAAAATGTCTTTTATGAGAACAAATATTTTGGTCTGCAGACATGGGCCATAGATGGCAGCCAGCTACGTTGAACTCGTACAGTTGAGACTTGTTATTATGGAAAATCTCAACAGGTGAAAAAAGTAGAGCAGCTGGGAAGCTGATAATGACTTCAGTTTTCAGTCAGATGTGCAGAGTTCTGTTACTCTGTTGTTGTGTTATGGTTTTGGGTTTTGTTTTTTAAGGAGCTAAGTTAATAATCAGGATACTGAAAGACTTAAGCCAGGTACTGAAAGGTACCTTTCCCTGAAGATGATGGTAAGCTTTTTTGAAATAAGATGGTGGTGAATTTAATTCTGGATGCCCAGGATTTCTTTGTTAGTTTACACAATGATTTCATCAGTAAAATTGTGCATTTACCCAGGTTTACTCTCAAAAATGGTAAGATACGGTTCTGGAACATTTGTTAAGAGATGCAAGGGTAGGCCTCTCAGACCGGGAATGTGTATGTTTTAATTGGTGTGAAAACAACAGCACAAAGTCAGCCAGAGGGAGAGGTAGGCAAGTATTCTCATTTGACTTTCCTGGAGTATCCATTTCAGGTATAAGTAGTAGGGGAACTGTCCTACATGTCAATAAAACAATGAATAGAGGCGTAAAGAAAGTATATTCTATTTCTTTCCATGTCTTTCAAAAATAAAGTGAGGAAACTATTTTTAGTGGGAAAGTGAAGGAGTATATGAACAACCAATGAAGTTATACTGTCAAATATTGAGAACTATTCTATAGTTCTCTGAGATGTGTAGGTATTTTCCATGCCTCTCTTGTTCTGAAGCTTAGGAAGGTTTCTGACCAAGACTGATATGTGTATGTCTGTGTATGACCGATTAAAACAAAACAGATAAATTAACAGTAATGTGATTTGTGAATGGTGGCAGGCCAGTCTTTTAATTTAGAGCCTACTTGTCATCTGAGCAGCTGCAGATAAGAGGAAGATGGAGAATGCTCTGTTCACACTCATGAACAGAGAAGTCATTTCTCTTTTGCTGAGGGCAGAATGGTTTATTGAATGGTACATCCTTAAGGTGGCCTTACCAAAAGGAGGCAAACTCTGTGCTAAGTAGGGGAATAGAAGACCTTTTGCCTTCACTTTTTCTTAGTGGGAAGTAATGTTAATTGTGTTTTCCAGAAACAGAAACTTGGAAAATTAAGAAGGAGGATCTACCATTACTCAGCAGAGAATGCACTTGTCGATCTAAATAAAGGATCAGCATTTTTTAAAAGTTTAAAAAGCATCTTTGTGTCTTTGTGAACTGCATTTCAGGTCCTCAAGATTACTCATAGTTGCTTTCAGTGCCACTATCCAAAGAATGACACAGAACTTGAGCACTTTTCCCTTTAGCTTTTAGTGAAATGATGTCAACATGTTACTGTGGGAGGAGTGAAGGCCCTCATGGTGCAACTTGGGCGTGCACTTCAGCTTCTGATGTAAATGTTCCATACATGGATTTTGATAACAGCAATAGCGTTTTTTTTAATGTCGTCTTCAACCTCATTTGTAACACATTTGGTTTTTATCTTAAGGGATTTTTTTTTTTTTTTTAATATAAACTCTATACAGCTAGTGCATAAAAACATCAGTTTTTTGGTAAAGAAATCTTAGGTATTTATCGTCTCAGTCAGAATGTTGACATATATAGAATGCTTGTATTGGCATATATACTTTCACAAAATAGTAAATATGTTGCTGAAGATTTCTTTATTAATTGGCTTTCAAAGAAATTCCATAACAAACAATTGGATTCCATATCTAAAAAAGAGGAGAGTATCACTATAGGTTTGCTGGCTGGTGTTAGAGGTAAATTCCACAATGTACTCCCATTCACCTCTTGTTTTCTACCACCAGACTTTACACCTTTAGAGGGGGCATAGGGCTTTCTGTACTATATTAAATGTTGATACTTATTTGTATTTAAGTAAATCACTGTAAGTTGAATAAATAGAGCATTTAATTTAAATATAACTTGTTATAAATTCAGTTTAGACCAAAATGGCTAGTTGAATATAATATTATTGAAATGGTATGAATATTTTTCTAATCAGAAAACAAGCATGTCTTCTGGATTGCTGCAGTCCTGAAATATATATACTTTCTTTGATGAAATGCATAGTCAGATATGCAAAATTATTCAAGTTGCCCTTTTCTGTTGGCAAGTATTTGCTCAATATGGTGTTGCATTACCTTAAGTCTAATGCTAATATAGTGAATGATTAAAATAATATGAATACCCCTTACTGTAGATTAAAGATCTGTAAAGCTGACAAGCCTGTGCTGAGCTCTGGATTTAAAATCTTAATATTTTATTTTCTTCATCTTGCATAGTGAATTAGGAGTTGGATAAGCACAATTTTGGAACAACCTACCTTCTCAGATGTGCAGGGTATAGCGAGGGTCGGTTTCCAACCAATGAAATCAAGCCATCTGTGACAGCCATGTGAGAGAACTTTATAGTCTGTATACTTCTGATGTTACTCAGTTTTGTAGTCTTTGTCTTCTGCTCCTTTAACTGTGTCTTGTACATAAATCAGAATTGTGATTTCTTTAGTACTGTTAAACTGTTTCATGCTAGTATTGCATTAAAACTTGCTTGGCTAGCATTTTTATGTGTTCTGAAATTTGCATATCCCCAGGCAAGATATTTATTTTTCATTCTGGGTTAGTTACATTGCCTCTTATCTAATTGCTTAACTGCCTTTACATTGAAGATTAGACATATAAAGCAGTTAATGGTTTTAAATTCATATATAGAAGACTAATTTTACTGTTTGCTTCTACAGTAGCATAATAGACATTAACAGTTTCTCATCTTAGAAATTAGGATATAATATAAGGACAAGGATATAATGTAGGCCTAAAGATGTGCATGGGATGAACTTCTCTTTCTTTTGGAAGTAGGTAAAGGGGGAAAGAAATGGGGTTTTGATAGTGACCAGATGGACATGCTTTAAAGAGTGGCATGGTTTTTGGTAAACACTAAAACTCAGATTTTTGTAATTCGGGACGTTGTGAGTTGTTGAAGTTGGGAACTGCCTAAATTTGGAGCCACTTAAAATCAGTAGTGCCTTTTGAAACTCTTGATTCTAGTGTTTAAATTGTATAAAGTGTTTGACTTTATCTTCAGTTGCGAATGTTTATGGATTATTGTGGGTACTTAGCCCATCTGAAAATGGAGATTGCGGTGAACATTTCCTTAAGAGCCAATTAACTGAAGAAAGCTGAATACCTTTGAATTTGCATGTGCATCTATAGCTCTGCATAGGGTGAGAGGGCAATCAAAAATGTGTTTGAATATGTATTCTTTTAGAATCTTCTTGGCTTGTCACTTTTGTAATGCATTTTACTAACATCAGTCAAAAGCAGACTTTTCAACCTAAACATCTCCTGTTGGCCAAATGAGGCCAAGCATGTAAACCCAGGATAAGGATAGCAGGCCCCAAATCCAAAAATAGATCGTGCCTGTATTTATGTGGTGAATGCATAATACAGGGTCATAAAATATGGATTTTGGGTCAAATGTTCAGCACTGTCACTACTCTTTTTCTTCTTTTTTGTTGTATCAAAACCTCTTGGCACCTGGTATTAAAATCGATGCTTGCTCTAGCTTTGTGCTGGGAGATCTCTTGGATGCTAGGCAGGTTCAGAATTGGGATTTGCAAATTCTGAATGTTTCCCCCCTCACCTCCCACTCACAAAACAACTCTGTCAGTGCAACTTTCTGGTTTTGGAATGTAGCTGATGCCCTAGGTACAGCAGTTGACATACTTCACAATTGGTGTGTTTAATGGTAGGAGGTGATAAAGGGAAAAAAAAAAAAGTAGTGTGAGGAAACAAGGAGAAAAGAAAACAAGGTGAGGGTAGTAACAAATTATTTTACTTCTTGCTACCCAAACCAGGAGTTATCACTGGAGAGGGTAGAGTTCAGGACTATGATGCTGTAGCAGCAGAATGTAGGAGAGAGGATGTATATAATGGACAGGTTTAACAGAAGGGTGTCTGATGTAACAGTGGAACGGAACTTGCACTGTGCCACTGCTCAGGCATAAAAGTGATTGGGAGGAGGCCCCATGCAAGGAGTAAAATCCTGTCTCCAGCAACATGGAAAATTATGGCTTCAACTGCAAAAGGAGGTAAAGCTTGGAAGGAATTAGCATATCTCTGGCACTGAGTGGCATCTGGAACTCAATGGCTGGGTTAAATCATTCAGTAGTGATTAATGAGACTCATTGCTTAGGTTATACAGCCCTTAAAAATTAAAAGGAATAATTTAAAACTAGATGCAAAGCAGAAAGAAGGAACCATTGCTACTATTTACCTTTTGAATACAGAAGGTGGAAGAAAGGAAGTGCTGCTGTTAAGTTTAGAAACTAAGAAATTAACTTTTAAACAATTGTTCTGAGGAACATTTTGTGACTTTTTAAATGTGTATGCAGAAATCAGAACCTTGAAATGGGAAGGAGTGTGCAGGATGGAGTTTTGCTGCTGGTGAGTACTTTGCTTCTTAGAAAACTTCAGAAAAATAATTATTTCTATTTTCTCTTTCACTCATGAGTGTTGATCTGTGTTGCCTGTAGGGAAAGAAAAATATTTAAACATATAAAATGAAACAAGATTAGAGACATGCAGAGTACTTATTTTAACTTTTCTTGAGCTTGATTCTGGCAGTTACTGAGCTGAATGGTAATGTAGCTTGGTATCATATCAGGAATAATGTTCGAAATGTTCAAAGGCTGTCATTCCGTAGGAGGATTATAGTACTGACATAAATACACTTCTGTTTACTTCCAAGTTTTTAGTAGAGGGAAGTATGTGTGCAAATGTTAATTTTTTTTTAAAACTGTAAAAAGAAACAAACAGTGGCATCATTTATGATGCCATTGCTTAAAATGGTTGACCTCTCTGCAGCAAATTCATAGGGGTAGAAAATAAAAGGGAGCTAGGCCCTTGTAGAATAAGATACTATCCCTCTGGGGTTTATCACTGCAAGTACTAAAATAGAATTCAGCTTTAATCTCTATGAGCTAGGGACTGAGGTTCCCTAAACTGTATTGCTGAAAAATCTCTATTCACAACATTTTTGGCTTCTGGATTGCCATTTTTCCCACTTTCCCACCAATGTCTGTCTTGGTTTTCTTTAAAAAGAATTTTTTTTTGGGGAGGGGGGGGGGCTGGGGGGAGTGGTGTGTCCAGCAGAAAGCAAGGAAGTAAGACTTTTTAAAGCTAAATGATTGCTTCTTTCCCATCCATCCATCCATTTATATGGTAGCTATTACCATAATGTAGAATGAGACTGTTTAATTCCCTCCCACTCCCCCCGTCTCCCCACCCCCAATACTCCGTATCAGATGGGGATTTTTTTCCCTGCCTTTGCTGGGACAGCTAAGCTAGGAAGTTTGCCAGATTTAGGTTGACCCAGTGCTTTAACATTGTGACCAGAAGGTGTGAATGTTATTTATACAGGCGACTTTTGTGTTTGTTTTTTTTTTCCTCTGACTATAAGGGTGATTAATACTGTGTACATTTGATTTTGACTTATAACTATGATTTTTTTTTTTTTGGGGGGGGGGGAATTATTATTTAAATGCCAATGAAGTCAATTGTTATTATTCTAAAAAGATTGGCTTAATATCTGCACTCAGATTATCGGGTCTTCAGGGTTGATACTTCTGTCTTTGACAGGAATTTACATTTTATTTTACATCAATTTACAGAAAGACATTTACATTTTGTTTGCCTGTTACCTCATTGCAGAAAGGAAAGCAACAACCTCACAGCTAAAAATTCACGGTGACCTACAGTCCAGTAATAATTAGAATTAAACAGAGTTAGTAATTTAACTTGGTCATTTCATCACAATTCCTCTAGGCTTGCAGCTGATCATTTTGAATCTCATAAAATGAAATTTTATTTTACTCACCTTATGCAGGTCAAGTAAAAAGCCACATCAAGTTAATGAATTCTTTTCTTTGCAATGAACTGAACGTGGCATTTGTTTTTGTTCTAGCAGTCATGAAATCACAGGGTGTTGGCGACAAGTCCATTATTGGCGCTGTGCACTGTGTTTCTGAGGGCTTTTACTCCACCCAACGCATTATGTGTGCAGACTGTAACGTACTTGTTAAAACTTGTTTTAAAATGAGGATTCCTTTTTTTAAAAGCAGTAATAAAGAGAAAATAAAAATAGCTCCCTGTTCTTTATTAGCATAAATGAAAGAGAAACAGCAACTCATTTCTTTTGTGGCCTGAGGAAGAAAAATAAAACCTGGATGAATTCTCAGCCCCTTAAAGTCAAAAGAAGTTTAACTACTGATTTCCATTTTTACCTTGTCTTGCAAAGGCTCAAGTTGTGTGTCACTTTTCCACTACGTGATGTTACATAGAAAAGCTTAATAGCGGGGAAAAAGAGATGATTAATAATGTCACTTCTAAACTTAAAAGTGAGGAAAGTTTCAAGACTAATGAAATTCTGCCATTTAGGATCCGTTTTTGTCATTGTTTTCAAGGTTGGATTTATTGCATGTTGTGTTGGTGCTGTTGGTGTCTTTCCTGTGGTAGTCAGTCATTCCCCTGCTTCCTCAACACCCCAACTGGTTTTGTTTTAGCTTCTTATTTTTATCTGCTTTGTTTGATTTTGTTTGTTTGTGTGTCTAATAGCTTTTTCTAAGCACTTTTGGCTTTGAATTTTCCTGTGCTGTATAATATCCTTTTTTCTGTGGCATTTAGCTGGGATTGTGAGAAGAGTATAACACATAAATCTAAGAGTTTGTTTTACATAGTTCTGGGTTTTTTTAGATAGCAAAAATACTCAACTATTGCTGTTGCTCAGGTTTGAAAATGAATACGGTCTGGTTCCTACTAGCACAGTATTTAAAGGGAGCCATAATATATTATAAACAAAGTGTTAAGCACAGATCACTTCTTTAAAGAAAGAATGGTGCTAGCCATTTAAAATGATAACAAGCTCATCAGCTTTTAGAACATGCTGTTTCCAAATCTCTACTTAATTTCATTTTTTTTTTTCCCCCAAAGTTTTAAATTACAGAAAAAATAAAGCCAGACTTTCCTCTGTGACTAGTTTTTTTTCCTAAAAGTACCAGGTGTCTGATCAATAGCATGTGCTGGGAAGCATGAATTTCATCTCTGAGGAGATTTTAAATGCACTTATTTTCAACTTTCATGAGCTACAAGTTGTATGTCTTGTTTTGTTTTCCTTTTCAAGTGGGCCATGCTAGGTAGAGTTTTTCAATTTTGCTCCTGATTTAAGACACAGATACATACATATTTTTCTTCAGGCTTTTAAGGGCTCAAGTTTAAGTGGTGGATCATTATTCTATGCATCAAAAGTGAAGGGTGATTAACTCCGTCTGGGTGCATGCAGTGTAATTTTAGAGGCTACAAATGTTGTTACAAGTCAGGTTAAGGTTTAAAGGTGAAAGTTTGGCTGAATGAGTTTTACAGCTTTAAGTTAATGTACACAAACAAAGAAACTCTTGTTTTCTACCCATTTATGTCTAGTGAGCAAGTAGCTCATGGTACTGAAAAGAAAATGTGAAGATTGTGCAGTTTGCCATAAAGTTAGAACTACTACTACTTTTTATTTCAATTTAGAAGTCCCATTAAATAAACTGAATCTAATACAGCTTTTATTTAGGCTGTTCATCTTCTAAATGTAAAGTGAAAGGATAATGGCTTTAAACTAAGTGATAATAATAAACTAAATGATAATGGCTTTAAACTATTATAGTTTAACTTTTAACATTAATGTATTTTTGTAGATTTGCTCGTATGCCATTAAATAATTTGAGGAACCTGTTGAGGTAAAACCCTAATAAAACTCCCCTAGTGTGTTTAAGATTTCCTTCTAGATAGTTTTAAAGTTGCATTGGTAATTTGGCTTTTCACTCAATTCTCTGACTTACTGTATTCCCGAAAATTTAAGTTCAACAGTATGTGGGAAGAGAATGGGTGTTTTTTGAGTGACAGGGAAGTTACGCAGAAAGGCCGTAACTTCTTTTAAAGATACCAGCTTGATTCACAACGTTAAAATTGTAAGTAATGAGACATGTAGGACCCGTCTTTGTCCCCTGTCTATGCCCCTTCCTCCCCTTCCCCCCCCCNGCACTCATTTGATATCAGATTTTGAGTGCAGCCTCTATATCCTCATTTAACCAGTTAATGGGGAAATGTGAAGAGAGAAAAGTGAGAAGTATGGGCTTCTATTTATGCTTGCTTGGGAATGCCCATTGCTACTGAGTGATTCTGTGGTGTCAGACTTTGTATAATAACATCTCTGTAGCTTTCCCAGAGCCTATTCCTTAAAATCTGCAGGTAGGCAGTTGTTCGTTTTTTGCCTCCAGTTCAAAATGAGACTACTTCTTAGAACTTTTATTTCTAGTTACGTCTATTGAATATTATTTTCTTTTGCTGCGGAGCTCATGTGCTTATCCTTCTTGCACTCTTGAATGGTGTTGTATATCTTCCCAAGTATATTAAATCTCTATTGAGTTGCAGTGGTTGTAGGGTTTGATTGTTTCTTTTTCCCTTCATTAGTGGTTTGGATTATGTATTCAGACCTACATTTATGCATGGTAGAAAAGAAATTCAAGGGTGTGGAGGTATCCTAGCTGGCCTCCCTTCTGAATTACACAAATTTTCTTTCTTTCTGCCTGCCTCATCTCCGACTCTTTGTGTCGATCCTCCTTTCACTACGGTACATCGCCAGTCAGAAGGAACCACCAGCTCCAAACAGAACATGTCTCTGACTGTTAAAAGAAGGATGGCTGGCAAAACCCATAAGAATTCAATTGAAAATGGAATTCTGTGACTGAGTCCGGCAAGCACAGGCACCACTCTCTCCCAGAAGTTTCAAGGGCAATGGCTCAGGCTTTCACACACTTTGTCTAGTCATCCAGCAGCTGTGAGCTGGCTGGAGCTGACCAGTTAGAAATTGCTCGTTGTATAAGCTGTCTCTTTGTTATCACTGCAACGTAAGGAGGGCTACAGGCCCTGGGAGAAGAGGAAGACTGGTGTTCAGCATAACATAAGTATGCGGAAGAACCATACTGCAGTTCCTGGCTCCAACTGTCTTTAGGCAGCTCTTTCTTGGTGTGAAATGCTGCTTCAATGTAGGTCAGCTTTAACTGTTGTAAAGGAGTTGTAGTTCTAGTGAAGTCAATGAACCGGTGTTAATTTACTTCACTTGAGAATCTGCCCAAGTAGATGAGCAACTGGCAAACTCAAAGGCAAGTGCTTATCCCACAAGAAAAGCTCCAATCAGTTAGGTGTTTTGTATTTGTTTTCTTCTCCCTCTCTTCTGAGGAAGAAGTTAACATTCCTACATCCTGATTGTGTTTATTGCAAGTGGAATTTTATTCACAAATGAGAAGTTGGTAAACTGTTGGTGTTTTGGATATAAAGGGATAATAGCTACTTCAGTTTCTTGTTCCAGATCCTCTCTTTACTAATAAAATGAGCGTGTGATCTGAGTTCAGTTGAAGAATAGGTGAGATGACAAAACTGTCAGTCATCGTTCAGCGTGACCGACATAATTAGCAGCTTCTCAGTGGAGGAGACTGAAGATTGCTTTTAGTGGAAACTGCTAATGCTTGCCCGGGCCCATTCAGAGAATAGAGGCATCATATATCCCAGGATTTTTTATATGTCTAGTGAAAATGAAATAAACAATGTGTTTTGCCCCAAAACAGCTTACTTTGCTGTGTTATAGTTGGTGTTTACCTGACACTCTTAGACAGCAGAAGGAACAGGATATGGACTAGTTACACCTTTGGTGAGGCTCACAAGAATGCATGCTCTGTCCATTCAGAGAATCGAAGACAAACTTGCATCAGCCTGGTCCCTATAGATGCATATGTATGTTACAGAGGGCTGCAAGAGTGGTAACGCTTAAAATTTTCAGTCTTTCAAAAAACCGTGGTCTTACAGGTCAACTGAAAATTGTGGCCCGTTTAGCAANTAGTGTAAGAAGCTGTTCAGCTGCATCTGAAGAAGTGATCCAGTCTGATAGCAATTCTGATTGCAAAAGCCAGGGCGTGTAAATGGAATAGAACAAAATGGAAGTGATTAATGAGAATAAAAATAAACAGCTTTTGGTCTTGGTAAATGATACCTTTAAAGCCCAGCAGCCTTGTCGGACATAATTAAAGTTGTAAGAACTGGGGTAGGGTGAGTGGGCTTTATTCTCTGAGGTCATGATGGAAATACAGAGGTCAGGGTTTTGCACTTAGTCTTATGTAAACAGTGTCATGCCCTGGTAAGTATAAGAATTGATTGAACAAGGTTAAGCTAATTTAAAAAAAAAAAAAAAAAACAAAAACCAAACCAAAACAACAACAAAAAAA
>VZTQ01005164.1:0-22313 GCA_013400755.1 Pelecanoides urinatrix
TTCTATGATTCTATGATTCCCCAACTAAAAGGGCTTTCAGCCCCTCAGTCAGGATTCTTTAATAGGAAGCCTGATCAACTTGAATAAGTACTAAGTTGTAATGCTGTGAGCCTCTTGTCATTTTCCCCACTGAAGAAAGAGTCTGTGCTTGAATTCCTTTGATCTACTTCAACAGAAAGATAATGCCTTCTTTGAAGTATGCACCTCTGCCTTTCACAGACAAGAGCAAGGCCTTAAGATGACTACTATAACAAATGCAAATTCTGACTGCAATGGAATTCAGTTATCACACTGTATACAAGTCTTGGTGAAAGAACAATTTAACCTCACAGAAGAAAAGTTATGTACAACAGCCTCAATATCCTGTTGTGAACATATTAAAAAAATAAAAATCTTCTGACAGTAGTTCTGTTCCACAGTGGGTTTTGGAGGATATTTTTATCATCTCCACTTGGGATGAAATGAAGTTCCAGATAAAAATATGTCTAAGCCATTTTAGTGTTAGCTTGAGGTATAACTCAACTGTTCCTCCGCAAATGAGTTTTCTACACTCACCCCTTTCCAACTTAAGCTAAATGACTCGGAGAGCATAAAAACGTCCGTGCTGACATCTGAGTCAAAAATGCAGCAGCTCAAGTTATAACAACTCAGGCATCAATCCAATTTCACTGCTAATGCAATTTTGCTTTCCCTTTAATATAAATTAATCTGGGCATGCCTATATTTGAGGTTGCATACCTCCCACCACCCACAAAACTGAAAGCACAGGACAATTTGGAACAGAAGCACCCGAGGAGACTGACTACCAGCCAACTTGTTTCAGATGCAGTACAGTTCAGCCAACAGAATACACATGTAAGTCAACATGGCCCCTCACTACTGTGTCTCACTGGTTTGAACCTCAGCTAGTTTAAGGAATCGTATCAGCATGACTCATTTTATGACAGAGGCATCCATCTGTAGCTCAAATTCCTTCAAAGTGCAAGAGCTATTATTCAAACTAGGAAAGTATGAATGGAGTAACTGCCTAAAATATCTTGAGGGAAGTAAGTATGCCATCCTGGGCATGCCTGAAGAAGCTCAGATAACAGCCTTTCACTGCAGAAGCTGCACTTATCAGAAGTTTAAAATTTTAATCATCAGAGGATGCAAGAATAGAATAATCTCCATTTCTAGAAGACAACCAGAAAAGGCTGCTGGAGGTATTCTGACAGGAAAATGATGCAGTATTTTAGATAATCCAGAGCAGAATAAAACTACATGACTTGTGCCTGGGCACAGTCACTTCCGTTCATGGACACTGCCGAAAGTCTGACAGCAACCTGCAGAATAAATTCTGGAACAACAGGAGGTAAGCAGCCTTAGCTATCAAACAGAACAGGTTGTGGAACAGATTTACAAATAGGTGTGTTTTGCGAGACACCTGAATAACATTCAAACACTACTGGTGTTTGACTCAAAAATGGCACCAAGAACATTCTTGACCTTGCCCTGTAGATTTCCTGCATTTCTGCTAATAGTGAGACAAAATGAAATGCAAAGAGACCAGAAACCAACTGTGAGGTATCTGTAGCAAACCCCAGGTTCCAAACTGTGGTAAGCAAGCATTTTCAACATGGCACTTGTTCGCATTGCCTCTCTGGGGGTCTGGGAGAATACTCTAAGCAGCCACTAGCTGAAACAGGGCAGAGCTTAACACTCGCTCTCTGCAAGCTAGAATAGGTAGTGGTTTTAACTTACAGACACATCACCAAGAAGGTCTGATGTTGATGTAAAAACAGGCAGGTCTGGAACTCAAAACACTTCGATTGTATAAAGAAGGTCATGTTAGCCAACTGAAAAACGAAGTACTTCAAAGAAGGAGTTCAGCAGCTGAAGGCCCAATACAAACACTTCAGTGCTTCTTTGACAGGAATTAAATCCTTCTTTAAATTTAGTAGGAACCACTTCTAACACTTGTAGAACGTGAACGTACACAGGAGCATCTGAGAAGGATCTTTCAGCAGGAATCAGAAAGTTATGTTGCAAGTGTCATGAATAAACTGAATAATTTCCAATACTCGTCCTTGAATATAAGTAAGCAAGACGCAGAGAAACATTTTCATACAAATTGCTTGCAAAATTTACAAAATTCTAGTGACCATGTACACTTTTGCAATTTGTTATACTAAAGGATGTTCAAAGAGGGGAACTGGAAAGGCAGAAAACATAATCAGAAACTGTTCTAAGCTTCTAGGCATTCCAATTTGAACATCAGAAGTTTCAAAGAACCAGATCATAACCTCTGCAGAGGCAAAACAATACTGCTTTGTTTATAGTGGGAATTCCAGCATAGAGGTCCAGTTTCTGAGAGTAATCCAGTTCTTTTCAAGAGAGACTGGCCATTTTAAATGTAAGGGAGATGGAAATGTCCTTGGAAGTCATGTGTGGCAAGTTATAGTGTGATGCACTTTTCCATGGCCTTCAGAACATGTGTGGTATTCCCTATTCTCTGCTGTCAAGTTGCACAAAAAGCTTATTTTTCATTAACAGGATTATAAAGAAGATTACTCAAAGGAGAAATGGGATTTCTAATGGTTCCAAGATGCCCACTGTAAAGCCACCTGTTGTAAATTTACACAATGTTATTACAACAGATTTCATACTGCACTTAAATTTTCTTATTAAATTTTTCCTCTTCAATAAAGTAATGTATACACACTAAATGACGCTAATTATTTTGTTTGTTTCCTAAATGTGAAAACCAATTCACTGTATACCTAAAAAACTTTCCAAGGGAGTTGAGGAAGGAAAAAAATCCATTTGTACCTGTTTCTTCCAGCCATGCCGCTTTATATTTCCTTTGTTTGGTATTGAAAGCCAACCTTCAAGTCTTGATTCTGGTTTAAAAAAATGCATATTAAATAATATTACGTATTTATAATAATAAAGCAGAATAGCACAAAAGCAAACCATTACTAGAAAGGAAGATGTACTACATGCAGTAATAGGCAATTACCTATTCAGCAAAGCAGAATAAAAAGCACAGCTAAATAAAATGAAGATATAAGCATTTACTTCATGCTTCATCACAAGCTAACACTTGCTGATACAGTTACTGCAAAATAAAGTGAAGCTGTTTTCCTTGATGCCAACATCTAACACTGTATGTAAATAGTATGCAAAGAGCCAGGCAGGAAAGACTTTGCTTTGAAAATGTGTTACAGCTTAAATGGAAAATGATTAAGACATTTTCAATATCAACATAATTTAACATTCAGAGGGGCTATATGAAAATACTCAGCAGGAAGATGCAGCAAGTAAACCAAACCAGATCCACATTTTCCAAGGGAAACAAAAAAAGGAGAGCGCACAAGGGCAAGCAAACACAGGTGTCCCATTACTCACAGAAGATAAGCATAGGAGATAAATAAATAAGGAATGCAGAAAGAATCAACTGGATATAAAGAATAAGAGACAAGCATTTTATTCAGATTTTCAGTGGACAATTTTCCAAAGAGTACTGTAATAACGTATTTTCTTACCACAAAACTACTGAAATAATTTAACAATGATACAAAGAAGCATCACAAGAAAATTAGCATTCTGCCTAATGTGAACCATAGATTTAAAAAAACCCTCCAGCTAACTGATACTGGTTTTTCATAGACTTTTTTTTTAAATTATGAAGCCAGGCAATAGCAGTGAGAAGATATCGTGATTCCATTAATCTGAAATGACACAGTCATAACAAGTGTCACAATTTTGTAAATGTAAGAATGAAGTAATCAAAATTTCACTCCATAATTATACATTTATTTCACAATTGAGAACAATTTTGTAATTTTTAAAAAATGGTCGTAAAAATGTGATTTGTAAAAAAAGTGTCAGAGTATGGAAATATAGCCAATAGCTAATGTATACATTCTTTACAATAAACTTAACTGGTAGCACTGAAAATTTCAAAAATATTAAGTTAAAATTTGCTGAAACATCCTCCACAAATATTTATGTAAGAAGGAGCTACTGGTCCCTTTTATCCTTCAGGGATAACTCCCTGTGAGGTGTAGCCCACCAAGGTCTGAAAATACATCCAAATATATAAAAGACATTGTCCATACACTTTGTTATGTAAAATTACAATGAGACTGACAGCCTAGCCTTTTACAAGGCATTAAAATTAGGCATTAAAAAAAAACCTTCCCGCATTAGTCTTACAAGTAGCATAAAATATTTAGCAGTGGACTACACTTAAACATATAAAATAATTTCCTAACATTTCTCCACACAGAATAACTTCAAAATTCTGGGGGACCAGTGAACTATTGAAATTCTAATTGAATGAAAGGCGTGTTAGCAGAACTCATTCCAGTAAGAAACCTTCCTAGAAAAATGAAGGAAATTTGTATTTCCCTGCCTCTCACATCTGCATAAGAAATGCGGGGGGTGGGGGTTGCCCTCTCCCAGCCCCCTCCACAATTCTTGATATTCAGTAACTTTGGAACAGGAAACCTATTTTCTTCATGTCTTCAGGAATCACAGATAATGCTTACCCTATTTTGAATACTTTGATTAATTTTTACATCAAGAGAAGATTCCTTCATTTTTAGAAATTTTAGGAATATCCTAAAACTCAAGTCCTCCAATGCAAGATAAAGTGATTAACTGCTAATAAAGAACATCGTATGGACGACTGTGATTCAAAAGGACTATAGTATGGATGACTGTGATTTTAAAGAAATAAGTACGCATCTGTGGAAATTGTGGCATATGACAATCTGGAAAGATCCAATAATGATAAATTTTAAAAGATGCACCAGGTACTATGCTGCTTATAGGGGCATTGTGAGTAGGAGTTTTTCTAAGTTCACTTCTATTTCAGCACGTTCTGAAAGAAACTTCAAAGAAAGTAGAAAGTGGATGAGCTATTACAAATGAATCAGTTGACATTCTTTTCTGTCTACTACAAATCTATTTTAGTGAGCAAATTCTATTTGCATGAGAGATGATTTCTGAGCTGTGAATAACGTCTTGCAGTTGAAAATAACAGTTTCTGAATGTACTCCTTTTCAACAAACATAACATTCGTCTGGAACCAAATGTACTCTTGAAAGGGTTGATGAGCCCCTTCATTCCAACCTTGCCACAAAGGTTTGTCTCAAGTAATATTTATAGTGCATTTTAATTTCCCTTGACAGAGTTAGCTAGCACAACTGCAAATGCTCATCTGGCCATTTCACAAGTATTTGATCCAGCAGAATAATATTTATGAGTGTTCTGATTAAGTAATTAAGAAAATATGGGCTATCTAGACTACGAAAAAGAATCTTCCATTACTGTCTTTAAAAATAGGCTCAAAACTATTACCTGACAACTTCCCTGTACTTTGGAAAGAATCCCAGAATTGATATTTCATATTTCCAATCCAGAAAATCCAAGATAGGCCTCAAAAATATCTGATGGCTAGCTGGACCCGAATACAACATGAAGAAAGAATTCCATGAAGGCTACAGATCTTATAATTATCTCTGAATATATATTAAAATGTGTATTTGAATTCTAAACATCCTCATGGTTAGTATTCATATTGCCAGGACTCGTTGTGATTCAGTATGATAAACATGAATTCTAACAGTAAGTCTTCAATAAAACACACAAGACAACCATGACTCTACTGATTTATGACACTTTTTGTTGTTTTGGAGCTAAGTAATACAGGCGCCTTCATGAGCAGTAGAGCATCTCCTTCCAATGTTCAAGAATTCTTACTCCTCAGACTCTTCCACAGTAACCAAAAACCTGGAGACACTACCCTGCTAATTCTTTCCAGTCCACCCTTCCCATTTGATTCTTTCTTTCCTCAGACTGTCTTACTATAATTTCCTGTGGATCTCACCAAGGATTGCTGGCTGGATCTTACTTTGAGGTTTGTTCAGGTGACAGTTACTTGCAGGTATTTCAGAAAGTTGTATCTGTGTCTCATATTAAGAAAAAAAAATGGTGCTTTAAACGGTCCACGTTTATTATTCCACCCTATCTTTGTGTAAAACATGATTTACAACATACGCTGTAAAATATTATGTGCTACAGTTAAACCTGTAGGACAGCTCAATTGCTTAAATTATCTTGCCAATCAGATGAAAAGATTTAATTCACAACAGGTTAAGTGTCCTATAACAATTAGGAAAAAAACCCTTAAGTTCCTGATTATGTTTGTCTTGACACAGGAGAATTCTGTTTGCAATCATGTAATTATTAAGACTTCCTAATCCAGCCAGGAGGAAGAGGCATTCCAAAGGCATCATTAAAAAGCAAATATTTCAGCTGTTTCAGCAAGGACTCTATTAACATTGGAGACACCGAGACATGAGCTGCTATCTGAATCAATAATCAGGAGTGAGAGTTACAAAAAATGCCTAGAACTGAACACAAGCAAAACCTTCAAGTCACAATCTTTCCCATCTGGTGAAGCAGAAGCCTGAGAATAGCCTGGATTGTCTAAACAAGCCAATCCCTACCTTGGGAGCAGCGTAAGTTGCTCTGGGAGCTACCAGAATTTGAGCGGGTATTTAGTTCAACAGCAGACAGAAACCACCTTCAAGTAAGATGCAGTTGTAAGGCGTGTTACCATGTGATTTCTCCGTATCTACCTTCAAATACAGAAAATTTTTCCTTACATTTTTCTGAGGATTAGGAATTCATTTTAGTATTACCCTGAGTTTATTCAAAGAGTGCAAAGCTTTCTGACCCCAAAATTTTACGAGATGCTCTTCCTGTAAATTAAGAATTCTACTCTTTTATCCTCTGTGGTAGCTGGTAACCTAAGCTCCCTGATTAGACAAGACACTACCCCATAGCCTGAACCTCTCTGCCATGCAGGAGGACAGCAGAAAATGCCCGAGAGCCAGGGGTCTCCCTGGAATTCCACCAACATTACTATCACACCATTTCATATCAAGTTTTTTCTCAATTAAACCAGAGACTGCCCATTGGCAGAATTGAGACCATGGAATCATTCTTTTATACATGCTTATGTTATTTTGTGTTTTCATTTTTCCCTGGTGATGTTTTTACTGTGACAGGAAACTGAATAAATCATACTATAATTACTTATTTAGTAATTCTACCATTTATTTGCCTTAAATATTTTTAAGGAATGTCTTTGCCTTAACGACAGATACATCAGCTAAAGAATCCTATTGACTACTCATTAGATCCACCTCTTAAACAAGATGCTATTCAAGGTGCTCTGAAGGAATGTCTATGTTTGGGCTATGGAAGTGCTGGGAACTTAGCACATAGCTGAAGACAAACAACTGCATTCAACTAAGTTGTAGCAAATGAACTGCTGTAGTATGTCACCTTCTGTTTTGAAGACTAATTACTTGGTTTGCAGAAAAATAACTGTGCACTGGATTATTTCCTCTTTCTGTGGCATGAGGTATTTCTGCTTTAAAGAGAAAAAAAAACCAGCCAGTCTTCATAATGCTAGTGCACTCCTCTGCCCTCTATTTGCCTCTTTGACAAATGTGTGAAATCTGACTATACTTATGTCACTTAATCTCTTTTAATTACCTAAACTGCTTCTTATTCAGATCCTGATCAACTCAGAGCAGCAAACAAAAGCAGCATGTAGGGGCATGATCTAAATCTAAAGAAGTCCTAATAGTATGTATGAGAGGTCCTACCTGTATGACACAGTAACACCAGCAGCACAACTGCAGTAAAAATCAGAGGCATGTGTAGAGAAAAGGGCAAAAAAGAAGGGAAATGAAAGGCTAGTCAAAAATAGTTAGAGGGGTCATGAGTACAGAAGACAAAGGGGAAGACCACAAGAACTTCCAGCAATTGTGATGTTCTAATTAACAATGGAAGAGTTACAGCTGACTTGAAAAGATCTTGCACATACCGAAATTTCTGCCCCAAAACTGAAGTGGCAGGTCATACAGCCAGAAGCCTGACTACCCACATGTCCAGAGGTAAAACTAAAAATAAAGTACCTTTATGAGGCAGAAAAAGAAAGACCTTGCTCCTACAGTCTTTCCAAGATCTAAGAGACAACAGGGTCATATTGACATACTATTGCCCTTAAGAAGAAAACAGGGAAGGTGCCTATGCCCAGATGGAGGCATTGGGTGTTTTCAGTCTAATACACAACAGCCATTATGCTGAAAGTGGCTGAGAAGCAAAGTGAGGAAGTTCAAAACTACCTTTTATGTAGAATAAATCTAGTCTGTTTTCTTGCAGAAAAAATTAAGCTCTCAATTTACAGGACTTCAGAAATTTTCCATAAAAAATTACAAACTACAGTGTTCTTAATTTAGAAGACACTATCAAACTTAAGGCTTGATTCCAAATAGTAATTTGAGGGAAGAAAAACACACTTTAATAAGTAAAATCCCTCTGATTTCTTTTTTACCCCAGTTAAATGGAATACACTGAGAATTAGTATCTAAGAGAAAAACTTCCGAGAAATACTGACAGTTCAGAAATACCAAAGGGAGTTCCTAGCAGGTGACAGCTAAGAAAAAAAGGTTCCTTCACCAATCTAATAGTTCTAAGAATTCCCAATACTGCGTTTCAATGGAAGTTTCGCCCAGAAGATGTTTCCAAAAGATATAAAACAGACATTTACTTTACAAGATGGCAATTGCCTGAGGGCTTTAGAGATCAAACTTCAGAGTGCAAAAGGCTTCTTGGACAGAATGGAAGTTGTGAAGAAAAGACTATATCATTATCTGAATGAAAATCTATTCTAGAACAGAATTCATTTACATACTAACTAAAAATGAAAATCTAAAAATATACTAGGGGAAGACAGGACACAAAAATAGACACAAAAAGGAATAACTACATTAAAAAATATAGTAAGTCTCAAAACATACCTGCAATTTCAATCACTCTAAGACCCCTGGAAAAACTCTAGAATGTGGCAATCTGAGCAGCATGAAGTGCATTAACAGGAAAAGAGACACCTAAAATGATTCTGTTGACTTTTATCTGATTACTCATCCACTGAGGTCTTAAAATACCCAAAAGAGTATTCTATTTTCGTATGTTTGAATATATTTTTCTACAATAAAAATCAGACTGTACATCTGTAAGACAATCATGTAAGACAAGCATTTATTAAGAATTTCATGATGAATTATAAAAATTACTTAACTATACAAAAAAATAAACTTAGCTCCAACTCATGGAAATTGTTAAGCACAGCTTATTACCACTAAATGTTTCTTCCTGTATCTAGAGATAGAGAAGTGGATCAACATGAAAGTACTAACTGATTACACTTTCAAACGTTGTGGAGGGGGAGGGGGGAATCACTAATCAGAGTAACAGTGGGTGTCAAAATATAGTGCCTGGGACTGACACTATATGGAAATGGCTAACTACACTGTATTATTTGTTCTTATTTTAATCTGCTAAATCAGAGTACCATACAACCATAAATGTATTATGGAAATTCCTACAATTATTTTTCACATTGGCAATTATTGTCACTTGTCACAAAGATGCTACATGACTGTGAGTAACAACAGACAAGATCAAGGCAATTTTGCATTTAAGATATAAAATACAATCATGATGATGCAGAAGTGCTGGTCCTGCATTGTATTCATTGGACACTGCACAGTGTATTCACTATATTCAAACAGCAGCAGATGTAAAGATACTCTTCCCACGAAAGTGGATAAAAATTATGCTAATGTGAAACCATACAGTGGGAGGAGTGATCTGAGAAGAAATTAAGACAAATATAAGCAGCTAAGCTACAAAATTAAAAAAAAAAAAAAAAGTGGAGATGTGATATAGAAAGAGACAGCCAGAAGATTTTAAAAGGTAGTAACTTGTTTGAAACAATACCTTCCAAAACGATGTGTATGCACAAAATCAAGAAGTTCAAATATGCTTTTCTCTTACCTGAAAGATTTCCATCTGTTTCATCTTGCTGGAGACTAGCAACACTGGTAGAATCCATTCCTTGCTGGAGGTCCAAAATTTTCCTTCGTAGTTGTTCTATGTCACTCTCTTTACTATCCAACTGCATCTGGAGCTCATTCCTGTACGTAGATTCTTCTGCTAGTTGCTGTATTTATATACACATGCATAGTTACTGTGATACCAAAAATATGACAGCAAAGTATTCTGAAAATAAAACTCATTACTATTTTTTTAAATACTTTTGATAGCAGAGATTATTATAGTAGAAGTGTTCGTTCAGCCTTGGAAAAAGTTAAATATCAAAGATCCAGCAATGCATTCAAGTACGAAACAGTCTGATTAATCTATTAAATTACCATTTGTTTTGAAAAGGAGACCACCTACCAGTGAAATAAACTGCATAAGTAGTATGTTACACAGTATTCAGTTTCTTAGTCTTCATAATATATCAGTAACTTCCACAGTTAAGAATTTAGGGAGGGGAAATGAATGAGAACAAGCACAGCTGCACACTTGTCAAGTTCTCTGCCTCACTAAAATTCTGTAGTCTAGAACATCTGAAACGGAACTTGTTCTTTTTTTAAGTAGACTAGGAGCTACACATTTTTCTTGCAGAGAGAATTCCACAATGTGACAAAAAGATTAAGATCATTTTACCGCTTGCATTTCATTGAGCTCCTTTTGGTATTTCACTACCATCTGATTGAATTTCTCTTTTTCCTGATTAAGCTCTAATTGGAGCTTTCGGTTTTCCTTCTCCTTCTTCCTCAAATCTTGCATGTTAGCTTTCTTCCGGTCTATTTTAAAATCTTTCCGATTCATTATCTCAGCCAGTTTGTTGACAGCCTGTTAACAAAAAGGAAAACCAGTAAGGAAAATTATATATGCAAGCATGTTTCATACAAAACTTCTAAGTTCCTCTAAGTCATAGGATTCAATCAAAAAAAACTTCATCAACATAAATGGCCCTTACTTACAGCATGGTTAATATAAACTTAATGTCAAAGGAACTAAGAGTTACTTGCACAAAAAAACAAACTGAAAATGTATGTGATATGCAAAGTAATTATTGTTACTAAATTGCATAAAAATTAATACCTGTGTCTTCAGAGTTCTTTCAGTGTTAATGCTCTTCTCATAATGCATTTTAATATTATTGATCTCCTCCTCTTTTTTCATTTTGTATTCTGTTAAAATAATACTCAACTTTGAGACATTTTAGGACAAGGTAAATATTTCTAAGTTTAATCACTTCTACAATTGCATCTTCCCCCCCCTCCGGCCAATTTTCCTGTTTTGTCACTTAATGTGCAAAATACAGTTTGCAAACGATAAAGGTTACCCTTTTAATGCTACTGTAATGACAGAAAATTACCAGAAAGATATATCAGAAAGGCACCAAGATGAAACACTAATGCCAACATATGTGTTTTTGTTTCCTGGTGATGACTAAGTTTGTTGCTCCACTTCCTTCGAGTTTGTACTACCAAAAATTATTAAGTCAGTTACCCACACAGAATAAGACCGATAGGACTGGACTCACATTCAGTACAGATTCCCAAATCAAGGCATAAAGAAAACATGGGGAAAAAGGCTTTCTTTAAAAAAGGAATTACTCTGTTACGTCTCCCCCACTCCTCTCACACATCAGTTACTCAATTCTACCAATCTTTCTATCGCACCTCCAGTCTGCTGATTTGTTCCCAAAGTTTCTAGAAGTATGCATTGAAATGATAAGGATTTCTCCACCAAAAGTACAAACAGTTAAAGAACAATTTTCAAGTACTTAAAAGTAACAAACTCCATACACTAAAAAATACTGAAAACTGCTTGCTCACCCAATCCCTGCTATTACAGAAATGCAGAACTAAGGGAAAACATTTTTGTATGCCTTCCTGCTTACATAATGTTTGCAACAATACTGGCAACGCAACCGATAAGGCCTTTACTCTCATAGTCAACAGATACTAAAGCATGCATTCTGATTTTATAATGCTTGCACAAATGCAAAACCATGGTAGTAAACTGAATAAAGTAACTTCCCATATAGTCAGAATGCATGTAAACAGAATGCCAATCCACTGATATGTATGAGATCACAATTTAGATTCTGAATCTAAGTAAGACCTTAAGGAAGTTGAAATGCCGAAAACTGCTTTACTGTAAATACTGGAGATAGAAACAAAAACTTTAATATATACATTGTGTGCAGTATGAAATGAGTAAAATACTTCTCCCTAATAACTTTCATGCGCACAAGGGCATGGCTGGCAGAAGGAGGTTAGACAGACAACATTTGGATAAGCTGTACTGGACAGGCATTCCTGACTATGCCTGCAGGAACTTAGTGCTAACTTGTTTTAAAAAGTGAGGAGGGACTGTGAGCAGAAACTCACTTTTTCCTACCTGCTACAGCTGAGGTTTTATCGTTTTCAACAATAAAGGCAGTTCATGGAAATGGAAGCAATACAGTAGAAAGAGTGGCATTTTAGATGGTAGATATATTTTCAAGATGAAAACAATGACTCATATTATTTTTCATCAAGCCCAAAATAATAGGGAAGATAAACAGCAATGTCTTCTCCCACTTCCATTTTGCCACATATGCTTCAAATTTAATTCTGTTTCATACCAAATGAATTAAAACTCCAAACATGACATACCTTCCTCCTGTTTCTTAATTTTTTCACTGATCTCTGAATTTTCCTTTGTTATTAAATCAACATCTTTGGTTAATGTGTTATTAGTTTCTTCCAGCNTTGCAGAACTGACAAGACTGTACTATATAATTAAAAATTCAACTTGAGCAAAATTAGATGGTCAGTTATTGAATGTAGCAATTTTCAATTAATTTGTGGTACTTCGGAAGAAGTAGTATCTAGAGGCCTAATCCCTTCAATCCAGAGAGAAAAGCAGCTGATAGATGATACAACTCCAGCATTCAAGGCTAGAACAGATTCATGGCATCTGCTGCTAAATAACTGTCATATCATGAAAAACAGGTATAAATCAGTATAAAAGTAAAACTAAATTTGGTCTAAGTCAAAGCATACATCAGTAAATATGTACATAGGTTTGCAAAAAAAAAAAAAATTGAAAAGAAAACCATTACACTTTGAATATGTTAGCTGCCAGAAGACAGAGTCAGGATCGCTTTGCTAACCACTTAACAAATACACATTAAACCCCAGACATAATTGCATTCCTGAAAAAAGGTTTTGTTTGGAGCCCATAGAAATGATTGTGTATCAAGCTGTCTGACAAAATTATCAGAATATTTGAAACCAACAAATATATTGGCAAGAAGGTATTCCTTCAATGCCTTAGAAAGTCAGTCTTCTAAATGCTTCTTAAGAAATGGTGGCATTCTGGAGATTTCAAGCTTATCACATGTAACAAACGTTACTTCTGCTATCTTTACACAGAGATGTAGCATCCATGGTAGCGCTAATAGAAAGCTTCGAGCAATTGATCCAAGTTCAGTTATGCCTAGAGTTTTACTGAAGTTTTACACCCCCAGGATTCTTAACAAAATCTGCATAGCTGATGCTAAATGGGAAAAAAACAATAATTATAAAATAACTATGCTATATATGGCTTGCTATTTGAAACTCCTCAGTTAAGAGGAGTTTCAACCTGATACTAAAGAGTTACGCTATAAAGTTTGGGTTGGTTTTTTTTTAATAGTTTACCAGCAGGAAGAAACTCAAGACTTGCAAGTGTGGCTTTTTGGTTTTTTGGGGTTTTTTTTGCAATAAGAGTGTCTAATACACAGCTCCACAAATCTACAAGATTTTAAAAATAGATTGGGTAATGACAAGAAGTAATTACAAAAGGCTTACTAACTGAATTATAGACATCTACTGGATTTTCAACCTGGTTTCACCTCAGATTCATAGAGTCTATGTTTCTTTGGGAGTTCACATGATGGGATTTAAATGTTTAAGGTTCCAACTGAGCCCAAAACTCAGATACTTAAATAATTATCACTTACGACCACAACAAGACTTTATAAATTAAAACAAAAAGATAAATTTCTGTTTCCAGCTGGAAGATATATAGGTATTAATTACAGTGGAATAATTTACCCTTCTTATGATGCTGTCCTTATCAGTCATTTCTTGCCTGTGTCTTGATGCTGCTTTTTTGCTTTCCTGACTTAGTTCAAAATACTGTTCTTCAAGGAGTGCTCGTGCCAACCGTTCCGACTCAGCTTTGGTTTCAGCTAAGTCCAACTGGGTAGTGAGCGTTTCTCTGTAAAAAGACGTTAAGATTTTGTTCTCCTATACAAAACATTCCAAATTTTCAGGAGGACTAACAAACCCAAATATACCATTCAGCTAATTGTAATTATGTTAGTTTCTTAAGAAAAACAAGATTTACAAAACCACACTCTGTACACTTCTATCTTTTGATGGTCCACACAAGCTATGGCAGCAAGCTTACTATAATTCAATTAAAATTTCAATCATCCATGAAACACCAACCCTTAGGAAACCAGGTGTCAAATTCTCCTATCTTTGAGGAATAAAAAATAAAATTAAATTGCATGTACAGTGTGGTCCATTAAAAGATACTTAACCCTATCAATATTAGCTACTTTTGCACACAAGATTACTGCTCATGAAGATGTGTGCTCCAGACTGTTTGAGCAATAAAGAAAATTGCATAAAGTTTCTGAAAACATACAGTGGTTCTATGCCTATGCAACCTTTTGCAGAAAGGCTTGCAAATTCTATCTGCAGCTTGAGAAGCAGGGGGCAGTAATTTAGGTGCAGTATCTCATTAATGTATACACAACTTCTAATCAGTTCAGCATACAAGCCAAACTTCCTTGCTCTTGCTTGGAGTACAGGCAGAGCTCCTATAAATTTGCCTACAAAGAAACCCACATAAAGCATGGTGGCCAGTCTAGAACCCACGATTCAGATGTACCGAGCAACATGTGACACAGCCCACAGCATGCTGAGATAGAAGTGGCAATACGTTACTGCAGTATGGGCTCATGACAGATGCCCTTCCTGCACTGCAAAATAAAAAGAGATTTATGCAGTGAAATACGTATTGCTATGGAAAGTCCACTGATTTGACACATCCGTAGTAGATATGGGCCTCTACTGTAAAAAGGTAACTCCTGAAGTATATTCTGAGTTTGTCACAATTCCCATAATTGTATACAGGTGGAAAATGTTTATGATGAACACAAGATTGTGGAGAACAGTGAGGGAATAGAATAAAAGGAATCTATAAAAATAAGTAAGAAAAGAGAAAAAGACAAAAAACCCCACAAGAGGACTAAAGAAGTCTCTCCTTCCTTCCCCTTCCCCTCCTCCCTTTCTTCTTTTTAAGTTGGATAATAAGCTTTGCATAAACAGGTATTTTTCTTCTACATAATATTTATTAGCCAAACATCTTTTCTTTCTCCCTTTCTTAGCCCACTGAAATGCACCATGAACACTGTACACAACCTCCTCCCTTTAGATTGTTTTGCAATGCTGATGCTCAAGTAGAACAACAGACCGAGACTTTAGAAGAGAGAAGCTCTGCGTCATGCCTAAGGCTACAGTCTCCTTCTTCAGAATAAATATATATTAAATAAATCAATAAATTGAAAAAACAACCTTAAAAATCTTCTTTCCTTATCTGCTAACTTAGAAAATAGTACATTAAAATTCATGGTTGTTGGATTAACTGGTTTTGCTGTAGTCAGAAGTATACTAAACTTAGAGTTCAAAGTATTTTCATTACCTTTTTTCAAATTATTTTATTGGCTATAGAAATATACCAAGCAATTATCAGGATAATATAATCAAATAAAAATAGTTGTTACACAAGCAAGATGATTACCACAAATTGCAATGTTTTTTCAAAATTTTGCATCTGCCTAAATTCTCAGAAGTCATCATTCTCCTTCCAGATATTACAAATAGAGTCCAAAGCAAATATGAATAACCGTATTTGGCTTTGTGAGTCAGCATAGGTAGCATCCTATGTATTTGCCATCTTACAAGGTGTTATGGAACACTTTTGAGACCTGTCTCTTTCTGAAGGAATTAAAACATTTTAAATCTGATTCAAAATCTTCATGAGTGAGACCATACTATATGGAAAAACTTAAGGTTATTTGAGAAAAACAATGGGCATACTTTTCGTTTTGCAATTCCTGCATTTTTCTTTGAGTTTGTTTATTCTTTTCATCAATTTCCTCTTTCAGTTCCTTAACCCGAGTTTTGTAAAGTGTCTGTAAAAGAAAGCATAAAAAAAGAATCATTATTCAAATTCCATAGTGAAATTCTTCATTATTTTGCCCCTGGTTGGTTTGAGTCTGTCAAACCCCAACACATGCCAGTACTGTCTTTAACAGAATTTCCTCCTTCCTGCCCATTCGAGATGCTTTTTTCCAGTTTCCCTTGTGTAGGGAACTGATGGCACCAGGTTAGTTTTAATTTTCTAGTCGGGTTTCCTACACAGTTGTACAAACACACCTGCTGACAAAGTGAAGGAAGGTACTAGGACACAGTTGAGCAGGTCTCTTGGAGACAACAGGACAAAACTGCGTCCTCTTGTAGCATTGCTGTCTCAAAATGTTAGTCAAACAAGCCTAATACTATCCTATGCTTCCATCTGTTGTATTCATGTATCTTTTCTCTTAGACTGTAAGTTTTTTGTGTACAGACTGACTGTGTCTTAATAACTCATTCAACAGAGATCTGATTTACATTAATGACTCCTGTTCTTAATTACTATACTGTTATTAACACCACCAGTAATTTTGAAAGTTAAAATTTGATCTTCTACAGTAAAGTACTTTTTCTAAATATTCAGACTGAATTACAAAGGTCTCATTTAAACTACATGGTAGTGAAAAAAGAGAAAACTGGGAATGAAACACAACACTCTGGATCATCTTATTAGCAGTATGTTATGGAGAAATGCACAAAAATCTGTAACACATAATGAAATTACAATCATATACAGCTTAGTAAGCACAAAAATTTTTATTGCCCCTCCAAGGAAGAACTGAATTTAAAAAGTACTTCCCAAAATGAGGTGCGACTGTCCATATTCACAAATGGATTTTAAGTTCAGGCATTACAGAGCATCTCATGCTATTGTTTCTCTTCACAGAAATGAAACAGATCGAACTAAATCTATGATATACACATTTTGGCTACCTGGAGTACCAAATAAGGCTCTTCAGGGACTCAGGTGCAGAGAAGGTATCTTTTTAGAAGGATGAGGAACACATGCAGAATGCTACCGGATCTATGGTTCTTAAATATACTTATAGTAGATCAATAGCATGGAATATATTCCAGTAAGTATGGAGATTTTGAACTCTCTACAAAGTCTGCAATTACGTCAGAAAAATAACTCTTTTCCAACCTCAAGATAGAAACTACTCTGATGAATAATTTGGGTAAGAGTTACTCAATGTAATAGATAAGATTTGACAAACAACTACAAGCAACATATTAGACAGACTATCTAATGTTCTCTAATTTTTTGTTCATTGTTTGTATTTCAAGCAGGATTTTGTGAATTGCTGATTTATGCCAGGTTGTTATTTACAATTAAAAAATTTTAATATGTCAAACTATTCATCATTCAATGGTTTCATGTTAAAATGTGGCACTCACAATTCGTTGCAAGTCTTACCGAAAAATACTGCTCAGCTTCAAGCTGATCCTGAAGCTCACGCATTTGACCTTCATTTCCTCTGTACTGTCTTTGAAGGAATAAAAAAGGAAAACATGTAAAAAGCCAGCTACTAACAAACGACAAAGACAGACTATTTCTAACCAGAACAGGATCCTACAAAGATCTTACATTTGCACACATTTCACAAAGACCAACAATTTGCTGTATCCTAAAATTCTGATCTAATTCCATTCCTTATTCTACGCTGATGATACGTAATTTAGAAGACAAGAAGTACTCTAAATGGAGAAATGTTAAGTCAGCTGAAGGAAAATATGATAGAAGCCTCATGAATGAAAAATGTCTTCAGTTAGCTTAAGAAATGTTAAGAAAAAGAATCAGGTGGTTAAAGGGGAAAAAAAGCTATTGACTCCCATGTAGTAAAAGTAGAAGTCCTATACGATTTAGTAAGTAGTATCACAGTCAATTCATAAAGAAGTCACTCAAATAACAGTGGCATATATATATGCCTTGACATAGAATGATGAGCTAAGAATTTTTCTGCATCATAGCTCGTAACAAAAATATTGTAACATCGAAGGCTACATACATGCAGCTCGTAACATGCAGCTAAAAATATTCTTTTAGTTAAGGAAAAAATGGCTATGCACCAGAGAACTTTTTTCACTAATAGGAACAGGCAAAACAGTACATGTATAATTAAGCAACTTTTTCCATTTTACTTCAGATTTTTACTTACTTAGCAAGTTGAGCCAACTCGAATTCCAGTAATCTCTTTGCTTCCAACAACGTATTGATTTCCTGTTTCAGCTGCTTCTCAGAACCCTTCAAGTTATCTGCTTCAAAAGCTTGCGCCTTTAATTCATTCTGTGCCATTATTCGCTTATTTGTCTCTTGTTCTAGCTGAAGTGTTAGATTCTTTACCTAAATGAGAAATATTTCAGTTTAGGAGCATTTGCTGAATAACCAATTGCATGTGGTTGAAAGTGTTTCATATATGGATTATTTTATGTCAAACACCATTGCCTAGATGCCACACATTGTACAACACACAAAAATATTTCTAAATCTCCAAACACTTCAGTGCAACAATCTTACAGAAAGCTGCTGCCCTTACAGAACGTACTGATATGACATCCCATGATGATAAAGCTTCCCCATACTTAGCTTATTTCAAAGTCCCAAATGTGTTTTATCTTATCTTAAATGCAACAATGGAACAAACCCAAATTGTCTGCTGAAAGGTCCTGCAAACCTCTCTGTGGATTTCAGATCTTAAAAACTTCTCACCCTAGAAAAAACTGCAGCCTACCAACTATTTAAAAATTGATTTACACAAGTCGTGACCCCTAAAAAAGGTGTTATAACCTTCATTTCCAGTGTCCTGTAAAGAAAAAGTAAGGATGAAACTATTATTCTTAGTACCTAGTTTTCACACTCAATATTCTAATTGCATTTCCTTGAACAAATGCTTTTTGGGAGAATGCAAACTCAGAACTGCAAACCATCCAAACCAATCAGACTACACAGTCAAATTCACAAGCAAGTTTTTCCTTTAAAAAAAAGAAAAGGAAACACAAAAATTTGCATTATATTAAACTAAGGGTTCAAATATCCAAGAGCTAAGAAACAAGCAGAAATTACCTAACACTATTTAAGCCAACAGCTGTCTTCAGTTCTATTGAGAGGTGTATTATACATGGAGCTCAGTGTAAGTGAATTTAATTTTCTACTTCTCCATTTCTTATTTACACAGAAAATTGTTAATGATGAGCACTTTACTTACTTCATCTTCCAGTCTTTCCTTTTGCTCAAGAAGATGTTCCAGTTTCTGCTGAGATTGCTTAAGGTCAAAGTCCAACATGGAACACTGTTTTTCAGCTTGAACTATTTGATTTTCTGCCTTTTCTCTGGCTGCCCTTTCTTCCTTTATTTTTTTTTCCATTTCTAAACAAGATTAAGAAAAAAAAAAAAAAACACAAACCCAAAAATGAGTATGTAGCATCTGTAAGAATGCTTTCGTAAACACAGTCTTAAATATCCCAATATTTTTCAGACCCTTTTGTTCAGCTATTTAAGCTCTCCTGCTCTTAGATGGACTGATAACTGAGTAAAAACTTCCTGGCATTATTACAAGAAACACTAAAAAAGAAATACAATTCCAATTCGCATTCAAAGCATTGGAATATTATCATGACAACTGAAAGATAAATAATGAAAGAAATAAAAAATGCAGATTCTTGAAGTAATCATTATGAAATAAAGCCAAAGTTTCATTTCCATGAATGGATAGTAGAGGAAAGAAANCAAATCTATCTCCAAATTATTCTTTTCCTAAAGATAAGGAAAAAAAGTTACCAGATTTCTATAATATTTCTATATCATCTGAGGGAATTTCCTTTCTTCCCTTTTTTAGTGTTAACTTGTTATGAAGAAATTATCGATGTTATCTTCCATGCTTAATAAAAAATGGCAACAAACAAAAATTTTACTTCAGTGCTCTGGAGAAAATGTGATTAACTTTTTTCCGGTAGTCTGTAAATTCATAAGATAATGGAAACTTCTCAGTTTGAATAATTAGTAGTCACCTAAATCGAAAACATACAATTAAGCCACTGACAACACTAGAGCACAGAGGAATTTGAATTATTGTTACCTGGATGCAATTCTGTTATTCATTGTTAGGATTGTAACTCATGAAACTCATGAAAGCACTGGAGATGAGCTTTGAGAGACAGACTTGCCTTTGGATCACTGCTTCACATAACACCAAATGAGAACAGTAACTGCTTGCACCCTCTCTCATAGGTAGTGATATCTCTCTGGTTTATTTGGATAGACCACACAGCACAGCAAGTCTTTACCTGACCTCAAAACACAGAGCTAACTATGTAGCCTATCTGGAGAAAGGGTGCAGGATTTCCTTTTACTCTTCCTTACTTTACTTGTTTCTCCATCTTGGGGTGGGGATCAGAGATGTTAGGGGAATATGCTGCTACCATTCTTTAGGAAGGAAGGAAGGAAGGATGGACAGAAGGAAGGGAGGGAGGAAAAAAATTGAAACAGTTCAGCTCCAAAGTTGATCAAAAGGTATGGCACTGATTCAGGCAAATTAAAATCCAGTAAAAGCAGAAATTTAAATTCCAGGTTTTTAAAAAGTTCAATTCCTAGATTTTCAGGATGCAAATCTCTGCGGCGACAGTTAGGCAGGCAGAACGAAAATTACTCGCTACTTGCAGAAGGGTTGGATCTTTGAATCAGTGATAGTGAAGGACAAACACGTATTTTATATCCAAACCTACAAGCAAGAACTACCTGAGGACTTATTATCCTGATGGGATTGTAAATTAGCACTATTTAGTTAACCATTTTAAGCCAAGACTGATTTAGAGCAAGAACACAGGACCCAGCAACAAACATCATTAAATACTATTTGAAAATATAGTCAAAAGCTNCTTATTTACACAGAAAATTGTTAATGATGAGCACTTTACTTACTTCATCTTCCAGTCTTTCCTTTTGCTCAAGAAGATGTTCCAGTTTCTGCTGAGATTGCTTAAGGTCAAAGTCCAACATGGAACACTGTTTTTCAGCTTGAACTATTTGATTTTCTGCCTTTTCTCTGGCTGCCCTTTCTTCCTTTATTTTTTTTTCCATTTCTAAACAAGATTAAGAAAAAAAAAAAAAAACACAAACCCAAAAATGAGTATGTAGCATCTGTAAGAATGCTTTCGTAAACACAGTCTTAAATATCCCAATATTTTTCAGACCCTTTTGTTCAGCTATTTAAGCTCTCCTGCTCTTAGATGGACTGATAACTGAGTAAAAACTTCCTGGCATTATTACAAGAAACACTAAAAAAGAAATACAATTCCAATTCGCATTCAAAGCATTGGAATATTATCATGACAACTGAAAGATAAATAATGAAAGAAATAAAAAATGCAGATTCTTGAAGTAATCATTATGAAATAAAGCCAAAGTTTCATTTCCATGAATGGATAGTAGAGGAAAGAAATGAAATGCTGCCATTCGTGTTAGCTTTCTGAAAAGTTACAAACTACACATGCAGATACTAATGACCGTCACAAAGAAAACCTAATGGATTCAAGATATCAAGACACATCTTTGATTCATGAATATGTATCTATAAAAGAAACTTCACCACTTTAGACAAGCCTAATACAACACCGATACTTTTAATGCAGTTACACAGGAATGAATGCTCCAAGAGATCTGTCTTGATAATGCATTCTTTCAACTGCGTTTAGCATTAGCCAGGATTTCAAGATTCAACAGCATTTTAGAAGCCAAGGAAAGCTTTGAATTGCGAATACAATAAGATATTCAAAACATTAAGAAACAATGCAATTTTTATGATACAAGTACCATGTTAGAGAAAATAATTTAAAATGTGTAGTTTTCATTATGTGTATTTTAAGGCTTTGATATGCATTTTCTTTATACAAGGGATTAAACACTTGTATAAGAGTACTACATTATAAGACGATGTGTTTTCAGATATCATAATCAAAATACCTTTTATTATGCATTTACCTGTAACTTGCAAGAAACACTTACCACACATTGCAACTGATCTTGCCTCCTCTATTGACTGATGTTTGTCAGTTAACCGAGCTTTAGTCACTTTGTGTTCATTTACTTCCTGTTCTAACCGGTCTTGTAATGATTTGAGTTTGTAGTTCAAATCTATCTCCAAATTATTC
>VZTQ01005164.1:22436-34926 GCA_013400755.1 Pelecanoides urinatrix
GGGGATATGGTGCTACCAGTCTTTAGGAAGGAAGGAAGGAAGGATGGACAGAAGGAAGGGAGGGAGGAAAAAAATTGAAACAGTTCAGCTCCAAAGTTGATCAAAAGGTATGGCACTGATTCAGGCAAATTAAAATCCAGTAAAAGCAGAAATTTAAATTCCAGGTTTTTAAAAAGTTCAATTCCTAGATTTTCAGGATGCAAATCTCTGCGGCGACAGTTAGGCAGGCAGAACGAAAATTACTCGCTACTTGCAGAAGGGTTGGATCTTTGAATCAGTGATAGTGAAGGACAAACACGTATTTTATATCCAAACCTACAAGCAAGAACTACCTGAGGACTACTTATCCTGATGGGATTGTAAATTAGCACTATTTAGTTAACCATTTTAAGCCAAGACTGATTTAGAGCAAGAACACAGGACCCAGCAACAAACATCATTAAATACTATTTGAAAATATAGTCAAAAGCTGACAAAGAACATTAGCCTCAACATCATTTTACCATACCTTTTCTGAATGATTAAGCATATCCTGTGCTTGTTTTCTTTCCGCTTCCACTCTTTCAAGATTGTTTTTAACGTTTTTTACTTCTTCTTGTAAAGTTGTAATCCGAACTGCCGTAAGAAATGAAACATCATTCAACTTAGATCAATAGGGTTTTCAACCTTTATTGATTTCTGGGCCCCTAAAATATTTACAACTTCAAATTTTTCAGATATGCAAAGACTGTGCATTGTAAAGGAAACTGATCTTTTCAGCCACTCCTCCTGCATGCCATTAGTAACAATTCACAAAAACCAATCACATGCAAAACTCAGTACCTGCCTTTCATCACTCCCAATATCTAATATGCAAAATTTCTTCCATTAATCCAAGTTCTGCTGTGCTATGCAACAAGCACCTTTTCTGATGTTAACTCCACTAATATGTAAATAAGGCACATTACACAGAACGTCAGTCTCAAATGGATCTACAGGTACTAATACAATACGTATTAGTCACTAACTGTGACTCAAGTGCTCTGCCATGGATAGAGGAACTATTCCCTGTCCCCCATAGCATCTACCACAAGACCCTGTGTGGCACTGCAAGTTTATACTAAATACTATTTTGAATCACAGAATAGTTTGGNAATACCTTAAATACAGTATACAAAAATAAACCTACCAATTCAAATACATCTGTCTACAGTACAGTCCACTTAATTTTTAAGTGTAAAGAGACATCCTGGCAATATGTAAGAAACTATGAGATGGAAGAACAGAAAGTCTTCCTAAATCTTGTAATTTTCTCATTCATTTTAAATGTGCTTTTAGAAACAGCTGTATGAGTATCTGAATTACATAAAGCTATTTGGGTATATACCAGCAAAGCACCTTAACCGTACACCCTTCAGAAAAAGATCCTTTTCCTGCAGGCTGCTGAGTTGAATGTGGTCAAAAACACATTTTGAAATGCACAGAACAGTCTTCTTGTGCCATTTGTATCCCTGCTTGCAATTAACAACAGACTGGATCAAACTATACTCAGTCATTTCAGAGGAACTTTACAATCATTCAACTGAAATTAATTTACTGTACTTGAAGCACAGTAAACAGGCAACTTGATTCTTGATAGTTCTTTGTTTGTGGTAGCAAAGTTTACCTCAAAAAAACAAAACCAAAACTACTAAAAGTCCTCAACAAAAGATTGTGCCTCATGGAAAATTATTTTCAATGCTGCAGACAGATGATTTAAAGTGACAAGTTAAGAGGCAGGATCTGTTAGCATAGGCACAGTCACAAACTGAAGTATCTGAATAGTTTCTAGTATAAAGAATCAGAAGTAAAAACGGTAAAAAGTTCCAAGCATCCTGAAAAAGGGATTCCACATCTGCACCCCTTACTACGCTCTTCATCTTGCTTTAAAGTAATGTAAAGCATGTAAAACAATGTTTTTCTTTTATGAAAACAAATGCAATTTAACAACAAAATAGCATTCTCCACAAACAAAAGAAAAGAAAGCACGGGGTACATCAACTTGGGTACTGCACCAAGGCAGTAAGATGGAGTGTTGTGTCTTCTCTAGCACTGTTTCAGCTTTTCATATTTTTGTACCACTGGACTCAGACTTTTAGTCAGGGCAGCCGCATAGACTTACAATCAGTGGTTTCCCACTCTTTGATTTTGATACTCTCCCTCCCAAGAGCTGCTCAGACATGATCAGGAAGCAAGATCCAATCTTCAGAAATTGTTCTATTAAGTCACACTCAGTTTTGCAGGTTGGCTTTCCTCCCTTTATGTAACTGTACTTTATTTAATAATGTAGGGTTATAACAACTTTTTTCGTAAAGTATAAATACAGAAGAATTACCCTGTAGTTCTCCAATCATTTCAGATCCATGACTTCTGTCCCTTCGTTCCGACTCCAAAGCTGCTTGCAGTTGGTAATAATCTTTCTCCACCTGCAGTTTTGTGCTTTCTAGAACTCTGCACCTTTCCTGCAGTTCTCTATTCAGTGATTCTACCTGACTTAATGACTTGCTCATTTCTGTGTTACCCTTTCTCAGCCTTGCTGCTGTATCCGATTCTGTCCTCAGCAAATCATTTGCTTCTTCTAGCTGTTAAAATAAAACAGACAAGACTCTCAAATATAAAAATGAATGGGACCAGTTTTGTTATATCTGAATGCTCAATATTGCTTCTCAAATCTAAGAAATAATGAAGACAATGAACAGAAGCAACATACTTGTTTTTGTAATTGTGTTATCTTCTCATTTGTAATTTGTGAATGCTGGCTGATTTTTTTCAAGTCTTCCATCTGATCCTTCAGTGTGGACACTAAAGAGAAATTACACCATTAATACATCAAATTAAAAAAATCCTTAGGGTTTTGGGGGGGGTTTTTTGTTTGNGCTTCCAGGGATGGGGTAACCACAACTTCTCCAGGCAACCTCTTCCAGTGTCTCATCACCCTCGTCATAAAAAATTTCTTCCTTATACTGAATGTAAATCTACCCTCTTTCCGTTTAAAACCGTTGCCCCTTGTCCTGTCACNTTACCTCAAAAAAACAAAACCAAAACTACTAAAAGTCCTCAACAAAAGATTGTGCCTCATGGAAAATTATTTTCAATGCTGCAGACAGATGATTTAAAGTGACAAGTTAAGAGGCAGGATCTGTTAGCATAGGCACAGTCACAAACTGAAGTATCTGAATAGTTTCTAGTATAAAGAATCAGAAGTAAAAACGGTAAAAAGTTCCAAGCATCCTGAAAAAGGGATTCCACATCTGCACCCCTTACTACGCTCTTCATCTTGCTTTAAAGTAATGTAAAGCATGTAAAACAATGTTTTTCTTTTATGAAAACAAATGCAATTTAACAACAAAATAGCATTCTCCACAAACAAAAGAAAAGAAAGCACGGGGTACATCAACTTGGGTACTGCACCAAGGCAGTAAGACGGAGTGTTGTGTCTTCTCTAGCACTGTTTCAGCTTTTCATATTTTTGTACCACTGGACTCAGACTTTTAGTCAGGGCAGCCGCATAGACTTACAATCAGTGGTTTCCCACTCTTTGATTTTGATACTCTCCCTCCCAAGAGCTGCTCAGACATGATCAGGAAGCAAGATCCAATCTTCAGAAATTGTTCTATTAAGTCACACTCAGTTTTGCAGGTTGGCTTTCCTCCCTTTATGTAACTGTACTTTATTTAATAATGTAGGGTTATAACAACTTTTTTCGTAAAGTATAAATACAGAAGAATTACCCTGTAGTTCTCCAATCATTTCAGATCCATGACTTCTGTCCCTTCGTTCCGACTCCAAAGCTGCTTGCAGTTGGTAATAATCTTTCTCCACCTGCAGTTTTGTGCTTTCTAGAACTCTGCACCTTTCCTGCAGTTCTCTATTCAGTGATTCTACCTGACTTAATGACTTGCTCATTTCTGTGTTACCCTTTCTCAGCCTTGCTGCTGTATCCGATTCTGTCCTCAGCAAATCATTTGCTTCTTCTAGCTGTTAAAATAAAACAGACAAGACTCTCAAATATAAAAATGAATGGGACCAGTTTTGTTATATCTGAATGCTCAATACTGCTTCTCAAATCTAAGAAATAATGAAGACAATGAACAGAAGCAACATACTTGTTTTTGTAATTGTGTTATCTTCTCATTTGTAATTTGTGAATGCTGGCTGATTTTTTTCAAGTCTTCCATCTGATCCTTCAGTGTGGACACTAAAGAGAAATTACACCATTAATACATCAAATTAAAAAAATCCTTAGGGTTTTGGGGGGGGTTTTTTGTTTGTTTGTTTGTTTTTTTACACAAACACACTCAAATAAATTCTTGGCACATAATAGGTCTTTCGTTGAGTTTTTACTTCTTATATACATTTTTAGGTCAAATTCTGTGCTTGCAGAACAACAACGCACACTGTAGAGAACAGGATTTGAAAATAAGACAAAAATACTGTGTTCTTGTTAAAACTCAAATAAAAATAAACTCAAAATTTGTTCTCATTATTTGAAAAGATTCCTTTAAAGTTGCATAGTACTTAAGATGCTAAGGTAGTAAATTATTCCCCAAAACACATCATGCACCTCATCAGTGTCAATGTTTGGACAACATGACATACCTTCATTTTCCACATTCCGTCTTTTTTCATTGTCTTGTTCTATTTTTCTTTGGTAGTCATTTATCTTATGTTGCAATACCATCTTTTCCTTCTCAATCTGAGACACTGTTGATTCCAAGTTCTTTCTTTGATTTCCCTAAAATTAAAAGCACTGGTATTTTCCATTTACATTTTAAGGAATGATCCCTAAACCAGTATCTCTGCAAGAAATTAATCAAGGAAACTGATGCATCATTTCCAATGAGTGAGATTCTGGCTTCCTTGAAAAGGTTTTCAGAAAAGATGGCTTTTTTAACTTCTACGTGACAAATTTATGAAATTACTAGAAAAGTTATCATTAACGTGATTATATGTAAATAGCTATTAAAATTATTATTAAGAGACAACATGAGGACTCAACAGAAAATCATCTGTGCATTAATTTTTAGAGTAACTGATTTTGATAAACTCCAGAGAAATTACAAGGAACAAGACTAAGCAAAACATTTAGCAGAGGAAAAAGAATTCAGAAGTTTTTGAAAATGTGTACCAAAAAAAAAAAGTATCTCCCAATGCTACATATTGAAATGTGATGGTTTGGTCTCAAATTTAAACTCAGAACAATTTTTTTAATCACAGAAGAAATATCTTAAATCATGAAAGTACTATCCACATTCTTTACCCAACTAAGAAGGCTTCAGTGAGAAAAAAAATTACCTCTTCATCCAGTTCTTTCATTATCTTGTCTAGCTTTATGTTTGAAGATCTAAAAATAAAAGAAAATAATTTAAGTAATATTTGAGAAGGACACATTATACATAGTGTTCTTCTAGTGAAATAATTTGGGATCGTTACTAAAGTGAACATTTACATTTTGGCTAATGCTATTTTGTAATAAACATTTGAAATTGAAGAAAACAATCAATCACTGGCAATAATTTGTAAAGTATATTATTAAGTATTTATCAGCTTTGCTGCAGATTATATATGCAAAACTTTAGGTGCCACATTTTCTCCCTTAATCTGCAAATGTAAAAACAGTGTATGTACACAACAGGCTATAATTAAAACTAGAATAGCCTGGTTAACTGCTAAAATTTCCTCCAGTTGTGACCTTTCCAAATATCTAAAATGGTTCATTAATTCAACAGATAAAGATATTTGAATAAGATTATTTAAAAGTCTCTCTGTTAAAGCAATACATTAGAACATAGTACTATAGAGAGAGTGAGGTTAAGTGCATAGTAAAACCTCAGTTAACTGGCAATAACATTGACACATCCATTGCATTTTTGTAGCTAGCCATCCCTCTTCAAAGAGATAACAAAAAGAACCCTGACAATGTTACCTGGCAGGTACAATCAAGGAGCAGTTACAGCAATATATTTTATCTACTAACTCTGCAGTAAACAGTATGGTGTCAGAAGACACACTGTTGTGCTCTGACAACTGCAATAGCACTGCAGGAAGACAGTTACTGAATATTTTTCAAGCAATGTACGTCCTGCTTGTGGAAAGGAATCAGAACGTGTGAACAGTGAAGATGTGTTTAAGTAAGCGACAGTGTCACACTGTCTAAATTCCCACCAGACCATTTTGGCTACCAGTTCCCACATAAGTAGCTTGTACAACTACACACTATGGTCCTAATTCACAAGCCTAAATTCTTTCTGTATCCTATACTTAGTGTTGCTTCTTGGTTTTATTTAGGCCTTCAGGACAAAACTTCAAAAGGAAAAGCTAACTGAAGGGGAATTTGTTTTGCATGGATCTGACTAAAAATTTCTGATTATCAGAAAAGAAGAATCCCAACTGTTTGTTCGTAAGTGTAGCTGCAAGAAATTGGCAAATTCTCACATAGCTACTTCTTCAACATGGTAGAAACAAGACTTTAGAAAGCAAATAATTGTTCTTATCTATCAGTCACAGGAAAAAAAAAAAAGGAATGTGGTTTTCCAACAAGTACCATGTATTTAGAAACCAGACAGTTAATTTTAATAATCCAATATATGCTGTATATACAGTACTTTATGTTTTTAAAAAAATCAGCATGATCATCGTGAACCTCAGTCGAATAAAACATCTGAATTCAGAGATACTGGATAAAGTCAAACATTCAAGTGTTCAGGAGTATGTGTTACATGGGTGCCAATGAAAACAAAACATTTTCTTCATACTATATTAAAGAAAATAATTTAAATATTGGTTTAGAATGACTTAAATTTGTGCTTGGAACTCCCTTGGAGAATTACAGTACCATTCTTAGTGTTATTCTGATAATCCCTGAAGCAGTAATACAGAATTGAAGTGTTAGATGTATTTAAATTATGTAAACAATTAAAGTTCAAAGTCTCACCTGCACTTTTGCTCCATTTCATCTTTCAACTGCATTTCATTATGTAGTTGTTCTTCCAACTCATAGATCATCTTCTGCATATTTTCCAGCTTTAAATATATATTGATACATGAGAGAACATGCATTAAATTTAAAATCTTCAAAAAGTGTTTCAGAATATTCAGTGCTGCTTATGTTGCATCACAGCTTACTCGCTTCTATCTAAATACTAGATTTTTACCTTATTAAAATGTGATTCCCCCCTCCAAATTCTAAAAAGTTAATTACAAGAAACAACTTTAATATTACGCAGTTTTATCATTTGAATGCACATAAAATTTTAGGGTTCTGAATAGTTCCGTCAAAATTCATGGGGCTAAACTAAGTTAAATCCTCCTTGTTTTAAGAATCTTCAGAATCAGACTAAAGATATTACTGCAAAGATATAAGAAAGCATTTTAATTAGTCTCAAGGGTTCTTTTTCTAGCATGAACCACCACATGTATTTTGCAATGCATCTTCAAGCTCTCAAGTTCAGGAAGCAGAACCAGGCCTGTCAGTTATTAGCAATGGGGAGAAAATGCTCTTAACATCTATTTAGTCAGAGATAATTTTTACAGCTATCACTGTACCTGGGTTTGAAAATAGTAACAAACTTCAGATGTTAATGCAGAACATTACTGTACATCATGTACTGTTTGCCAGCAAGATATATTCAGAAATTCATTCTTTACATGTAGTCTCAAAATATCTACCTTCTAATTCATCTTTGGTCACAATAATCCCACTCCAATATCAGCAAAATCCTCAATTAACAAGATGGTGTCAACTTTGAGGAAGCTCATTAAGTCAAGCCCATGCTGATTCACTCTTTTAAACCTTTTCACTAATCTTGTCAGGATTTCAGCCTTATTTAGCTTTCCCACATTTCCCTCAACACTCTTGGAATTGCATAGAGAAGAATTATCTTCTAAACTCTCTTCAAAGCAACATATTCAAGTGGTTCCGACCCTTTGCTTTCTTGTTCCTTGTTCTAACTTCAAAAACTGACAATTGCCTGACCCCTTTTGCACAATCATCCCAGAAAAGGGAGCAACAGAACAGTTCCTCCTACATCTGCCTCTTCCTTTCTTCCTTTTCCCACAAAATATACTTAGAGAAACTAGAACTGCTCACTGAGATCATGAAAAGGAGACAAATTACACTTCTCTCCATTCTTTCTTGATAGTAACAGTAAGTGTTCTCAACAAGGACTGCCCTCTGTACAGTCCTAAACTAAGATTTCAGTTTGGAAACTATTATAGCATGCTTTATCCATATTAAATGAGAAAGTTATAGGTAAGATTATTTTTGCCTACTTCCAGGCAGGTGTTTTTCTTACTTCCTACTTTCAATCTGTTCTCCTTCCCATTGTAGTAAGAAATAAAGCATGGAGCACTCAGGTGCTCCCAAGAACTGGAAATCCTTTCTCATTTCCTTCTTTGTCTTTCTTCCATGTTCTTAAGCTGCTCTGAAGTTTTCAGAGGAAGAACACAGACATGGTGACTGGGTACTAAGCAGAAACTACGTATTTTATATATTCACCACTCTATTCTGTATATTTACCACTACCTATCACAAAGCCTTGAGAAAGCAAGGAAATACTGGAAGAAACAGACTTCTCAGCACTTACAGAACAGCTCTGGAAAACCAATTACTGGTATGATATACAACATAACACCATATGGATGAGACAGTGGTTGTAGTCAAAAACCACAGAAATGGCTTCTAAATCTAAACTTTAAGGAAAAAGGAAGGAGGACCAGTACACAACACATTTATCTCCTTGGTATGAACCACTGAGAAATCAAGAAGCAAGACTATTTAGAGGCTAGCTCTCACTTTAGTAAAAAGGGACCACAGCTAATGCACAAAAATAAAGGATAAGGAAGTTTCAACATAATTGCTCTTCCATTTCTTGGTAACTCATTTCATAGCCCTTCCAGACAGGTTGCATAAAAGAACTAAATGGGATGGATGAGGAATGGGTCCAAAAAGACATCTGGCAACTGAGGCATTTCCGTACTGACTTCTATTAGTTTGGATCTTTACTGCCTCCTCTTGCTTCTTTCTGTCTCTGGATGCTTTATAGTGCTGTACCCCAAAGGGCCTATCTAAGCTTGCTAATTACAATGTCTAATTACATTAGCATGAGACAGCAGGCTTCCAGAGAAGTTCTGCACAATTTGATATCAGTGGACTAAATAATACCTTAAGAAAATCCTAAGTTACAATTAACTAGGTATAAAAGCATTCCTTCATGTTTAGTTTGTTCTCAGTTTCCATTTTGAGTAGGAGGAGGGGGAGGAAAGGAATATGGAAAATCCTGCCTACAGCAGAGAAGTCAAGAAAATTCCCTCTGAAATCACCATACTTTTTTTTTTTTAAATCACCATGGCATAGTGCGTCTGGTTCTGCACCCTGAACCATGAAGAAAACCAAAGACCCAGTGCAAAAGAATATGTTCGTCTCCTCTTTCTTAGTATCTGAACTGTTTGCAGGTGGTTATGGTAGCACTAAAGCAAAGTAAATAATCAGATATTCAAAGAGGTTTGAAATTCAGTTAAAGGACATTGAATTCCATTCTCCAACTTCATGGCCTATTCTGTGAAGTTTTACACACTTGCAAACCGCAGTGAATTTCTTGGAAATTTGTGGCACTCAGTCCCTCCCAGAAGACACTCAGTACCATGCCAAAATGCAGATAGACAAGGTAACATCTTGTGCTACATTTCCAGAACTAATTAATTTGCTAACCATGTGTCAACATTACCGTTTTCATTGCAGCATGAAATGAAAGAAAAACAGCTGAGAAAGAACTGTGGGGTAAAAATACCTCGTAATAAAGACTTAACATTTATTTAAACCTCTCTATACAACTCATATCCTTCCAGAGCTTCACCTCCCAAAACTGTTAAAATCACATGACATTCAAATACACCTGACAATACGGACAGGACTCTTGAGGGATCTTTAACTACATGCAGGTGCCAGTATCCCACTAACCATACCAAGTCCATTCAGTAACTCTCTTCAAAGTCAACCAAAGGCCAGCACACAGCTTTAAGTATCTGCAAATATTTGAAAGTCTGGCTCTGTTTTTAATTTTATCATATCAACAGCCAAATGCTTATGAGGAAAACAAAATTTATGGAACACATCAACATACATAAAGACATCAAGACACTTCAATGCTTAATAAATTCAGTTAGCCCAATAAAGTACATAATTAGTTCCCCTGCCCTTTACAAATTTTCTCTGGGTAATACCATATACCATTAAAACCTTTATATTGCAAGTTTAAGAGAAAGGGGAACATGCATTGATATCTGCTTCTGTTCTACTTTACATGGAAAACATAACAGAACAAAATACTAACAAAGTAAATCATAGTCAAAGCCAAGAAGATTTCTTTTAGAGTTAATTACCATTTTTTTGACAGTTTTTTCTTCTGGAGAGAATGTAATTTGTAAAATATCAGATCATTCTAAGAGAATAGCTTGACTTACACCAGAACTTACACAGAATCCAAGCAGGCCTTGTTTCTAACACCTCAGCGTACCTTCCTGGAAACATGACTGCCAAGAAGCTTGGGAAGCAGTAACTGAAAAAATTCCTGAACATTCTTGCTAGGTGAACTACTCTATAAATGCAGATCCTCAGTGCCCCAATTTCCAATAGCTTGTGGGGCTCCCTTGGGAAGGAGCAGAATATCTACACTTGGTACATTATCTGCCACCTCCCACTTAGTTCACAGGAAGTCCAGCTCCAAAATTAAACTGGCAGGTTGCTGGAAAGCTCAAGCTTCCAGCACACTCACGTCCAGACTCCATGATTGCCACAAAGCCAGCGTACACCTGGGATCGATAAGGCACTCTAAAAATACTGCACAAACACTTCGATATTTCTAAAGATAAAAACTGTGAATCCAGTTCCACAAAAAGAGTATGCAGTTTCAGCTATTTTATCCCAATTCAGGAAAACCAATGTTATATGAAGAATTAAAATTCTGCTTTTCCAATAACTTTAATAGGCAGGCCATACTAAACACTTAAAATTTAGGTGTTGATTTCCCATCCTCCAAGCACTAAAATAATTTGAGACATTTAGAACTCAAACAGTTTATTCCCATATATGCAATAGATTCTTTGCTAGGATCCAACAAAGCTGAAAATCAGTGAGACATACCACACTTTTATCCACACTGGAGCCTGTTCTGTTATCATTGGAATTTTCTGCAGAGACAGCTAAATACCTGTAACAACATTTAAACAGTTTTATTTTAAGAGTTGTTTAAAAGCAAGGTTATGAATAAACTGAATACAATAATCCTAAAACATAACTCCCAGATTTTTTCTCAAAATGTAGACAAATAACAACATAATCAGATTTTTTTGCTTCTGTATTTATTATACTCTAAGATTTAAGCACATTTAATTGAAAACCTTACACAATTTATTGCAAAGGGTAAAGCAGAAAACTGCAGTAGAAGACCTCCAGAAAAAAGGATTTCTGCCAAATACTAATTCAACCACTTTTCTTTTTTTTAATAACCATTAAAAAAATCTTTGCTTTCCATGGTTACAACACTCTCATTGGCTTCCATCCCATAAATATTTACTCAGGCACTTATGCAGCATGTAGCAGCAATGAAGCGAACTCTGCAGAGATTGTGTAACTTCCAACAAAGTTATTAAGAGTTCCACACACAAAAAGTTTGCCCTGAAGCCAGTGTTCTTATTTTACATAAGTGTTTTCTAAAAATACCACAAATTTCTATTTGTCATGATTCTGAAGTCAGGTAAACAAATAAAAATTGCTATCTTCAAATTCCTTTGGTATTTTATGGGATATTCTTGGCCTGAAAACTGATCTAGAGAGAGGTAAAGCATCTCTAACTGCTTCAGATTATGTGAGGAAGAACTGTCCAACACATGAACTGAGGAAGATGGACAGATCTTTTTTGTTTCACATGCATATTTTCACATATACAAAAACCTCTCCAAAAGATCCAGAAGGGTAAAAATCACAGACATCTCCAAAGCCAAGGTCAAATTAAACATGAAGACTGCTTTCATACTATCAAATGACAAAATGGAAATGGAACAGTTCCCTACAGAAAGGGGCTTGCTGTCTTGAGTACAAGAAGCTACCATATTTTGCACACCAGGGCTATTGAGAATGTTTAAACATGCACAGCACCAGCTCCATCAGAATCCAGAACAGAACACACAAGCCAGACAGGGCTGCAAAGTGTTCTCAGCTAGTATTCCAAAATCTGTGTTACAGGTGAAGTTCAATAATAAACAACCGTATTTCCTAGTTTACAATCAGAGATTACAGCTGTAGAAAGGATTCTATACAGAAAGATTGTACTACTTCCTTTAAGGACAGAAGTCACATCATTTTCCTAGATTTCCAGTTCTTTAAACTCTCCAGCGTACATGAATAAGATGAAATCGAAGGAAGGTGGAGATAAATGTGCAACTTTTTTCTAAATATGCAATTTTTTAAACATTT
>VZTQ01005166.1:0-20241 GCA_013400755.1 Pelecanoides urinatrix
AAGAGCCCTGAATGACTTGCAGTGGCTTGTGAGTTTTGTTATCACACTGGCTGGCTGAGCTTGGCATTTAGGAGAATCTGATTTCTAGCTTCATGTGAATGATCTACCTTTTGTGTCTCTGCAGTTAAACTTTAAAATTACAATTTTGTTTCTCTTTCTGTCTTTCCCAGTTTTCGACAGTCTACCACAAGCAACATTTGCTCTGATAGGTTTGCAAATTCTTGGTTATATAATTGCTGTAGTTGGTTTTGCATTGTGTGTCTCAGGTAAGCAATTTATCTTCTGTAAAAGTCTCTTTTTACTTTTGTTTATACCTGATGTTTGTTTATTTGTAACACTAAAATGCTGTAAAAATGGCTTCACTACATTGAGTGTTAGCAAGTAACTTCTGTAAATGTATTTTAGGACTCCTGTGTTAATGTTCTTTTATCTGGTGAAAGAAGAATAGCCCAAAGGCAGTATTACATAGATCAGTTTCATTAGTATGCCTATATCCAGCATGACTGTATTATATGAGCAGTTGCTTTAAAAAAAAAAAAAAGTTAATTGTTTTAATTTTGCAACAGCGCCTTAAAGAGTCATCTAAAACCAACATTGACATTTATTACTGTTAATCTTACTGAGGCCTAGGGTATTTAGAAACTAAACTAGAGTCATAATAATTTTCTCATGTTCAACGAATAAATCAGAAATTCCTTGTTAATCTCTGCTTGTATGCGATTGATAACAGTCGCTGGGAAATGAATACCATTGAAACAGCGTAAGAAGGTAAATGCAGAGACAGTAAACTTGGAAGTGTTCTTGGACTGTTTTAAGTCTGGTGGTGGCTTACATTCTGTTTCAGCACTGAAAAACAGTCGCTGTTGTAAAGGAACACCAACAAAACACCACACGTAGTGGTACCCCTTATCCCTGCCTCTAACCCTCCCTTTGTCCCCAGCCTGCCTTCCCCTCTGCCCACCAGAAAACCCCACAGCAGAGAAAAGAGTGAATTTAGGACTAGGCATCCTTGGCAATATATTTAGTAGTAGAATACCTACTCATGTTCATTGGAAGCACTTTATACCCCTGATTTATTGTTTCATAGGGACATTCTTCATTTGAATCATTTATTTGGTTGGGGATTTAAGAAAAACTGTTTCTCCTTGAAGTGGTTTCTAAAGGTTTGTCTAATCTGGGTGAAATGATAGATCTTTCAGTGGAGTTGTGATTTGAGTTTTATGCTTATTGTTTAGTATTTACAGAAGTATTTGTAAGGGGCACCTAAGTGTTGTCAAATCTAATAGTAAAATAAACTGATGGGAAATTTCTGGTAAAGCATTAATCCTCTAGAGTAATACAAAATGGAGGATGTTTTTATTATGGTCTCAAATGGAAAGTCTCCCTAGTTTTTCAGGGTGACCTTTTCACAGGTCATAAGGTAGATGTTACCTATATCTCTGGAAGTTTAGCTCAGTGACCCTTACGTGTCAGTAGAAATAGCTCATCCTAGGTTGAGCTCACAGATAGTTGCAATGACTTCAAGGCCCTGGAAACAAGGAACAGAGAACAAGGAGTTTCTGTAGTGAACTATGGTTAGGTTGTAATAGCCTGTTCCTGCTCTCTGGTATCCCTGCAAACACGGCTCATTCCTGTTATCTATGGTGGATTTGCGTCAGAACTACCCTCACATTTTGCTCCCTTCTTCCCTTTTTTTACCCTGTTTTATCAGTAACGGTGTTGTATTCTGTAATGTAACACAATTATAGTTCAAAACAATTGGGATTGAAGATGTAAGTTTAAATTTAAAATAAAATTAATGAAAGAATGTTGTCAACTGCAGTGAATGAGTAGAATAGCTAAACTGTAGTACAGCTAAGCAGGATATATCAGTAAATGCCTCTGTATTATTAAAGAATGTATACAGAAAAAAAAAGATGTGGAAGTAGTTCTGGGATAGCTTTGAAAGAGAAATTAGTCACATCTGTTTTTATCAGACTTATTTATTTTAGTATTCAGTTATATCTGAAAATAAAAGTTTGTACTTTTGCTTGTGTCAGATGATTCAGTTTCTTGTATTGTGTTTTTAACAGCCTGTCCTCCCTTACATGGGTCTGTTGTGATTGCTGGCTTAGCTATTATGGCTATTGCAAATTTGCTTAGTCTGGCTTACGTGTTTATTATGGGTAAGTAGCACCTAATATTCTGCATTGTGTTTTTTTGGCACTTAAATATTCAGAAAAGCAATTTTCTCTATTGTGCTTTTAAGGAGTAGACGTAACTTATTTGAAGATAAGGTGTGATTTCACAATTACATAGTTTAAAAGATTACTGAATCGTTTTCTGTGTATGTTGGCTTTGTTTCATAGAGACTGTGGGGAATCCTGAGTAGAGAAATTTACAGCTTATCATAATAAACTGTTTTGAGATCAACACGGAAGGTTTCTTAAGTAAGAGTGTTTCAACTGTGGGATAGATGTTGCTGTTTAAGCTCTGCATTTACACAGTTGGCTAGCTGAAGCTTAGAACGAAGAGAGCAAAAGGATTTTAAGGATTTTATAGAGTGCACTATGGGATAGTGCAGACACAAGCTTATCAGAATATGAATGTAAAGAAGCAAAATCTGCCTAGTGATTTCCACTGGTTAGAGATAGGTTCAAATAAGAGTGATTTGAATGCACACCTTTCATTTTAGTGAATCCTATTTTTTCTTATGTTTAATTTTAAAAGCCAGGAGCAAAGAATAGCAATACTTTGTTTCAGAAACTGGTCTGTTCACCAGATCTCAAAAAGGTGAGAGATTTAAAGGTATAAAAGCCGATCAGGCCTGCTAAATAAGCAAAAAACGCAGCAATGCTGTGTGATTGGAATGTGATGCAGACATCTCTAAGCTGGCACACCACAGCATAACACTATGTGGACTTTACAGCTTGGGTCTGAGAGCAGAGTGACTTTATTTGTTTCTAGCTGTGCATGAAGGCTCTTCAAACAGCTTGTTAGTTTCGATGTAGAACTATGCAATTGGGGATATATTGCTTCCAAATTCAAGCTGATGTGTATACAGCCAGTGCAGTCCCTAGTCTGCACTGAACTGTGCAGTCTTCCAGGTTTAGTACGTGCATACCATGTGTGGGCATGGTCAGAAATAATAGACCCTGAGACAGGGAGGACTGCCATTAAAGAACTTAAGGCAGAATGCCTAATATTTGATATCTGAGATAGATGAAGATGAGTCAAAAAAGTGACAGAGGTGAAGCAAGCCTTTTAACAACGATAAAAGTAATGTTTATTGACTTTGGTCTACTCATCTATATGACACTGATGCTGTGTGCTAATGGTCTGCATAAATATTGCATTTGTAGTTTGATTATGCTAGCTGAAGAAGTCAAACGTGACTGTTGGGGTAGATTCCAGCACTTCAAAATAAGCACAAAGAATAGTGTGTAGCATAATTCATTTTTAGAGCTGAATGCATGAGTGGGACAATTCACAGACTGTATGTGATAAGATTATTCAGTTCCTAAACAGAGGAGTGCTTAGAGGCTTTAAGAAATTGCAGATCATCATGTTGAGTAGTTTTTGATAGGGGAAGCTTCAGTTTTGTGTGTTGCTATTCTGTTCCAGGTTTTATCAGTAGATACTTTTATTTGGTTGATTATGACATTTATTCATCTGCCTGGTCATTTTTTTGTAATTATTTTAGGTTCCAGAATGAAAGATCATCCTCGTCCAGGGGTAAGCTTAAAATTAATAAATTTGGGGTGACTAGATGGCTCAGGGGATTGTAGTGAGATACTGAACCTTTCTTCACTAGTTCGAATTCAGACCAGGTTGGTAGCAAGCAAAAGTTCTGGCTGTGTAACAGATGTCTAATGTTGAGTGAGTTGGTGGTCTTCATTGTCCCTATTGAGTGTGTCTATAGTACTGTAATTGCCACCCTTACCTAACAGCTACTCTGACTGTTGTGCCTAAATGGAGTTTCAAGAGTTGTCACAAAAAGGTGGTGGATGTGAAGGGAAGTTTGGTGTTCTTTTACAATGCACTCTCTCAAATGAATTTATAAAGACCTTTTGCTCGCCTTAATGAAAATGCTTTTGTGTTAAGGTGAGTGCAGAATACTGTTGAATTTTTTTTATCTAGGTGGCTTATAACAAAGACTTAGGGTTTTTTTTCCTTTGGTCTTTTACACCAGAAGCCTTTAATATTTTCTTGAATTTCCAGCTATACAGATGCTATAGCCTTGATCTTTTCTTCTTTTCTTACTTTCCTATAATGCCCCTTAATTTGATGAGACCATCTGAAAGCAGAGCGTCTGTCTTTAGGTCACACAGAACAAATGGAAAAGCACTTTGTTTTTTTAAGAAGGTTTTTCAGTCAGTTTTTTTGAATTCTAGAATAATCATTCCTAAAACAGTAATTTTCATATACTTACACAGTGCTTTCTAGTGATCCATGAATGTGAACTGCCTGATTTCTGGAGTTTTGCAGAAGCAAGTAAAGAGGCACAACTGTAAAATGCTAGTAAAATTTCCTTGTAGCAGGGGAGCATGGCAAATACTAAGTCATCCCACTTCTTGGCTGGCAGCCATCATTCTAACAGGAGGGTAGGAGAGCTGACTGCAGTTAGGACAACAGAGATTTTTTTTAAATTTTTTTTTCATTTGCTTTTTCTCATCCATTCTAATTTTAAGGAATAGTACTTCAGAGAATTGGTCTCTTACTTATGGAAGAAATATAAGTACATGGTGTTTAAAAAAAAGAAAAAACAAACAAACAAAAACAAAAAGAGGAGGTTCACAAAGTTCATTATATTATAAAAATGAGCTAAGTGTATTACAGGTATGCTTCTTTTGAAACGCAATCTTGCCTTTATCTAATGTGCTCATGTTTACTTGTAGAATGGAAACAAACAGGGCAAGAGGAGTTTTTTTTTTAAACTTAGTTTTTGGTTGTAAATAAGCTTTGAAATAGAAACCAACATGCTAAATAACATCCTTTGTGGAACTCCATTCTCTTTATGAGCTGTTTTCTTTACAAGGTGGTTTTACACTGCAGCAAGGATTTGACAAATCAAGAAATAGCCACAATTATGTAGTAGTGAACTCCATGTTACTCTCTGAATTGGAGACAAGAATGAAATCAAAAGAAAATTTTAAAATTTAGAGGTCATTGGAAATCTCAGCCACTAAAAATATGGTTTTTGCAGCTGCAGTTAGTGGAGGGTCAGATACAGAGGAATTCTGACGATAATTTGTGCCCATGAACTTATGGAAGTTATGGAAAGACCTAGTGAGCAATTAAGTGTGTTAACTCTTTCCATCAAGGGCCGTTCGGCATATATTGCTATGCTTTGGGGCAATAAATAGGTGTGAAGTAATTTTGAAAATACACTTTGATTCTGTGTAATCTAAAGACTATGGAAAATTTAATGTCAGTGAAGTGCTTAATTTTGAACTGGGGCACACAAAATGATGCTTGATATTTTCTAGAATCTGAGGGGGGAAAAGGTGTATTTTTAAATCTGCCATCTTAACCAATTACTGATTTTTCTAATGTTTCTGTAGATTGTGTGTGTTGTTTCTGATGATTGTCTACCAGACTAAATGCACAACTGTGGTGTATTTCCTTTTGAGATTACTCTTGATTGCTTGGCTACTCTTCTTTTTTAAGTCATGCTGCTTTATTACTAACTATGGATCAAATCACAGAAATAATCAGTTAGGGTTTAGAGCTTACAAGTAGTATCTGCATGCCTTTTGCTGCCACCTAGAGGTGTTTCATCTGAGGAAGAATTTACAGCGGGGGGAAAAAGTAATCTGGAGAAGGCAGTTATTGATTGATTTAATTTTTTTTCAGAACTCTAGTAATTAATTTTATTAACACTCAGCTTTCTTCATTTCTGTAGAATCACTACTTACTGTATATGTCAATTAGAGTAATTTAACTGTGGCGAGCCAAAAGTAAACATGAAGGCTTTTTATACATATATATATTTTTAAATGTTTTGCAGAAAGCTGTAGAAGAACCACTAAATGGTAGGTGATATTCAAAGCTTATCTTCTAATTAAGGGATTAATTCTGGAAAAAGGTCAAAAAATAATTGTAGTTCTCAATACAACGGCACTGAGATGGCAGATCGGTATGTCAACTTACGTGGCTATGAGCCAGTAAGAGTTTGATATCTCGAAATTATGCCTGCAGCTCCAGACCCCTTGTTCTACACTACTGTGCTTGCTAGCCAGTGGCATTGTTTGACTGTTTTAGGACAAATTTAGTATCTCAGGATATTATATCCACCCTCTTCGTTTTGCAAAAAGTCCAACTTTTAAGAGGAAATGAGGGACAGGTGTTGAAAGTTGATGTTAATTCTTCTTCATGAGCATTTATCTTGGTGGAATACTTATAATCTGTTCTTGTCACGCTATTCTTTTGATATTTCTTTGGGTTGGGGAAACTCTGTACCATGGTGTTGGGAAACTTTGATAGCACTTAAGATGGGGGAAATTTACAGTGAGAAAGGGATGACTAAAAATTTTTTTTTTTTTTTGCTATTCTGTTCACTGATTGGCATGCCGAGTAGTAGCAAATTCTAACCTGAATTTTAGAATTAATCTGAATATTAATTATGAAGCATTTCTTGTTGTTTGGCTCATTTCTAATCCATTTGCTTGGCTTTTAAAGATGCAAAAGGAGTGATGTTAGAATGATGGTAAGTTCAAATATATCTCAAGATAATTATTTTAATTAACATGTATTTGGGAATTTTGATGTTTAGGGTTACCTAGTGCTAATATGGTGAAACTTGGAGGACAGGTTTCAGTGCAGGTGCTGTTCTTATTCAAATTGTATTTCACTGGAAAGAAAGAATACATGTTTTCTGTATCATACGTAGGGGAAGAATTTGTATTTCTAAACAGTGAAGAGGATGAGTCAGAGAGAACTATTAAATAGCATGTTTCTGATCAAATGTGGAAAGTCAAATAGTTTGTATGCTTCCTTTATGCTTATATGGTATTTAAGATGCATGGACTGTTTCCTTGGTGGTGGGTTGTTGTATTTGGTTTTTGAGGTGGGTTTTTTTGTTGTTGTTAATATGACTAAGCCTTCTCTACATACTTAATTTGTGATCTCCCATAGAAGTTCACAAGAGAGTGGTTTAGAAGTAGACTTTCTCTCCCCCTTCTCCCCTTCAGATGTTATTTAAATTCTCTGGATTTTGTTAGATTGTTTGTATTCCCATCAGATTTCCCTCAATGTATTATTTTTCAGGGTTAGATAGTAGTGTTTAAAAATGAACAGAAGTGAAACACATCTTAATAAAATTTAAGAACTGCTTAAATAACTTCAACTTATTTTTGACAAACCTGAATTTTGAACTTCAAAATCTAAAGGTGCACTGTGGTTTCTGCCCGTTGGTTATGCTTGATGTTTGAAGATCTACCAGATACTGTAAATAAAGATGTGTCTTGCAGTGTCCTAGCCTAACTTAAGATTTCTTCCAATTTGAAATGTCCTCAATGCTGGGATTAGTCCTTTCAGATTTTATAACGGCCTGTAAGATTGCAACATTGACTACATATAAATAGGCTCCTCCTAATATATAATAAGCCATGAAATGAGAGGGAGTGTATTAACTTGGCCCAAAATTCCCAAACTGGTACCTAAAGCGGGTAGCCAAGTTTGCAAAGATTCTTGGTTCCTGCAGCTCATATCCATCATAAGAGTAACAGAGTTTGCCTAGCCAGTTTGCTGTCATTGAAGAGCTTAAATTTTAGATTAGATGCTCAGGTTTGAAAATGAAAACAGTCTTTTCTTGATTCTTTTCTATTCAGAAGCTGTACTTCCTTTTCATGGGCGTAGGATAATAGAGCACTTGTTGATGCTATTGGTACTTCTGTTTCTTCCTGGAAACTGAGAAGGCTTGTCCTGAGGTATCACTACACCCTTAGCCTAGTACTCCTGCATCAAATTACAACATTTTGCTATTCAGGATAAAGAGTAAGGTCACTCTAAATCTGTTAATTTACTTGAAATACTTTTATATCATGCCACTTCTAGAAGGCATGAATTGACAACGTGACAATAAATGAGGTACTAGTTAACCCTAACTGCAAAAAGGTATATCAGTGGATTTTAAAAACAGGCTTCTTTAAAAATATGATGTACTGCTAGGTTTATGTTACTTATGACTACTACATGTTTCATCCAGATATGCCATAGGATTATTTTCTAAACCAATAGGAATACAAGCCCTTTTGCAGTACAAAGGACAACTGCATTCGTGTCTCCTAAATGCATTGACAAAATGTATACCAGTTAGTATAATCTGAAGTAGGAGGAGTGGAAGGTAGGTCCTGCTTCAGAAGTGTCTATCACTTGTTCTTCAAGGCAGTGGTTTGAGATCAGGAAACAAATAGATATTTGTCAGTCTATTGCATTCAAAACTGACCAGGGGGGAGATAAGGAAGGGATCAATACCGTTACCACATACTGGTGAAGAACAAGGTAGAGTTTTGCTTGGAGGTCCAATTTTAGATAAGTTGACTGTTCCTTCTTTGGTCTCATGGGCTTACAAAAAACCTGCCTCCTCTTCTAGTGCTGAGGTAGAGCTTACAAAAGTGCAGAAATTGCTAATTATCCATTTTTTTATTTTGACTTCCAGGGTAGGGTTAGAAGTCTGTCTGCTTTTTCTGCCCTGAAAGGTGGCTCCTAAAAATAACAGAAGATTTTACAGATAGAAGGCAAGGGCTCTGACACACAAGCTGGAGGCAGGAACCTTCTGAGCTCTACCTACTTTCTACCTTAACCTTCCTTTGAAGGTTCACACACACACACTGAAGGGGGGATGAGTCAGATGCTGAAGCACACTAGCTTACAAAATGGCATGTGAAAGTAAACCAGCATTAGAAGTAAAGACAGGACAGGTCAGACAGCTAAGGCTGGGAGATGGTACAGCTTATTCCAATTCATGAGTCGGAGCTCCAAGACAGCGTCCACTTTTCTGTTGTGGAGAGGCTGAAACATCACTTGTTGTTAGTACCACTCTTTTCCATTATTTGAGTGCTAAGCATGCTTTCAAAGTTTGAAATAAAAAGAAGTCATTTTTTTAAGCTGTAACTTGGGTAGGCAGCACAAAATGTTGGTGCTCTTCCCAAACAATCTTGTCTTTTTTTTTTTTTTTTAATTCCCAGAACTGCAGAGCTATGTGATGTGTGAAAAGTACACCGTTGTTGATACACCGTGGCCTTGAAGATGCACTACTCAAAGAGAAGAAATTCAGGAAACTAGTTGTTTTGCATGTGTGGCAAAAGTGCTTTTGATATAAATGATGTAATTTTATAGTCACAGCAGCTGTAGCGAGGAACATGTGTGTTTGCCCACATGGGATCTATATTTTCTTTTGTTATGGTATGTATGGTATGGTTGAGGGTGAGAATATAAAAAGCACTGTTTGCCCACTACAGGGTCTCCCCTGCAGTAATCCTTAGTGGTATTATTTTCAAAAACTATCATTAGCCACTGCTTTGATAATGGGCCTGCTCAGCCCGAAGATTGCAATACCATTTAGACTTTTGTTTTCTTTATTTGTGTGCATGGGCAAGGTATGGTCATATGTCTATGATACAAGCAGAAAGAGACTGTACAAATACATCTTTTCTGACATTCAGCAAAACGTTTGTAAAGAAATAAATAAAATGCCTACACACAAAGTTGCGTAAGTACAAAGTTTCCTCCCAGCTCTCCTTAAGTTATTAACTGAGTTCTCCTAATTCCATGAAACAGTAGTATTCCTCTCCATGGGCAGTAATCATATATGCTCTGGTGGCCGATATTTTAGTCTAGTGAGAGAGCTCTCTGTGCCTCTTCCGTATTCTTTGATAAGAAGCTGCTCAACTGTTGGAGCCTAATTCAGCACGGGAATTATGGAGCACAGCAGCTAGTAATTTTCACGCTGAATGTGGTTCTTATGTGTGTTCACGTTGTGCAGTGTGTGGTACTGGAAGCAATTTCAGACTTTCATAACTCAGTGAATTTGTGAAACTCCATGATGCTTCATAAAAATAGGAGTTGTCCTATTTAATGTATTTTTGACAGTTTTAAAATCTCTTTTCTTGAATGGAAAAAGGAGCTGTTTCATTTCTGACCCAAGTTTGTGATGCTGCCATTACATCACAAATACATAAAATAGAAAATAAGTAGGAGGAGCTGATGAGAAAAGTGAGGAGGCTCAGTTTCTGTATATATGTAAGTGGTACAAGTGAAAATCAATTTTCTAGGACTTGCACATTCCATGAGATTTTACCACATTTTACAACTGTTTTAAGAGTGTTCCAATATAGTTGGCTTCTCTTGGACTTTATGTATACTTTGTAGAAATCTTCACACTGTCTCCTGTTTGTACTAAGGTGATATATTTCAAAGGCATACATGGTTTTCTCCTTCTAACAATTTAAAACTTTGTTTGGAAAGCTGTTGCCAAACAGCAATGTAATAAATCCATGTTTTTAAAGATTCTGAGTAATTTCGCAAGTCTTGGATTCATATCCTTGTTGTGGGTACATGTTGCAGAGATTCAGGTCTCTGCATGTTGAGCTCCAAGTCTCGATGCAGACACCTTGCATCAAGAATTCAATAAAATAAAATTGAGGTATCTGATCTTACAATATATACTCTCATAAACAGTCCTTTCGCTAGGGCTGCAGGACTGAACCGCTTAGAGCAACCCATGGTCCAGCCCTCATTAAAATCAGTGGAACTGGTGGTAAAACATTTAAGAAGCACATATGGTTTACACTTACTGGCAAACCTGAAGGTATGAAAGTATATAAGATTTGAGCTCCTATACATGAATCTTTTGATACAGGTTTTTCCATAATCACAGCAATCTCTACCTAAAGATGGGAGATTACTCTCCATTAACAATACAGTGTGAGAATTTACCTGATTAAGGACCATGCAGAGCTCCCTATTTATAACTAGTGATTCCCCCTGGCAAGTTGAAAGTTGAGCAGTTGAGGAATAAAAAACAAAGCAACTGGAATTCTGTTGAGGTATTCTGCCTTATAAAAAACATTATGTATAGTAGCTTTATGTTAATTGCTTCTGTAAAGCAAACTGCAGTAGAACCCGTTTGTGTCACTGTGGGATGAGGCCGAGCTGTTACTAGGCATTGCTGAAACGAGGAGCTTGGTGGCCATGTACAGGCTGCAGAATCAATTGCCCCAGAAGTGGGAGAAACCCACCATCCTGTTGTTGTGTTAAGGGCTCTGCTCTGGATTTCTTGTGGGTACAAATTTAAAAGCAAGAGTTTAAGAAGTCATTGATACACTCAGCCCTTTCCCACCAGTAATTTAAAACCAAAGTTGTTCATAACTGTATGCTTCCATTTGTGTGTGTCCGTATGTGTGTATATATAAATATATAGACATTTTAAATATCTATAGTCTTTACTGAAGAAAATGTTTTTATTTATGAAACATGAAACAATTTTGTAAATACTGTGCTAATATACTTAAAAAATAAAGTCATTTTAAGTTGTTTTTGTGAGAGAGTTTCTTGTTGCTATTGCATTGAACTTCTGTAACTGCTTCTGTAAATTCATAGTCATAGCTCTTCTCCTCCTGCCTTTACACCCTCTGTCCCCCCAGATTACTTACTGGATATACCAGAACGTTCTCAGTGTTAGGCTGCTGTAGATGGTTTTGGTTGGGAGATTGTTGTGGGCTTATGCATGGTTGCATGAGGTGCTGCAGCATGACCTCATGCACAGCCACTGACGCTTCAAGGTGTACCTGCTGCAGCATGGACTTATCCACAGCCACAGATGCTTCGAGGTGTACCTTCTCCAGCGTGGACTTATCCTTGGGCCACAGTCCCTTCACAGCTATACCTGCTGCAGCATGGATGTAACCACGGCCACAGATGCTTCGAGATGTACCTGCTTGGGCATGGGCTTATCCATGGCCACAGACGTTTCAGGGTGTCCTGCTCCTGCATGGGCTCATCCACAGGTCACAGTCCTTTCACACTGGAGTTCCAGCCTGTCCAGCACAGCAGCACAGAAACCCCAGTGATGCCCTGGCCATCTGCCAGCCCAGGCGCATCCCCCTTGCTGTTATCAGACTGTTCCCAGGCACAGCAGAGTCAAACGATCAGCGGCACAGAAGTGCAGCGAGCAGCGAAAGCAAAATGCAGCCACTAACGAGCACTAGGCTCTGATACACAGTGAGGCAGNCTATTCCCGGCCAAAACCAGCACAGAGATCTTGGTGTTTCTCCTTAAAAAGGTCATCCAGATGGGGAAGAAAGTATATAGATTGCCCTTTAACAACTTGAATTGGGCTTACCAACTTCAACCATCAAATGTCACCAGAATATGCTGTGGCAGGAAATACAAGCTGAATAACAAACTCCTAGCGTAACTTTAAAAACACAGCAGAGCAGTGCATGCTTCTAGTCAGCCTGCGCAATGCTGGAATGACATTTCTGTAAGAAGATAATTTCTTACGTTACTGCTAAAGAACTGCATAAGTTCCAGATTTTCAGAAGTTGTGTTTGACATTTGTTTGAGAGTGGAGATACGACAGAAGGCTGCAAGTCCTGTGTGGAAGTGATTCTGGTCACACATCCCCTTCATGGAGCTGAGCTGGTGGGAACAGTTGCAATTATTAGCAATTCCCTGTTTGCTCAGAATGATTTGAACCATGGCTGTTACTTCAAGATCTCTTCTAAAATCTTTTGTGACTTTGCTACACGCTTCCCTCTCTAAAGGAGCAATGAACCACAGTTTGAGCTATGAAATTCAAAAGTTTTAGAATTTTGCTGTGCGGGAACCTAACTGCAGGGTAAACTGTAAACTCAGAGTGACCCTGGTCCTAAAGCCCAGAAAAACTGTGCTTGAACCTTGGGGTGAGAAGAATGGTGCTAATCTGAATGTAAGTGGTTGGAGAATACCTCAATGCAATCACATCTAATACCTGTAATTCAGACTGTTCCAATCAGGTAAGCCAGGAAAACCATCCAAACCTGAACAGTCCAGAAGCCTTCTGAAGGAGCTTCAGTGCTTTAGCAGAGCTCCATAGTAGAACATTTACCACAGTAGTTACCTGCCTAATAGCAAAAGTGGGCATCCTCTAGTTCCTTCCACTTAACAGAAGAATGTTATTTATTTTCTTTACTTATTTTTTCTTTTGTGCTTGGTGTTCTTTGCCTTTGTCATAGATACAGCTAGTGCGATCTTGGCATTAAATACATCTTGCTTCGAAACTTCCATGATGAAAAAAGCGCGTGAGCTGGACTGTCTGTTGCTAAGTGCTCACAGTTGCCTGGTTGCCTACTCTGCATGCTCCTGAAATCCGGCGAGGGCACGGCGTGAGCTGGTAGGTGTGCCGCAGACCCTGCACAGGGCGCTTGCAGCGCCTGCACCCCTGTGTCAGCACCGAGGATTGGCTTTCACAGGCCTCCTTTTCTGCCGCAGCTGGGCTATGGTATAAGGAAAGAAGTAGTCATAAAGTATGAGAAAAGGGCAGAACTAGACTATATTTCAGCGGATTGATGAATTAAAGCAAGAAACTTTAATACACAAATGTAAATAGCATGGAGACAAGGATCATCTGCTTTGGGGGAGGAGAACTGCAGTGTTGAAACAAGTTTTGGTTTCCTTCTGTTCTTTTGCTTGCTTGCTTGTTTTTAAAGACTACAGAAAGGAGGCTTTTGAAATTACTGGGCTGGAGAGTGGGTGCAATGAAAGGAAGAGAGACTGTCATGAATACGCATTTGATGGGGAAAGTATTTTAAAGAGCTTAGGAACTGCAGATTTGCTGGAAAAGCGTGAACAATTTATCCAACTTGACTCCAATAGTGGCACTTTTAGACCCTTCAGGAGTTGTAAGACTATTTATATAGTGCTAGCTTCTGTATGCGACCAACCAGCTGAACAAACAGAGGTACTTGGGGCCATATAGTTGTCACGTGAAGTCGGCATGCTACCTCCACACCTCAGTGTTGTCACTCGGGCATAGTAACTAACTGGTGCAGAGTAAAGTCTGGCTTGCCTTCGACTTGAATTGGAAATTGTGTTTAAAGAAGTACTAAAGTTTACCTGTCATTCACAATTTACGTGCTTGCAGATAATGAAAGATTTTGAAACTGATTGCTCTAGCTAGTTAATACTTTTTTCTTTCCCTTTCTTTTAAGATTGTACAATAGGTGGGTGCAGGTTAAACTTAAGGTGCATTCTTAAACTAAGAATGATTACCAGACCTGTGGAAAAATGAAAGGTGACAACATTTTCCAGAACTTCTTACCTTAGGGTCAGCTTGGTGGTAGTTTTAGTTGGTTACGTTCATTTAACTTTCCTTTTTTTCTTCCATAAATGCAGCAGGAGTAGCTTTCAGAGAAAGAGCTTTTGGTTGTATTTTGGGCGTTTGAGGTTTTATTTTGGTTAGTTGGTTGGTTGGGTTTTTTCTGTGTAAGAAAGCAGTATTATTTAATAAATCAGGTATATGCAAAAAAACCAGCAGAAATTCACTCTGCTGTTGACCGGAAGGTTGATGCAAGCACAAACAATGTAAAGTTCAAAGACAAATAAGGAGAATAGGGATCTTTAAGGTCTGTCCATTACAGTTAATTTAATTTAAGTTTCAGCATAGCCAGTCAAGATAGAGTTTCACTGAAGCAAAAGGTGACAGAATTCTCTGACATCTGTTACAAGTTGAACTCTGTGGGAAAGAGAAAATTCATATTAAACATGAAGTGGAAGTAAAGGTGCTGTGTGGTGTAGAGACCTCTGCAGGTACTGGGAATCAGGCTAGGTAGAACTTGGAAGCTTTGATTCAAGAAACATTGAGAATTTAAGGATTACAATAAAATTATATCCGTTATAATTAAAGGAGCCCAGCATGGAAACAGATGCCTCTGAACCCTGAACTGCAATTATAAAATAGGTTTTCCAAGACAGAAGCCCTGTATAGCTGGAGTTACTGCTAAGAATGGAAATGTTGCATCAAGTATGTCAGGCTTTGACAGAGTGAGGCAGTTTCTATTCTAGGAAGTTTGTGAGGTTTTGGCTGGCATAGAAACAGATAAGCAGGTACAACTGTAGGAACCTAAAATGTCCTTCCTCCTTCCTCCTCCCTTACCTGGTATGTAGGTAGGAAAAAACAAGTTAGTTTTTGATAGACTGAGAAAGCTGAACACTACCGTGATATTGCTATTTAATGTAACAATGTAAAGGAATTTGGATAAAAAAGGTTGAGAGGAGGAGGAGGGCAATTGCTTTTTCTCTACAGTACCCCTTACCTGCCCTTTCATCTGATACTGCAGCCACTGGAGAACTTCATCCCAGCAGAACAAGATTGGGCAGGGGGCACTGGGCCCCTGTGCCTTCCCCCTCCTGGTTTGACCCCCCAGGTGCCTCCTCTGCTGCCCCAGCAGCGGCGGGGCTGGTCCTCTCTCAGGCTGTGGGGGAGAGGTGGGCATACAGCTCATCCCCTCCTACCTGACTGCCTGCAAGAGGTGGGGAAGGGAGCCCCGGCCTAGCTTTGAGGAAGAGGATGAGTAGGGATCGATGTGCAGTAGAGCTGGTTGTTTGGAGCAGGCTGCAAGATTTGCCTCATAGATGTGCTACCCTACCGCCCTTACAGCTGTGTTTAATAACAGTGATGCCCTGATACTACTGTAGCCCTGTTAGATTGCCCTTTATGCTACCCTTTTTTCCTCACACCAGCTGTCCAGTGAATGATATAGACCAAATAGTAATGGGCGATTGGGGACTTAAAGAAAAAATAACCAAATAATTCTGGACCATGAGGCTGCTTTTGGCATTTGCAATGACAGTACATCAGAGCACCAAAGCCTGAACAGCTTTAAATGTCATACTGAGTGTGAAATGAAGCTGGCTACAGCATCAGTAAGGAAGTATGATTAATGCACGATAGGATATGTCACGACTGTGCCAGTCACAGTGAAGGTGATGGAGGAGAAAGTTCCTGCCCTGTCCCTGGGCTGGCTAAATGAACTACAAATACTTCACTGGAGACAGTGTGAGCTCTTGGCAGGCTCTACAGGTGAATGAATAGCATGATGCACGTCAGAAAGCCAGGAGGGTAAAGATGCTAAAACAAAACAAGCAGCACAAGAGAAAAGCCCTGCGCCAAAAGGTACAGGACACTACTCGTTTATTTACCAATAGTACAAAAACACCCGCTTCGCCACGTGCACTTGGTGAGGGATTGCTCTATACCTGAACCTGCTCTTAATCCAGATTGCAGCCTCAGGCTGGGAAACCTGAACAAAATAACCTCCTTGGTACATAGCAGGATCTGCCAGGCCAAAATCTGGCCCCAAGTGAGGAACAAAGAGGAAGCACTGGGAGCTCATAAGGCTTAAAGAAAAGAGCAGACACTGGCAAAAGGGGGGAGGTGGGGGAGGCTTCAACTTCATCTTTTCCATGTCAGGCTGGTTGGGGGATTGAGGGGGACCACATCAGCATGAAGCAGCTGTAATTGGCAGTACAGTTTACCAAAGTATAGGCTAGCCCTTCCCTTGCCTTCAGCACAGCGCTGTGCTGCTCTGACACCAGACGTGCTCCAGCAGGATACTTGGGCCAACTTGGCAGGTGGCAGAAACCTCCATCTTACCTGATACTTACCCCTGTTGTTTGCCATCACCGGTTCAGCTCAGGTTGGTTTCAGCCTTCCTGAAGACAAAAGGAGTGAGACCAGTTGTTTCATTCCAAAGCATCCCAGCATCTCCAAGTCGCATCTCAATATAAATTTCTTCATTTGAAAAGTGTCCCCCCCACCCCCAGCCTCCTCCCCAGGGAGTGCTGCTGCAAGCGAGATGCAGCCCTTCGCAAGGCTTGCACTTTGCTCGAATCCCGCAGCGCTAGAGAAATGTTAAGCCCACAGGACAAGAAGGGAGTGTCAAAATCGCAAGCTCTGAAAACATCGTCCTAGAAGGGTTTCATACCAATTTGAAGACCTGGGAACCTTTTGCTGAAATATTTCCTGATCTCAAGAGGTATGGTTTCTACCAGGAGAAACTGTGGTATGCATTCTGCTTTGATGGGATCTGAATGATCCACACAAAAAAAATCAAACAGAAAGGGAGCTATTTTCTGGATTTTTTAGGTAACTTTACTAAGGCCAGTCAATCTGTGGCTAAATTTTATTTTTTAATAAAGCAAATACACGTGCATTTGCTGTTGTAAGCATGTCTCTGGCATACCACTCCTGAACACGGTGCTCTGGCAGATCTGAAAAGGAATCCTGTAAAAGAGTAGCTTTGCCAATGGAAAGATTTTAAAAGCCGTACATGTAAGTGACAGTTGTATATCATTGGAGTCTGAGCATCCCTAGGTGCCAAAGTTCCCTCAGTGCCAGAGAGGAACTGGTGACATTTGAAAGCCCTTGAGGTCTGCATCCTCCCGTAGCTGGATGTCTGGAGATAACATCACCACTTCTGAGATGACCTCTTACCGCCAGCTTCCTGAAGGTGTTATGGGGACCCCAAAGGAAGCAGAAAAACCCATTTTGCCAGTGAACGACTGAAGGTGAGAGCAAGGTTGAGTGTTGTCACCAAAGTGGCACAAAGGGGTGGAGTGCAGCAGTGAGCAGATCTCCACTTCCATCACCTTATTCATAGCCATTACTTGATCTCTTCACACCTGCCACAACAGTGATCTTAGGGAAGTAAAATGGTGGCCTACCTAACGCAATACAAAGCGGGCTTTTTTACTACAGCATTAATAACCTACCTCTTTTACAGTACTGAATCATGCTTCCCGTGGTCTGATTATACCAAAGTGACCTTCTTGCAGCTCTAGTGTGTAAATCAGGTCACCCAAAATACATAAGAGCAGTGGGAGAAGTGGGGCAAGAAGACAGCTGCTTTGAAGGTACCGCCACCGTATCATGCAGATGGTACGAGACCAGCACTCGTTCCCAGGCTTCTCAGTCTGGAAACCCAAACTCACGGAGTGCTCTAAGAGCCGCACAGTGCAAAACACTCCTAGCTAAAAGGTGCAATCCCTCTTGCCATTACTACAGAGTTAATCCTTAGTAGTTTTCCCCATATTTTAGCCTAAAATACCTCAAGTGGGGATGCTTCCCCACTTCCCTTGGGAGCCTGTGCTTGTGAGCCTTCAGAGTGTGGCTGGTGGATCAGGTTCCTGGTTTAGATTTTGTCCCATTGCTTTTAACTTTCACCCGGAGCAGCTGCTGCCGGAGCCCTCAGGTCCCCGTAGGCTGCTCACCTGGCAAACGCCGCCAGCACGGAGCCGCTCCCCGCTGCTCAGCCAGGCTGGCCGGACTCTGCGAGGTGCAGCCTCTGAAATGCCGGTTAAAGCATCCCGGAGTCCTACAACATGGCACCAGTACCAGGTTTCACTTGCTTTTGATTTCATAGCGGACCTGCCTCTGTTGGCACTGCATAGGTAAACTGAAACTGCCCATAAAGAAATTGCCTGTGCCAACAAAAGCAAAAGGTTACTTTCACTTTTGTGTAAAGGCAAATAAAGGAAAAAAAACATAGCGGCTTTTAGGCTTGGTCCTGCTAGATGTTTGAAGGCTATGGTAAGAAATGTAGGTTGTCTGCCTGGGAACCTGCAGTCCCTTCCAGTGCTATAGTCCTAAATCTATTCCATTTTGGGACCTGTCAGTCTTTTGAGTCTCAGGAATTGCGTAGTCCGTAGGTGAGAGAGAGAAGCTGCAAGCAATGCATAAAGAATGCAGACCAAGTTGAAAGCTGCTCCAAGAGCAACACATCAGAACGTCGATATAAAATAAATAACTTGGAAGCTGTTAAATTACTTAACCTGAGCCTATACCTATGTGTATGTACGTGTTCATGTACATACACAACCACGTAAGTATTTTCTGTGCATTCCCATCAGGAGGAGGAGATGGATGACACACGGCCAGCTTCAATGGGCTGGAAACAGTGGCTCAAGGGCCACCGCCTGGAAATGATCATCTGTAGCTGTAGCAGAGGTCACGGAGGGAAAGGAGAAAAAAGGGATGTGCCACAGCAGGCGGATGCACAACAAAATCCAGATGGTGCAAACGGACAGGTATCTCTCTAGCGTCTGAAGAATTTGATTGATCACAAGCTGGCTGAGTCACCTCGTGCTGTTGTTGAGAAACGCATCACATCAGGCTGGAGGAAGAAGAGGATGGCGTAAAAGAGGCTTGTCACTCTTCCCTTAGGCTCAGAGGCGTTAGGGCTCCAGCTGGATTTTGGGGGCTGTAGTTCAGCTGGGGCTCTGTTGGAGGGGATCCCAGGGAGCCCAGGGCAAAAACTGACCCTAAGTCTAGAAAAACATGGCCTTAGAGGAAAGATCGGAACTAACAGGTTGTTTAATTTAAAAACAAAATTCTGTGGCAAGACATGACAACAAGAGGGATGAAAGGCAATAATCACTTCTCCAGACCTGTGGCAGAGAGGACAGTGACTCTGCGCTGGGATGGAGAGACAGACCAGACAACTTTAAAGCTACCTTTCTCCAACACCTCAGAAAGAGCAACCAAGGAAAAAACTTTCCACCATGGTGGTTCCTTCTCAACCACCCCAGTGGGGAGCTGCTGCCATGTGCAGCACCGGGAGCACGCACCGACAGGCTCTGCGGGCTTGCTGAGCTGGGCACGGCACCAGCACGTGGTGGGAATGACGGCCGGCGGAGACCTCTGGTCCCTGCTGCCCTCTCGTCCCAGGGCAGCCAGCTCAGCCACCGCGGCCACCTGGGCACAAAGCAGCTGAAGGCGAGGGACAGTGAGGACGAGGGGAACTGGCACCAGTGACGCTGGTTTAAAAATAGTGCTTGAGAACAGCTGGCCTTGCAGAATATGAAGGACTCAAAGTGATGACAAAAACGAGGCGATATGTCTTTATCTGTTATTTCCTCTGTAGCCACCTGTGAGATCAGTGAAGCAGCACCTCAAGGAAGCAAATTTTAAAGGTTTATCCAACCTCAAAAAAATTAACCTGTCTGATTGATGAAGTGGTTGATTTTTGGAGAGTCAGCGAGGAGACTTTCAGAAATCCATACTGCTTGTTCTCCCATCAGATACACCAAGTGCTGACTCTGAGTTTGCACAATGCTATGGGTGAGCCCTGGTGGGCAGCTCAGGCCCCCCAGCTGCTCGCTCCCCCCCAGTGGGATGAGGGAGAGAATCGGAAGGGTAAAAGTGAGAAAACTCGTGGGTTGAGACAAAGACAGTTTAACAGGTAAAAAAAAAGCCAAACATGCAAGCAAAGCAAAACA
>VZTQ01005167.1:4519-60152 GCA_013400755.1 Pelecanoides urinatrix
CCTGGGGAACACCACTCGTGACCGGCCGCCAACTGGATTTAACTCTGTTCACCACAGGTCTCTGGGCTCGGCCGTCCAGCCAGTTTCTCACCCAGCGAAGAGTGTACCTGTCTAGGCCATGAGCCGCCAGCTTCTCCAGGAGAATGCCGTGGGAGACAGTGTCAAAGGCTTTACTGAAGTCCAGGTACACCACATCCACAGCCTTTCCCTCATCAACCAGGTGGGTCACCTGGTCGTATAAGGAGGTCAGGTGGGTCAAGCAGGACCTGCCTTCCATGAACCCGTGCTGGCTGGGCCTGATACCCTGGTTGTCCCGAACATGGCTCGGGAGCTCCCTCAAAATGAACCACTCCATAATCTTCCCCGGCACTGAGGTCAGGCTGACCAGCCTGTAGTTCCCTGGATCCTCCTTCCAGCCCTTCTTGTAGGTGGGCATCACGTTGGCAAGCCTAATAGGTCCTGAAAAGCTACAGACTCCTGCACCACTTTTTGGTAGAAGTTCGTACAGGCAGCGCTAAGTTCTTCTAGACACTTGTTTTGGTCAGCATAACTGAAGACCATCTGTATTTATAGTGATGCAAGCTGCCCACTGCATTTTTTCACAAAAATAAGATTTTCATGCTCATGGAAAGAAAATCAGCTTCAGTGTACAAGAGAAAAAAATTGTTTTGCTGACTTTTTGCAAGATTTTACCTGTCATTAGGAATGTGGGAAGTCCTTCTGCAGGATCTTCTCTGCTGTTCAGGGTTTTAAGCCATCTTTTTGTGTGGGTGTGTGCAATTGGAAATATTCTAGATTAAGTTTTATCACAATTAATAATTCCCTTTGAAGATCAGCCTCTGAACTAGATTGGGGGTTGGAACTAGATGATCTTTAAGGTTCCTTCCAACCCAAACCATTCTATGATTCTATGAAATGATCCAAAGAAAATGTGTCCTGCCTTGAAAATGTTATAACCACTTTTAAAATCCAAATGAGAGGGGAATTCAAGGAGGGCTGTCACTAAAGTGACTGGGCTCAACAAGGAGAATTTGCAAATAAATTCCACGTATCTCTTCCTTTTTAGTTTTTAATCTGAAAAGATCAGCCAAACATGACTGGTTACTGGGTGGGTGGGAATTAAAATGGTAAGATCTGTACCCAAGTCATGTATATCATGTTTTGACTGGTGAATTATAGCAGATAGAAAAACATAACTGTGTATGTAAAAACAGGTCTTAAACACACAGGGAGCTAAAGATTACACATTCAACTGACCAAATATAAGGATATAAAATAGTCATATATGACACTTGACAACTGCCAACATAAATAGCAGTAATTAACCATAAAAGATACTCATAACTGCAAGTGTCCTTGTTTATTCCAAAGATTAAACCACTGGTTGCAAGCATAAAAGATTGTTCTAGCTGATTTCTCCTCTCCTTTCCCATGTGCCTGCAAGCGTGCTTCCCTCTTCATCCTCTCTCTCCTCCTTCCCTCCCCATGATGTAAGGTGACAAGTATAAAGCTATAAAGATGCATGGGAAAGTTTACTGTCAACCTTGGGAGTATTTTTTGATAGTGATGCTAGTACTTCTCCAGCCCCAGTGGTGCCTGACCAGTTGACTGCTCTTGCACTGGTGATAGTAGAGAACTGCAAGAGCTGTACCTAGGGTCAGCTTCATGGTCTCTGGGTAAAGCTGCATCTACTGAGATGCTTTTTCTGATCTGTCACCCCTTCCAAGTGGCAGGCCCATGCTTTCCTTGGCAGGGGAAGCTGTGATTTGGACAGTTTCTAGTGAGGTCATTTAGAGCCATGGTGCTATGCAGGTGCAATTGAGCAATGCTTGCACCAACCACTAAACGCCTCCTCCATAAACAGCCTCAATTTGCCAATAAGTGCACTGCATTTCAGGAACTGGGTTTCAAACAGTGAGTTGTTTTACACAGCACTTATACCAGCTTTCTTCACAGGAGCCTGGACATCCAGTGCCCCCAGAGACCGTGATAGTACCTGCTTGCAGCAGGGTCCAGCTCACAGTCTGGGTCAGCTGTACTTGCTGAAGACACCCTTTTTCTCTACACACACCGCCTCTCCCTTTCTGTAGGATGGGCATTTTAACTCATCAACCTCTTTCAATGTAGAAGTCTTGGCTTCTGCAACCACCTATGTAACCACATGAGTGGTTGCGATGTTTTTCATGTAGGCTTTCTTCTTGACCCCCCCTTAACTCCCTTCTGATCAAAATCCATGGCAGATAACCTGTCGTAAGCAGGCACACAGAAGAACTCACAATGTTCATTAATAAACCCCAAAATATAGAGATATTCATAAGTGCTATTAAATCAAGGAGTATTGCTAATAGTGAAGGCTACAGTGTCAGCATTCTTATGAGGATGTAAATAGTAAATACAAAGGGGTGGAAGATAAATGCCTCTAATGTGGGAGTAAGATTAAACAACCACTTTGTCCCTGCTTAAAACTATACCAATAAGCAGAGGCATAAATCATGTTGCACTTCTATTAAAAATTATGTCAGTTGTTAGAGTCAATCAGGAGGAGATTTCCAAGTGATTTGCCCATGAGTATGATTTTGGTTACGTTTGAAATGGTTATTAGACTGCCAATGCTATTAAAGAGAGATGTTAGGGGAAAAGCAAGAGCAGAGACAAGCTTTTCTAAACTGTCATCTGCGATTTACCTTACCTCCTCCAAACCTGAAAGACTCTCTTTCCATTGTTCTACCAACCCAGCAATCTTCTAGCATTTCATACCCGAGTCCTTTATATTCATCAGGAGGTTGATAGATGGGCAGTAAGAATGGATAGCTGGGAGTGGAAAACTCAAAATTAAAATCCCCAGAGTAGCAAGATGCCCAAGAGATTTATTTTTTCTTCTGTCATGCCCTCAACTGATTTTCTTTTTGTGCCTGATTATTGATTTCTGGAGTAGTTAATGGTGTAATTTACTTCGCAAATTGCAATTATTTCTGATCATTCATTTTTCTTCCTATATGTTTCATTAGTTAAAGCAGGAGACTCTTTGATCCCAAACAATCTTCTTTACAAATGGCATCAGTGGAATTTGGCGTGATCCTGCAAGATGCTGAGCCTTTGATTATTATGGTAGGCAACTATGCTCAGGATTTTGTGAAATTTGGCCTTACTTCGTTAAAAAAAAGCATGTTGCAATTTTGATCTGTAGGCCTGCTCCATCACAAATGAGGAATAGCTCCAACGAAGTAAGTTGTAAGTTGAGAAGTAAAGAAATGCATGTGAGATCAGAATTGGCTCCACTATTTGCATCACATTCAATCAGCTGCAAAGCACAGGGAGATACAATGAGTGGCTCATCCCCAAAAGAGACTGATTATGCCTGCACAATGAGGAAGGGACCAGAACGTTTCCTCACGGCATTGTAGAGATACGAGCCGTGCAGAGGAACCATTGTGTATGTTTCCCAGCATAACGTATTGCTGATGCTATTATTAATATGCTATCCTGTACTGGATGTAACTTTGGGTTTGGTATTTGTGAATTTAACTTATGCTTGTGCATTTAGCAATTACAACAAAAATAGGATGAAGATTAGAGAGAAAAATCAAAATCGTTATAACCTTCTTTGATATGTACGTGTTCTTATGCAATACATATATTTTCAGTTAGATGGTTGGTATTCTTTCTATACAGCAATAAAATTCTAGTATGCACAATTACTGCACAAATCCAAAAAGCATCAGGTGAGAAGAGGAACGTGACTGGCTAGAGAGCTTGTGCATGTCTACCATCTGGGGACTGAGATTTTCTACTCTCCAGGAAGTTAAAATCTCAGCTGGAATTTTCCTTTCAAGTAATGAGACATTCATTATACACATGTTTATAATACGCAGACACACACACATGCCCATGCACATGTATGTACACATATATAAAATAAAAATGTGTATGCTTTTTCTGGAATCAGAACAGACCACTAAAACCTGTGGTTATAATAATTCAGCAACCTGCCATTTTATATTTCGTTGTTTAAATGTAACCAGAAAGAGAGGATAACTTACACAATATTCTGTGAAAATATTCTCATTCACTGGCGTGCACATGGAGTTACTCTACTGAGCTAATTGATAGAGTGCCAAATGCTGTTTGCGCTTAACACATGAGCGACTCCGTTGGCCAGAAAAGAGCCCTCGCTCCTGTGTTACTATGCAGTGAAACTCATTGAACTTACATTAGAGTTTCACTGCTATTGGTGAGAACAGAATTTAATGTGGGATCTTCTGTTTAATTAGCTTTAAATCACTAATGTCAGTCTATACATATCTAAAAAAGGCAAGAATCTTTCATCAAATTTAATGCCAGGGAGAGAGAATGAAATGGGAAGAATTTGCACTGAGTATTCTGATAAATGCCACTTCTCCTTGCAACGCTGAGAGGAATCAGAAAAGGATATCTGAGGAGAGGGCAGTGACTCTGAGCGGATTAAGACCCTCTGATCGGGAGACCGTTGTGGATGTGGATTACAAAGGGACCATTATTTCCAGAGAGCAGCCTTTCTAGCCATAATGTTGCAGTGATAATATGTTGAGATGAACATAGTCAGGCATTATTTTGAGAATTCATTTTGAACTAGGCACAGCGCAACACAGAGTCTGTCTGCAGGAGGAGTCTTTGTACTTCAACACACAGACCAGCACTGCAGCGAAGGTGAACGGCGGAAACTTCAAGGCAACTTTGACCAAATTCTTCCTCCAGACGACTTGTCTGGTAACTGCTTCTCCAACATTTGTCTTCCACCAGGTAGGGATATTAACGGCTTTAAACATAAACTAATTTGCTGGCAAATCACTCAGGTTCCTTTTTTCAGGAAGCATGGCAAGCAGAAAGGAATATGCTGTTGTGCTGCCAAGCATGGATGCCGAGAGATCCAGCCATCAGACAGCCTGAGTCTAAAGTCTTCAAGTTAGAGCTCCCTCTTTATGTATTTAATCATCTCCTTAGGGATTATATCCCAGATTTTTTCTTTACACTGGGCAAGCATCTATTTGGCATTTAACATATACCTTTTAATAGGTTTCTTTTCTTAATTACGTCATTATCACACTATTTTACTCAATATATTACACTTTTCTTCATTTTAAAGTGCTTATAAGCAGCTAGTCTGAAGCCAGTAACTAGGTATCTCAGTGATAGCATCACATCTGGGCTTCCCTTCCTCTTACTATGCTCAGCGGATAGGTAAAAACACAGGGTTTTTTTAATTTTCCAATGAAAATAAACAGCAATGACTTCAGTATGTCATGTTAGAATAGTCTCCTTCACCTGCCCAACACCCTTCATCAGCGCAACTTCAGACGAGTGGCACAAAAGATAGACTGAGCCGCCCTTGCTCGTTCCTTCGCAGGGTTCTCCCTCAGCTGTGCAGAGGAGAGATCTCAGTGCAGAGGGTGCTGCTGCCAGAGGACTGCGAGGGGATGGCAAATGCGAAACCATCCCCAGCGCTCCAATCACTCGGAGGATTCGCTTGCCTCCACTCTGGACAATCACACCTGCTGTGTTCCTGTTTATACAGGTGTTTGTGCCAGGTTTCCAGAGTCTCCTCGCGAGAACACTTTGAATGCCTGAGGGCCCACAGACACTATCCGGGGGCCAGGTCTTTACTCCCTACACATTTATTCTCCTTGTGCTGGTTTATCTTCAGTTGTATAAAACCACAAATGAACTAATTTCCACTTGCTTCAGGTCAGACAGGCTGTAGAACAGTGAAAAATACAGACAAAAGCTGATTTTTGTCACCCCGCAGATGGGACAGCTGCTCAGGGTGGTGCTCACCCGGGTGCTACGCAGCCGCATCTGCAGTGCCAGCAGAGAGCGACAGGGAAAGAAGGAAAAGTATTTCTCATGCAGAGGACACTTGCTATCAGCTGATGGCAATTTTCAGGTAAGCTAGGTGCTGAGGTTGAGGTACTTAATTCTGCAAAAAGGCCTGTGTTTGCCTCGCTCCACATGAGAACTGTGGGAAGTGGAATAGAGAGCAAAAGTCTGTGGCTGATCTTGCTGAATGGGACAGATGGCAACCCTTGCCAAAAATAGCTTTGCTAGAAGTAGAACACATGGTAAATTGCATTAATTTTAATAATTGCTTTTTATGCTTTGATAAAAACTGGCAAAGACCTGAAGGATCCTCTACCCAAGATAATTAGCATAGCTCTCCTTGACTGCTCCCCTTTAAAGAGAATGCTGTTTTGAGGCTCTTATGGCTCACAAAATTGAGAAGGATGAGGCTGCCCACTTGTGCCAGGAGAGCAGAGTGCTCGGCTGTACATGGGACACACAGAGAAAACGGCTTAGCTGCTGATACATCAAATAGCTTGAGGCCACTAAAGCAGTGCTACAAGGAGCCTGCTTGTCTGCAGCCTGGCAACATCCAACGCCTGTCTGGCCAAAGGAACTTGCAGAGTCACACTCTGAAGGCAAGCAGATCCAAAGTCTTAAAAAAAATTCAGCAAGAGCCTTTTTCCAAAAGGAAAGGCATATTTTAAGAATTTTTTTTTTTTTGCAGGAGATGATACACAATTTCCTAGCTGCTGTAGGGGAAAGGGAACAGGCAGCTCCTTTGCCCACTGGAAAGAGGGTTTTTGCCTACCACAGTGCCAGGTACAGCTGTCGCTTTGCCATGTGAAAAGGGATAATGGGAAGAGCATGCCCGAGCTGGGCTAAAGGGCACCGTAGCTGGTAAAACACGCTGTGCATTCACTACCGCTTCTTATAACCACCTCCGGTCAGGAATTAGGCATGCTTGGCTTGGAAAGAAATCCTCATATCAAAGCAAACTCCTCCAGCAACGGTGCCGGGTGCAATGTCAGACAGCACCAGCACCTCGTTTACACCAGCCATCTCGCTGTCTAACTAAATTGGTTTAGTCTTCTGCCCAGCTACAGCTAAACTAAAATATAGTACTCTGGCTGCTGGCAGTGTCCACGCAAGGGGCTGTGCCAGTGACACAAAACTGGTTTCTAATTGATGCAGTTAATTCAGGGCATCCATTGTTCAACTGGGTCTAAAATGACATTTAATTACATGGGGGATTTTGGAGAGCCAGCAACGCCCTCATTTCTTTCCAGTTCTTGGGAATACACAATGTGCTTCCTGCTCACGGTGCTACATATTTTTGATATGAATGAAATATAATCTCTTTTACAGCTCAAAAGTGTGCCTGTCAGCCCAGATCAGAGTCACTCCGGGATAGTCACAAGCCTGTCAGAGTCAGGTAGGCAAGAGGCCAATGCCTAGGAGTGGTATTTGTTCCTGTTAGATTAGGGAAACTCACTGGAACTGCAGTTTTGTCCCCAAAAGAGAGCTGTGTGACTGCCGCTGAAGGGGATTGATTTTCTTCTTCCTGCCAGGGCCAACCTCAGGCAAACAGACAGGATTTGTGCCACCTAACAGCAGCCTGGGCTGCTCTGAGTGTGTGACAGAAAAGTAGAAATACAGAAATATGTGTTTGCATGCAACTAATGCCCCAAAAAGACACCTAAACATTGTTGGTTGGTTTCCAGGTGTGATTTGGATGCACTCAATGCTGATTGTTCAAAGTGCTTGGGCAGATAGCTTGAAAAAAATCCTGCTAATTCAGGTCTCCTCCGGCCACAGGGATTATAGAAGTGAGCAAACTCTTCCCTGTATGAGGGGCCTGCTCCTCTCAAGCGTGGCGTGGTTTGGTTTTTCCCTCCCCAAGCCAGAACTGAAGCTGGAGCTCAGCCGGGCTGGGGGGATGCTCTCGCCCAGGGAGGAGGCAGCTGCCAGCTGGCAGGTCTGTGCTGCGGCACTCAGAGTGGGGTTGGCACCAGCAGCCAGAGCCCCTGCGCCCCAAAACACCCCCCCCACCCCTTCCTGCGCCCTCCCCCGGCGCCCCAAGGATCTGGTCCTTGTGTGTGTATGTGGATTATGCCACAGATGTTATTTGTACTTTTTAAAGCTCAGTGATTTAGATTGACAAATGTATTCTGATTTCCTAATATGTTTTCTTCACATCTTTGCTGTGTTTTTCCATAAGAATTATTCTGTTCAGCAGCTCAGGAAAAAACAATCAACAGCTAGAAGGTATATTCCACTTCAGATTTTTGCACAGAATTACAATGCCTCTTTTTTTTTTTTCCCCCCCTCTGAAAAACGTATTTGTCTCTGTGTTTTCCCCACTGGCACTGTCCTGTAGCTCTGTGTTTAACCTGATATTCCCGTACCCCTCATGTTTTTGTTGATGTGTTTCCATGAGGTGTACCAGGTCGGTCTGCCACACTGGCATAGCTTTTGCTCCCACTTCGTTCCTACAGCTGCACTGTTGTTTAACAGGCTCTTCACAGAGCACCTGGAAGGCTCTTGTTGTTTGTATTGCTGCAAGTGCATAGCGAAGCCCTCTTCAAATACAGCCGCTAGCCGAGAAACACTACGAGAGGAACAAGGAACTAGGGAGAAGTGGACATACTTGAGCAAACACTGCAGAAGGGATGAAATATTCTGGAGCTGCTGGGTTGCAACATTTGACTGCAGCATAGGCAGCAGCTGAGGACAAATTTTTTACTTTTCTGCAAACCGGTTTTCACTGTAACTGAGGATGGACGTCTCAGTGTGTTGGGAGATGAGAAATCTTAGAAACACCAACAGAATACAAAAAACACTGCAAGGAAATGAAGCTGATTCAGTTTCTTGCCTTACTTAGTAATCAAAGAAGTTGCTTTTGATAGCTTGCTACTGAAACAGGCTTTGTCGTTTTTCTCCCAGAAATTAGCATCTTTATTTAAATTACCATGAAGATGCCAAAACCATGCAGGCGGTAGGACAACTGCAGAAACAAACTGCATTTTAGGACTGATTGGGGTGCCCAAGCCCCCAGCTCCAGCGTGCATTAAACAGAGCCACCAGCCTGTGCTCGTAGGTCCCATAAATGCAGAAACCCAGCTAGGCACTGGTGGGATTTCTGAACAGTGCCCAAGACAGTGCTATTACAGCTATACTGGTTGAGCTGCGTGGGTTTGTTTGATGGCAGACAAGTCATCCTTCAGTGGGTAATTAAAAGGATTAGATATTGGTATAGAAAGAGTCTGTATGATGAGTGAGCTTTGCTATCTGGCAGCTATTTCCAGCACGATGGATACAAAGTTTTTTGAGCATGCGAGGGAGAAAATTCCTTTTTTAATCCAACATTGGCAAGTTTTTGTCCTGATATTATGGAGAGGCGAGATAATTTCTAGAGACAGAGCCTCGGTTTCTGTTTAGAGCCAAGTTTCTGAACCCTACAGAGGGGCAGATCTGCCCTGCAAGCTCAGGGTGGACGTAGGCTTTCTGTTTAGGAGGGGAGATCCTGAAACAGGACACTGCTCCATGCTGAACCCGGTTCAAAGATTCACAGTCATCCAAGTCTTGTGGCTGGCTCCGAAGGGGAAGAGGGGAAGAAGAGACACCGAGTCCTGCCCCGCAGAAGGCACTCTGCTTACTGCTAGGGCTTGGCTGAGAAGGAAAGCCTGCTCATTACCAGTATAAAAAAATTTCTTCTGGACTTTCTCCTGGACCTGAGTGCTGACACTCCAGTGCTCAACAGCCGTGAGACCACAAAGATTCTTCATATGCGATGAATCATAATGCATAATGTGTTTGTCCATTTTTTCCCAAAATTTTATAGACTGGTCAAGCAAAACTCCTGCTGCAGAGAATTAAGGAAATCCAGATCCAAACCTTCCTTGTCTCAAAAGTTCTCATTGTGCTGCTCTGACCTCTGGTCCTTGGTTTATGTGCTAGTCTCTGTGCCAGGTCTGCTCTGCAGAATTATTCATATTCTTTCTGAACTGCACCCAGCCAGCACAGCCCACCTCATTAACTGGGTGCACCCAGTCGGTAACCCTGAAATGTAATGGTGGGTCATATCTGAGTTTACTTACAACGTGTTTGCATTTTCCATAGCCCACCTGCACGCGCAGAAGGGAAAGTCACTTCACGGGCTGCCTGAAAGGGGAATTGTGATTGATGGAAACAAGAATACAAGACACGTACCAGAATACCAAATGTCAGATTAAAGCATTTTACACTACTCAGAAGCAGCTTAGCATACTTTGTTCAGAAGGAAATTCCATGGGAACTCCCCCAGCTTTTTGGTGAACTTGTCTTATTTGAAATTGTGAGGGACATGGTCTGTGAAATAAGGGCAGAAGATTCCCTCTGTGGTGCCATTAGCCCTTTTCAGACACCCACATAAGAGGCCTGGCTTTCAGAAATGTAGAAATACTGCTTTTTGCCAGTACAGAGATTTATTTCGAGGAGCCCTCAGCCCCCAGTCCTTGCAGTGGAGTGAGAGGCGAGAGGCAGCAGCAGGCAGGGCATCCGCTGGTGCAGGCTGTGTGGCTGCCCCCACGCAGGGCACTGTGCTCCCTGCCCTGGCCCTGAAGATTTATTCCTCTTCATAACATCTTGTAACTCCTGCCCAGGTGCAGCTTCCTTCATCTGCTCCATTGAGAAGTTTGACCCTTTGCCCTCGGTCTCCTATGCCCTTTCTTTTCAGAGTGCTACCACTTGACTCCCAGAAGCCAGGCTGAAGACCAGCCCTTGCTCCAGGGCTCTCAGCAGTGCGGTGACATTGCACGAGTACGGCCTCGAAGGCAGCTGAGCCTCCTCTGCTGGCTAGTAATGCTGAAACAGAAAATACTGACTGAATGAAGGTTATTCCAAACACAACATGCACCTTTCCTTCTCAATCATGCTTGAATTTTTTGAGCATGTGTGCTACAGATTTCAAATAAAGCCTTCCACCCTGCTGGCACAGCCATCAGACAACCTGGGAAGAAGGTAGGAAGCCCTGCCAGATAAAAAACTAAGGCATGAGGCAGAGCAAATGTGCTTTGGGCTTCATTGGCAGTTTTGCACCCAAAATGGGTCTGAAGATTGGTATTTGGGCAATGGTCTTACATGGTGCCAAGTCACTCTTCAGCCTAAATTCTGGGTAAACCTTATTAGCAGAGCGAGCTCCTGTAGTGATGGCTGCCTCCGTCTCTTTTAGTGTCGCATCACGCTCAAGCAAATCGAGGTGCTGCAAGACCTTGGAGACAAGAGTTGTGATTCTTGTAAAAGCGTTTCAGAATTTGGGCAAAATTTTATTTGCCTTCCTGGTAGGAAATGGCTGCCATGGCACCTGTAACCAGGAGAGCAGGCCTGAGTGACAAACAACATTTGTTTTCTTCTTTTTAAGAGTGACTAAAAGGAAAAAGACATTAAGTAAATACAAGGTGGAAAAATGGCTGGTTTGAGAAATGTAATAGGTGTGTGATTTTCTTAATAATCCCACAGAAACTGATTATCTCAGTTTACAACTAGTGTGAGGCAAAACTCAAAAAAATGACGAGGCTGCAGTCATAACCATCACTTTAGAGAGGGATTATTCATATTATATTAAAAGATTTCTCCATGTCTGCATTGCTGCAATTACTCCCAATTACTGTCACTCACTCTTGTAAGGGATTTCTTGCTGCTGCGTTTGCACCAGCAGCCTCCCTCCACGGGGACGGAGCGGCGTGCAGCCGCCATTGACATGTGGGGGGGACAGCACCAACGCCTCAGCTGCACCAGCCGGGCAGCTCTTCTCAGGTGCCGCCGGCCGCCCAGCTCGCTGCCGCTGCACGGGGGTTGCTAGTTTTTGGAGCAGGGCTTAGCCGGGCCACAGGGCAGGCTTTGCCCAGACAGGGAGGCGTGAAGAGGCATCGACTCCATCTCCTCTCACCGCTACCACCCACTGCATCCAGCCGCTCCTTCGCAAGACGCTTGCCCTCAGCCCAATTACAGGCCTGCCCTCTTGCAGGGTTGACCCACGCCGGGGGCCTGGTGGAGTGTGGAGCCCCTCAGCCGCCTCTCAGCCGCAGGAGAGTGGTGGGCAGCACCGAGGCATCCATTATGTGTGCTCGCATTTTATCCAGGTCAGAAATGAATTGTCCGCCCCAGGCAAGGTCCATGTTTGTGAGAAGGTGCCGGCTCTGTAGCAGCTCCCCTGGCTAGGGCTGGGCTCCCCCGGCGCAGTCTGCTCATAGTCTCTTCTTGTCACTGCTTTTTCTTCCCCTTCCCCTGTTGCTGGTTTGAGGGACTCCTATTAACCCAACTGATTTCAAGACCGTCAAAACAGTTGTCTTGAGACTTGTCCAATTATTCACCCAATTATATCTCTTCCAGCGTGGGAAAGGGGGAAGGAGCAGTTGGAGGACTCAGACCAGCTTTCCTCTGTGATCGTTACAACTCACCTCCTCGACGACTCGAGCTCACGGGGGCAGGAAGCCTTTTATACCTTGCAATACACCACAAATGGCTCCTGCCGCCAAGTCCTCCTGCCCGCTGAGCCAAGCCCAGGCGCCCACGCCCTGGCAATGGCGGCGGCCCTGACTGCCCGCTGGCCTTTGCAGCTCTCCTGCCGCAGCAGAGGCACGTGGCCCACTTGCAGACGCGGCCCCGTGCACGGTGCCGGGGCGCCTGCGTCCCCTCCCCATCTGCCGGTGATGGCTGCTAACCTCCGGCGTGTGCCAGCGACACCCCGGTGCTTGCATTGCCTTGGCTAGGCAAGGCACCTCAGAAATTAGGAGTGATGCACTATGTAACTGCAAATCATTACTGTGGAAATGCAATTTTTTTTTTGGTTTTCATTTGTATCTGCTGTATCGTGACTGAAAACAGACTCATGCTTTTGGAAAGGAAACAAAACTCATTGCTCTCTTCATTTTTTGTCTTTTTATTTAAAACCCCAGATCCTCATTCCCTGGACACCCTCCTTTGGTTTTTGGAAGATCTGGGCATCGATGGGACAGAAGCAGCTTGGCTCATCCTTCCCTCCCAGATTCAGACTTTCAACAAGAGCCGCTTATTAATGACAATAAACCACCAAAACCCAAGCACTTGCCATTATTGGGGGATTTTTTTTTGCAGTTACTAATGTGACTGCCTTGGTAAGGACTGTTGCTGAGAAATACGTGGCATTGATGTGATTTACCTAGATGTTCCTGCTGCTGCTGCTAGATTTGCTTTTCAACACTCAGATGCTGGAGCCTGTTTTTTGAGGTTTGTCCAGGGATAGAGGACAGGAGGAAGCCCTCTGGTTCGGCGAGGTTTGGTCTGCAGCATACACAGCAAACACAGCCCACTCCGTGCTGCCACCAGACCCAGCCACTCTCTACCCTGAGAGGGTGCATTAGAAATGGCGCTGAGGGGGACAAGCGCAAGGAAAGGTGGAGTCACAGCCTGACACAGAGCCAACAGCTTGGCTCGGTGGAGAGACCCACTGGCCGGTCCTGAGGACCTAGGAGTGGCACCTTCCTGCTGGTTGAATTTATTTTTTCTATGCATTTATTGAAGGCAGGAGATACTAACACCTGCTAGTGAAACCACTGCTCAAACCAGGTGGACTTGTGTTAACCTCAGGAACATCAGCTCAAAAAGTATGAAATCTCATTGGATCCAGGCATCATCTGCCTCTTGGTGCCTGGATGTTCCTGGGGACTGAAATCAAACCTTCCGCAAACCCTGGCAGGGAGCTGAGCCTGACCAGCCCCCAAGGCCTGTGTGCATGGTGTGCAATCCTCCCACCTTTGGGACAGAGCACCAGCTCTCGCCAGCGCCATTTACTGGGGCACTTTACCCATGACTGGTTTTCAGCTCTGATTTGCACCACTGAAGTCCTGGAGGGAGCACCAAGGCTCGGCTCTGGCTCTGGCTCGGGCCTGTCTGTCCTGGCTGGCTCGATGCAGGGGGTGGCTGAGGGGCAACACGGCATGGGGACACCCCTCCAAAACCCACGTGTACACAGCGCTGACCATCACCGTGCGGCAGAGAAGAGGTCTTGCCCCCACCCGCACTCTTTGGAGAGGAGCTGGGTTCAACACTGCTCACCTCCTGGTGCACGTTTTTGCAGGATTTGCCTTTTACCTTTCATTTCCCAAGAGGGCTTGTGAGCTTCACAAGTACCTAATGAGTCTTGGGGTCCTTCTCCTCCTTCCCATCCCTACTCCAAACCATCCTTTCTGCCTCTACCCATCAGCCCTAAAAGTCCTTACCACCCAAAAAGCTTTTCCCTACCTCTAACCCCCTACACCTGCAGTGTTATCCCACTCTTGCTTTCCTCAGGGTGCCTCGGTCACCCTTCTTCCTTGCAAACTCCCAGGCTGTTGCGTGAAAAGATGGGAGAGCCAGGCTGGGATTTTTGGAGGCACTCGGTTTCCAGCGACACCTCATAGGTATTCATGCTGCCTTCCTCCTTGCTGACGAGCCTCGTCTACAGAGTTTTCCTGCATAAAAAACTGCACATGTCAGAGAGGAAAGACAAATGACAATAGCAATAACGTGGAAGAACATCCTCTGAACATCTGAGAGGGCTGAATTCATGAACCACTTTTATCAAGGCGTACAAGAGGCACTTAAATATTAGCTGCTGCTTATAAATAATATTGGTATGTTAAATACACACATATTTTCACAGTTTTATAAAGTGAGTGATCTCTGTTTGCTTTCAGCTTGAAATCATAAAGTAAAAATCAATGAGCTTATATCAAGCTTATATTATAGTCCTTGAAGAGTCAACTGACTCTGTAAAAATGACTGTTTTCTAACGAAGATATTAATTGGATTGAGTTGGCAAAAGTTTAAGTGCCTTGTCATATTTTGATTGCTATGCAGTGCTAGAGCTTATTGATTTTATAGAACAGCCTGTAGATAAATGTAATGATTAATTTCATTTGGTTTACAAGAACAGAAAACTCCTATGCAGAACTGGATGCGCTTTTTTTTTTTTTTATAACCGTCTGTACCTCGCAGGTGCGTGGGTCTAGCTGTGAAGCTATGCCAGGTGGCCTGGCCTCCCCTGGCTTCTTATATACTCAAATTCCATTTTCCTCCCAAACCCATGGGTTTTTTCCCCCCTCTTTCATTTCAAGGGTTTTAGAGAGATTATTTTTCAATCTTTATTTCTTGGGTGGCGTGGGGTGGATGTTTCTGTTTTCTTGCTGAAAAAAGGAACGGTTGTTAAATTTTATTCCATGTTTCTCTGTTTGCAAAGCCGTTAGCCACAGCTCGGAAACCCAGACCCAGCTTGTGGTCCCGATTCTAGGTCAGAAGTTGGCTCCAGGCCCCCCATGCAGAGCCCTGCGTGCCCCAGGGGCCCTGCACACCTCCCTGCTCTGCCTCAACACCCCCGGCCCCGTGGCCCCCCGAGGAAGGCACAGAGGAGCATCGCTGCCAGGGCCTGCCCTCGCGGGCTTCCCCGCGCCCCCAGATCCAGCCCCGGGGGGACGGCCAGGCCAGCTGCCGGGGGTCTGGCTGCCCCCCAGACAGGACAAGCCAGGGCTGTGATCCTCTTCACACACACTGCAATGGGGCTCTGCTTGGTGTGGAGCCCAGGAGCTGCTTTTCCAGAGGCTTTGGGGCTATTTTTAGCCTTTGCTATGGCACTTGGTGCTGTGTGGCTGCCTCTGAATTATTTGGTTTCTTAATTGGAGGAGCTGATGTAAAAGCAAAGTTAGGGGAAAGGAAATGGGAACACCCTGCCAAGCCTGGGGGTGACAGTTCTGCTCGCTGTGAACTGTCTCGGCACGTTTTTGTACCCGCAACACGAGGAATTAAAAGGATTTCAGGCCTTAATTTTTGTTCAGGTCTGGTGTTTTCCTTCCTCGCTGTTCTAATTGTATTATTGCACCCACTGCTGGCAAAGGTGGAAAACTGCATTTCTAGATGCTGTGGGTCATTCTTCCTATTTGCACAAGCAGCTGAGAGCTTCTGACAATTAAGCTCCAAGCCCACACACTATCTGCAAGGTACCTGAATTTAAATCAAAATTTTGATTTTTATGTTTGCCCTCAGAATGGATTAGTATTGAATTCCTGATCTACAAGGTGTTTAATGCATCTCTGGATATCACCAGTGGAGCAGAAATCTTTGAGTAGCTTAAGTTGACCAGAAGTTAAGAGAGGAAAATCACGTTGTACGGTCTGGATGGTTAACTGCTGAAATCATATCCCGGTAAGTACCCATGTGCCTCATTCCTCTGAATCAGCGCACTCTTCTGCTCCAAACACAGATGCTCATTTCTGTGTGATCTTGGGACATCACGTATGCCAGGCGTGTTTGAGTAGCTACCTAAAATAAAATATCTGGATTGATATTGGTGGCCCCAGCAGGTGCGGCGTTGGCACGTGAGGATGACGCGAAGGGGCAATCGCTGGGGTGCGAGGCATCCCTGCTCCTCAGGCTCTGCCTGGCAATAGCTCCGTGCTGCCGGGAAACCCGCTGCCACGAGCCTGCGATTTCCATGCCGGCAAAGCAAAGATTAGGAAAACCATGAGAAGCACAGCCTCGCCCAGGCTCAGGCAGCGGGTGAGCCCTCCCCCGAGGGCGGTTAGGACGCCAGCCCTTGCAGAGGGCACCCCATTAAACAATTATTGAAACGATGGGGGTATTTTGTCCAGTGCTTGTGTGTCGCCATCCACAGGCACGAATCACTCCAGGCTGGAGGATGCAGCTCAGCACCAGGCTTGTCCCCCTGCTAGCGCCTGGCTGGCCACGGCCACGCTCCCCACTCCTTCTCCTGCTGGTGGCTGCCCCCGCACCAGGTCATTTGAGACATTATCCTGAATAACCAGGATGGCAGGAAAATTGTGAAGCTATGCTTGGCCTGGGGCTCATCACTGCTTGGCTGGGCACCAGCTGTGCGCTGAGGGCTGCCAGAGGCACAGGAGCAGGGCAGAGCAGGCAGAGAGCCTCTCGCCAGCAGCAAGGGAGCCAAGGTGAGGAGCAAATGCCCTGGCAAAGCCGCCTCTCCCAGTGCTTTGTCCCTGATCGCACCTTGTCGCTAAAGCTGCCTCCAAACATGTCTATCAAGCTGCAGGGGTGACTACCGCAGCTGGTGCTTGCGCGATTACCATGCTCCTTGATCTAAAAATATGGTTAAAATTTTGCTCTTGAGATATATTGTAAAAATATCAATTTTAAGGGCTTTTTCATAATAGGGAAATGGTTCCTGGTGAGCTGTAATTCAGTTCCTGCTCCAAGGGGGATGGGGAGCAGCGGTGCCTACGGCACTCACAGGTGAGCTGGAAGGGGAGGTGGGAGCTCAGCTGTGCCAAAGGCAGCGGCTTCGGCAGCAGCGCTGGACAGAAACCAACCACGCATATTTATAAATCACTGTGCTTTACAGGCAAATTACTTCTTCTGAGATCAGAGGAAACAAAGTACCCAGGAGGGGAAGAAAATCTAACTTTTGGGAGGTTATCATTGTTTCATCCCAGAACATCTGCCAGCCTCGGTGTCAGTGCGAGGCAACAAACACATGGCACGAATCCGGGATTTGTGTCATTGCAAGAAGGAGTAGGAGGAAAATAAAGCAAGTTGACAGCTCACATCCTGTGCCATAATCCTAGAAATTGTTAATATTTACAAAATTAACAACTAACATAACCGATGACAATCTCACTCCTCCTGGTTGTCATGAGGATATGAACAGTTACCACCCGCTCCAAACTGGAAATATTACCCGTCTCCAGAGCTCCTGCTGCTCAGCACGCGTGGGGACAGCACAGACCTGCCCTCCCAACTTTCATACCAGCACCAAGCCGAGAGCCAGCGCGGAGCACCCAAGCACTGCCGGGGCTGGAAATGCCTCCTGACCTCACTCTGCTCCCTGGGAGGGAGCAGGGGGTCTGGCAGAGCAAGAGGAAGGTTTCTCCCTCTCCCCGGCTCCTCCAGGAGCCCAGCACCCGGCCCTGCGCACTGCAGTGTGGTGGGGAGAGCCCAGAGGAGGAGGACGGGGAAAATATGGGGTGCCGGGAGGGAGGAGAGGTGAGGACCGCGCTGGCTCGGATCGCACCTGCGAACAAGCTGCCATTTCAGGAGAAATGCCCATGCTGCTGGTGTGATTTGCCAGCTGTAAGGCTGGCAGCTAACTGATGAACAGATGCTACAGTGTCATTTTCTTAATAGGAAAGACCTGGCTAAAACCAAAATAAAGATGCTTGAAAACCAGTGACTCCATGGGAAACATATTTCCAGACTAACAATCATAAAAAGGTGAAACAGTATTGTTGCCCACATCTTTTTTAAATAAGAAAGAGAATAACAGCAATGCCCAAGTTCTCAGAGCTGAGATTTTTTTGGTTGTGGCTTTTTTAAAAAAAAAACAAACTATTACTGTCCATCAGGAGGACTGCAGGAGGCAATACAGGGTTAACAGACACTATAAGTACAAGAAAACCATGGATGGTGTCTGCACATGTGAGATTTCTGGCTTCATTTTGCCCTATCTTTAGCAAGGAGCATTAATTCCCCAGGCCACTCTTTGCACTGGCACAGCATATTGGTTTTACAGTAATTTTAAAAAGTTTTCTTTGTCAGGGTGCATTGTATGCAAAAAAATTGCCAAACTTTTTCCAGTTCACTGTATGCAAAATGAAAACGGAATTACCTGCATCGTTGTTTTCAAAGAGTTCCCAGGTGCTGGAAAGCTGTAAAAAGCAAATTTCCTTCTCACAGGAATCATTTTTTCCCCTTGAAGTGGCATGAGAGGTTGGCCTGAAGAGGCAACCTGAACGAGTGACCATGAATGAATGGATGGAAAAAATGTCCTTTTCAAGGCACCTTGAGATCAGGGATCTCACTGTCAAGCAGGCCGATGAAACAATATTGACCAGAGGAGCGAAGAGCTGCCTTTACAGAGCTCCAGGTGGCACAACACAATTGCTCACCTCAGGGCAGCACCCAAGGGCTCACTGGAAGGGGCCTCAGTTTGATGGATCCTCTGGAGAAATGACCATGGGGACCATCAGAGGGACCATCACGAGCTGCGATGCTCATTAATTGGCTCACCGCAGTAGGTCACAGCAGTTCCTTTCCTTGAAGTACAGTGGGGAAACAAATGTGACCCGGTAAAATGAAACAAGTTGTTTTTAAATATTAAAAAAGTAATGACTCTAGAGAACAGATACATAAAATCATCAAACTCACATTAAAACTGTTATGTAGTTTGCTCTAAGAAGCTGGTACCTTTTTAAAAACACTAAAACATTAGCGTGTTACATCCCAGATGGTTTGGTTTGCTTTTCTTCCCCTTGTCTTTTATTCTGCCCTGAGCCTCTGAAGAGCACTCCTTTCCCCCCCATTTTGTTTCCTATTTGTAAAGCTTTATACATTTCAGTTTTTCAACATCTTTTCAGATCATTATCTTATTTTTTCATCTTTCTTTTCAAGAAACTTCTTTTTTCCCCATCTGCCACCATCTTCAACATAATACTTCTCCCTTTAGGATTTCTTTTATCCTTCTCATCTTTATGCCTTTCACTTATTCTTCCCCAGACCCTTCATTCTTGCTTTTGCTTGTCAAAATTGTCCTTCCTCCTTCATGGGGGAAGAAGTGGGAAGGTTGGGTGGATTTTTTTGCTATGAACACCCAGGAATGCTCCAATCAATACTTCGCAACCATGCAGAGGAGAGTCTGCACGAGTCTTTCAACACTTTCAAAATTCGCAAGAGCAGTTAATGGAAGTCTGACTAATGCTTGAAAATCAGCAGCTTATTTTAAAGCGGTGCTATAGCTTCCCACCAATAACATTATCAGGCCTTCCCCAACAAGCTTTTATTTTTACGTGAGAGACTCTACTCCGTGCTTTGAAACCCTTGTAGCCCCGTAGCAACTCCTCTCTTTCTAAACCCCAAGTCACAGAGCAGGTGACGGAGGCAGTCTCAGACACCACCCAGATGCCTTCGGCTCTGGCTGGATTTCTGTTCAAATCAAAGGAGAGCCATATTGCTACCCTGCTCACAGAAAACCAGGTGTACCCAGGGAGATTTCAGAAGAGGGCAAATCTAGTTTAGCTGGAAGTGAGTGTATGTAAAATGTCTTCAAGCCTGAAAACCGGGGTCTCGCCATGGCTGCAGGCATCTGTCAGGAGAGCAGTGGCTCAGCCCTGCGGGCATCGCCTCCCCGAGGGCGTTCAGTGCCAGGGAAGGATACTGGGGGAAGGATCTTCACCCTTTCCCCATAGATGTGCCCTTGCTATTTATTTTATTTCAAAAGGAATTTGCAATAGTAGTTTGGGGATCTTCTGACATTTCACTGACATTTCTTCAGGGCTTTTTGTAGCATGATTATTATTGTCATTAGGTACCCTCACATGCTAATGCCTACGCTAGATTTAATTGTGTGCATTCCAGCCGGGGGCCAGTTTTTGCTGTGAATTCTTAACAAGCACCCAACCTAGCGCCTCCATGGGCCTGTTTCAGTTGGACCTGTTCCCCTAGACAGATCACTTAAGAGGTCTGGAAAACCCTCTGCAGAGCTTGCAACAGTTAAACTTGACTGTTCCTGACAAATCTACCATTTTTACTGTTTTCCATCTGCCTACCAAGACTGCCTCATTCTTCTGAAGTACCAAAGACCACTTAAAATGTGTCTAAAGCTTGATGCCAACTTCCTAGCCCTGCTTGCCAATTCAAAAAATCTGTTGCAAAATATATGTCAATACATTTATTCCCAGACTAAGGCAACCATGCATTACTTAAATGCTGGGATAATCCTAAATGAGATCAAGAGGCTGATGCTGATAACAGAGTTTTCAGATACAAAACGCCTTTGTAGCAAGTATAATTTCTAGCATGAGATATTTAAATCCTTTTCTTCTCTCTTGAACACAACAGGCCTGTTTCAGCAGGCTGGGCATGTTTCCTGGCTTGCTGACCAGATGGCAGCCAAAACTGGGCAATGGGTTGCTCAGGTATAAAATTCATGAAATCGGAAATCAAGGGCAGGAAGGTCTTGACACGAGCTGTCTAGGCATGAATATCTGTTCTTGCTCCTTGAGCTTTCTGGTTAGCTTTTGCTTTTAAGGCTAACGTTGTTTGTAAATCACTGTCTGTAGATTTTAGGTTTTTCTTCCCCACTGGTAAGACCTGAAGCTATTTGAGATGTTAAACAATTTGTGGTTTCTGAACTTGGTTGTGGTGCTGGCTTTGTACAGATAAATATAGAACCTGTGGCATTTTCAAAAGCCATTTGGAACAGATCTTCAATACAAGCACTTTCAGCAGAGATTAAATACATTATTTGGGTTTTTCTGCCTAAAAAAAGAATCACTTAAAAAATTGGCAGAAATACCATTTTCTTCAACTGAAAAAGTTCTCTTTCCCCAAATTGAGGCTGGCAATTGGCAGCTCTTTACAAAGACCCTTTTTTTTTTCTTTCCTCTCTCCCTTCCCCTACTCCTTGGTTTCAAAATAACCTTCAAGGCAAAAAAGCAGGACATAGCAATGTAAAAAAAAATAGAAACTGATTAAAATTTTTTACTCCTTGAACAGAATGCTTTACATTTTAACTAACTTGTATCAGATAAAATGGTATCACATTCCTACACAAGAAGTTAACACATTGCAGGAAACTGGACACATGTTCCTCAAGGAATTTGCTATTCAGAAGTCCTACTGAAGAAATTGAAACACAATACAAATAAGGACCTTTATTAAAATCACTTAGAATATTATATGAAATTTAATATTGTATAATAGAGGTGCAAACCCCCTGATATTAACAGGACGTGATACATGTGAAGAGAGGACATTAATATACATACAAATAGAAAAGCTAAAATGTGTTTGACAGTGATGTATTAAATGGCTACATAAATGTGACCATAATTAGGAGAATATGTAATTTTGTATTCCTTAAGCAGTATCTTCTAAAGCAGTATACATGGTAAATTGCTTTTACCTCTAGTGTCTGCTTTCTTATGAGTAACAGGAGATGCGTAGGAATATTATAGGCACATGCAAAAGCAATGTAAAAGATATAAAAACAGAGGCAGAAGCCAGGGACTTATTTGTTCTTGGCTGCCAGAGGCTTACGGCTGATCTTCTTTGACTTGTCATTGTTCTTTTTTGGAGGTTCAGGATTCGCCTGCATGTGTCTGCCATAAAGACTGTAAGGAAATGAGACAAAGAATATTTGTGATACAACCATTAAACACAGGCTTTTACTCTGCAGCATGTTAAACAATGCATCTAGTTACTAGAAATAAAAAAAGGGAAGGTCATTATGTTTTTTTTCCCTCAACACACTGAATTTCCTGTCAGATCTCATGCTGCAGTCTATAATATTAGGTTTTTTGTGACTTATCAGGAGAGTAACATCGGGAAGAGCAGGCCTTTGGAGCAGTGAAGGAACAATCAGTTTTGCCTTCAGAAACTAGCAACCTTTATTCTGCAGTTATGGGATTAAGGCCTGGAAGGCTGCAAGGATGTGTACTCAAGCTGACAATGACAAAAATTGGGTTGAACTGGAGAGATAGAGTGCCCACTTAGAGCAAAGTGAGCATCATCCCTAACCAGAAAACCTGAGGGCTTGATAATGTGACAGAGAGCAATGGTGTCACACCCGCCTTTGCTACTCACACGTGATTGATAGTACTGGGACAGCTACCAACACATCAATGCCACATTAGTAAGTACCACTGATTAAATGTTGACAAAGTATCTTACAATTAAGATGGCTAGCATTCACAGCGAAGTTAAATAGACTACATGGCTGAGAGGATCTTGCTAAATATCACATAGTAATTAATAGATAATTTATGAGTAATCCTGATTAAACGAAATTAAAAACCTACCCAAAATAAACACAGCTCAAACTTAACTTCCCTTATTGACATAAAGTGCTTTTTGAAGACGTACTTTGTGGGGGTGTCAGCGTATCTAGAAGGGAACAGAGACGAGCTTTGTTTCTGCTCATTCAGCTGTATAAACACTGCCAGTGTTGACGCCAATGCTGAAATCCCTCTGAAAGGTGTCCCCCTGGACATACTTCAGCCCGATGCTGGTGAGTGTCCACCCCAACCCTGTACTAGGCTGTTGCCAGTCAAGTTGGACACTAACTTCTACCACTGGATAGGAATTCTGCTACTGAAGAAGATAACGGCACCAGTTCCCACAAGACCCTTCCTTGTGTCACTGCCCCTCCACCTTTTGGTGGACTTTGTCAAGAAACAGGACAGATCCAGGGGCTTGGGGTTGAGAAACTCTGAGTCTTCCTAGAATTGCCTTTTAATGTGTCAAAATCTGGATGGGTAGCTGTCAGCACTGTTGCCGCAGAACCCGGGTCCTGCATTTTCATGTGTCTGGGGCACGCAGAAGGCCCCAGCTGCCACAGGCGAGCTGCACTGGCCCATCCCACACACCCTGACATGCACTCTGCCCCGCTGCAGTCCGTGCAGGTAGCCTGCATGTCTGTCCAGCCCTTGCTGCAAACAAGGACCAGGTACAGATCCTTTTGCTACTTTTGCTTAGCCCTGTCGGGATAGACGTAGTTACTCATGATATGTTGTTGCTTATACAGAAAGCATGACCTGATAACACAATTCTGCAGTGGGTATCACCCTGAGCGGGTATCTCAGAGATAAAGCAACTCTTTATTTACAGTGACCTCTTCTGCTTTGCAGGCTGAAACTCATTTCAGCAGAGGACAGGCCCTCCTTCTTCTACAGGGCCTGGTGGATTATGCAGTCAACCGTATGCAAGAGACATTGAACAAGGATCCAAACAGGTAGAAATACTCTTGAATTACTGTGCTATAAGGCATGGCCATGGAGGGGCTGTTTATGTCAGATACAGAGAGATTTTAGCTAAGACATACATTGCTCTCTACAGCTTCCTGAGGAGGGGAAGTGGAGAGGGAGGTGCTGATCTCTTCTCCCTGGTATCCAGTGACAGGATGTGTGGGAATGGTCCAAAGCTGCGCCAGGGGAGGTTTAGACTGGACATTCGGAAGCATTTCTGTACCAAGAGGGTGGTTAAACACTGGAACAGGCTCCCTAGAGAGATGGTTGATGCCCCAAGCCTGTCAATATTTGAGGCATTTGGACAATGCCCTTAATAACATCGTTAACTTGGTCAGCCCTGAATTGGTCAGGCAGTTGGACTAGATGATCATTTTAGGTCCCTTCCAACTGAAATATTCTGTTCTGTTCTGTTCTGTTCTGTTCTATTCTATTCTATTCTACTCTACTCTGTTCTATTCTATGTCAGGAGATTAAAAGCTACAACCTGCTCTGGCTTTATTTTGCTGTATCTGGAAGATACTTCAACCCTGGAGTTCCTGGACTGCAGAATGGGATTAGAGCTTCTCGTAGGGTGGGGTGGAGAGGCAGTGCTCGCTTTCACCTCTTCAGCAGCTGCCGTTTTACATGATGCTGCTAAACAGGCTGCTGCCAAGGTGCACTGTACCCAAAACAGCCTTGCTCAAGGAAAATACAACTGTAAACTACGACATTACTTCACCTTACTGAAATTTTGTGTGTGCCATCACCTACTGTCAACAAGGGATCAGATGCCATTTCCTGATGAATGCAGAGAGCCCTGACCCTCCATGATAACTGCATGCTTACTATTAGCTACAATACACATATTTTTCTTTTCATAAGAGGTACAGCCCCAACAGCACAAGGCTATATTTCATCCAAGTACACAGTATGCATACTAATCAAATATCCATCCTAAATTACTGTCCTATTTTAGAAGGCGTTAAGTGAGTTGAGGGAGGGAAGATATGGATATTTCAGTGTCAGGAAATACTATCATTGTGGGAGAGCACCGCAGTGTCATTCAAGGAGGTTGTCCCATCAGAAACCGATCCAAGGTAGAAAAAGTCAGGGAACAAGCAGCATCTTGTTCTCAGTGATATGCAGTGCAGCATTTGAACCACTGTCAGCAATAATTCTGTAACTCTGAAAAGTTAGCAATAGAGAAGTGGAAATGCATGCTCAAATCTGTGAACAACAATAGTTAGTTAAATACTAAATTAACATTCAAGTTGTTTTTTGGCTCTAGAGAAATAACGCTACATTGGAGTAGAATGTGAGGTTTTTTCATATAATACAAAAGTCCCCATTGGGGACTTTAAGCACTGAATTAACAGAGAATCCACTGATCCACTGTATCTGAGCACAAAAAAAACTTTGCGCATGGGAACAGGAGTCCCCTGTCACTGTCCTGTCTTCCACCTCCTGCTGCCCCACAGCTCCTTTGCCCTGTTAGTGCCAACCCAGAGAGGACCATAACAGCTTTAGTGGTTTTCAGGTGTTACATACCCTTTTTTTGCTCATGTTGGTTTAGGATCCACTTTTTTGCTTTGGAAACTTTATATGAATTTCCCTCTCAGATGACACTTTTGACATTCATTCTGCCTCTCATTTCCTGCTTTCTCAGTGCAAATGCTCAAGATTGTGGACTGCCAGAGCTTAGATTAGTGAATTTTTTCTCAAGTAAAAGGGTCTGGTGGGAATTCTACCGACTACACGGGTGCTTTTGAAGTGCAGAAACTGAATATTGACAATTCTGAATGAACTTCAGGGTTCTGGTAAAGTCTACTTGGGCAATGCCTTTTGACTGCAAAATGAGGTCCAGTGGCCACTGCACGCGTTAAGCAGTAAAAATCCCAATTGACCTGTAAGTACTTTTGGTAGCAGTTTTTCTTTGATATTTGCTCCTTACGACATTCAGTACTATTGGTGCTCCAGCAATTCCCTCCGACCCATGCAAATACCATGTTAGTAGTAGTAGATGTGCATGAATTGCAGACATCTGCAGCATTTTTACATTCCTTTCACTTACTCTCATGTCCAACCACTTCTATCAGCATGTGCACCGAAGTTTCATCCAGGAAAATAATTATTGGGTTTGAAATAAGCAAATCAAATATATGTACTTAGGTTTCTCTGGCAAAATTTCAAGGCAGTTTCAGCTGCATATTGCTATCTCAACTGAAGATAAGTGCTTTACAATCTATCACAGTAGTCTGCTACGCAAAGAGCAAGGATCAGACGTATTTAGATTATACAAGCCTTCACAGACAGGGACTCTCTTGTGTTTGCACACATCAAATACAAGGAGACATATGGTGTCACAACAACGTTTAAATACAATAATGACTGCGATAATGCCTCTGGGGCAGAATTTGCCTTCTGTTACACTAGGGAAAAAAGAATTCACAATTTTCAATGAACTTCTGGTACAACAACAGACACCAGTTTTATAGCTCCCAAGGGAAAAAAAAACCAACAGAAAAAAAACCAAAAGAAAAAAACTAATGGAGCTGATCTGCATGGAGAAGCAACTATCTGAATTACACAAGAACCTATAACCCCTTGGCTGTAATAGATGTGGAGTTTACATATACAGTCCTTAATGATTTCAATACCTACTGGAAGGATACAGTCCCAGAAACCATAGCTTGCACATCACCGTCTGTCAGCCAAGCTGTAGTAACTAACTGCGTACATGCTCTTGCTCTAGCATCACTGCGAAGTCAAACATGTTAGGCAGAGACCCTCGCACACCGTCCTCGGCAGCGGAGGTCAGCTTAAGACACGCACACAGACAGTTACGCAGCTCAGCTGACGGACAGTAATGTACTAGGAGTTGGCACCTTGACATATCGGTTTGCATGACTAGACCCTTAGCAAAGGCAGATAGTCTCCATAAACAGACAAAGGAATATTGAGGCAGATTGTGGCTACTGTTTCAAGGCAGATTTGTGAGATAAGTGCTGATAATACATTTACGGCAGCACCTTCACGCTTGATATTTTGGAACATCACCTGTTCACAGGGCTGGTATAGCTCTAAGCAGGACACGACACACAGCTCGCAGATCACAACCTCAGCTGAAGAATAAAATCTGGAGTGCAAATAAATATTTGAGATGTTTGGTTTTGCAGCAACAGTCAGAAACCAGTTATTATAACCACAGTTCACAAATTGCTGAACCTTTGTAGACTTAGCTGCTACAGTATTGCATGCAGCCTTCTCATTATGTTAAAGTGAAAGGGGAGATTAACTGCAAGACTGGAAATGCAGAAAGCCCTCAGAGATTTCCAGTTGCTTTCTTTCCTTGTATACATTTTTCAAAGCAAATATCTCTCATGAACAGAAATGTTTCTTTGTATGCAAATATAAACATAAACAAAATCTCCCTGCATTCTCTATCTGCCCCACTGGAAGTAACAAATGAAAGCACTATGGCTGCTGCAGCAAAACTAACAATATCAAGTGAGAAAGATGCTCATTAAACTTCATCATTCTGTCTACTTTAATGATGCTTTTACTTAATAAAAATTCCCCAAGCAGTTGCAAGGATATTAGGCAAGGTCTTTGGTTATGTATCAGGGGTCTAAGCTGTCACTAGCAAGCATGCAGTTCAGGAGGGGCATTCCCAAGAGGAAAGAGTGAATACAGCTTTCTTGTAATAAATTCAGAGAGAATCAATAACCACAGCCTGCCACAGTACTTAAACATTTAGGAAAGTAGGTGATCTTTCTAAATTAAACTACAAATTGCTAAATGTTGCAATTTACAGCATAAGATCAGACATGAAGCCTTGTAACTTGAAAGCATACAGTCTTGCTACCAAAATCTCTGAATTTAAAAAAGAACCATAGTTAAAATTCATAAAGTTCAAAAGAGCCACTTTGAAAAACCACCTTTAGCACAATTGCCTCAAATTTTTCTCTCTTGTACAACACAACACTCACTAGCTGAAGGCTACGTGCTCCCAGAGATTAAAAGAGTGAACTTTTTTAACGAGTGAGCTAGTGTACAGTGTCTGATGTACCCATTGGTTTTCTTGAGTTTAAGCATTTTTAAAGAGGATTTCAAAAATGAGCCATAAGAAATACACTGCTCTCACTTTATGTCTGTAATAGACCTACAGGGTGAGTATGCAGAACGAAAAGGATGCGCACAGTTAGATGCAATCCTGGAGAGATGCTACCTCCAGGTATGTATCGTAATCTGAGAAACAAAGGTGAAACATTCCAGCGCTGCTCACTTTTCCAAAAGCTTAAGCTCAGGTTCAGGCGGGTATTTAATGCTCAGACACAGCTTCAAATGTGGGTATTTACAACGACCTCAACAGGATGGTCCCCAGCCCCAGCTGCTGAAGCAGGAGAGGGGAAAGGCTGAATCAGTGGCGATATCACTAGAGACCCAACGCTGAAAGAAGTGCTTGCAAGACCGATATATGCTGGCTAGCCTGTCTTAGTTACAATTCTCAAGCACTTACTGCAAGATGCTTTTGCCCTGGCAATTTTTGCGTAGCTTATTGCTGCTTCTGGTATCCCCTCTGAGCGACTGAGACTGGCCTTCTCTCCTGTGGGAGCTGCTAACACATCACCTCCTCATCCCACATCTTCTCCCAGGAAGGGGACAGATACTGGAGTTTAATTTGCCAGTAATGTACCAGTGAAGGAAAGTAGTGGGGTTAAAATTACTTTGCAAGTATCACATTATTTTGGTAATTTACCAATAATTTATTTTTATTCTCTGTGACATAAGTCAGATGATTTAAATTAACAGGAACTTTGCATGGGTAAGTGAAACGAATATCTGGTTTCCTTGCACACTCGGATGGCAAGCTGAAGTTTTAGGATTCTTAATAAGGAAGAACAGACAAGAGTGACTCATTTTATTCAGCTAATTTTTTGCCCCTTGTTTGCGAATGCTCTGAGAGCAGATGGCAGCAGTGTCAGAGATGTTCGTCATCTGAAGCTCTCTGCAAGTTTCTTCAAAAAACTCATCTCTGGCTTGTCATCTGTCTGTGTACCATGCTCCGAAATGGAGGCAGCGCTGGCCAGCTGAAGGGGGCAGGTGCGGGCGGTGTGGCACGCCTGCTACGCTGCAAGAGCCTCCGGGCTACTAAACCTGCAGCTCTTAATGTGTTGTAAAACTGCTCCAGTATTTTTAGGTCTGTAACAGTTTGTCTTCCCCTATTGCCCACTCACACTCTGGTATGCCTAATACTTCCGACTGCCCCCAATCTCCGCATCCCAGAGCCCAGTCCCAAGACACTCCGAAGTGTAACAACCTGTGATATTTTTCCGTTCCCTCCACCTGCCCCAATAATCTTCATAACCTGAAGTTCCTGCAGAGTTTGCCCTGGCATCACCCTCCCTAATTCCCCCCAAGTCCTGCATTTCACCTTTCAAAGAGACTTTCTGCATCACCAGAAATCCCTAATCCCCTCAAGTGCTTTCTGGGGTCTTAGCCCCCAGAAGCACTCTGCAGGGGAACTGATAACTTCTTCCCATCTTGGTTTAGCTCTTTTTTGTAGCGAGTTTCATTTTTTGGAGCCCGAATTAGATAAGAAGGAGAGGATTCAGTACAGGTGGAGAGCTAGGTATCCAAGCCCATGTTGCAGTCACTGGAGATCTGGCTAATGAAGCCAGGGGAGTGGAGAGCTTTTTGGGTGACCAAATACAAGTGTCTGCTGTGAGATGCTTAGTTGCTATACTCTGTTACAGATTTTCACCAACTACAGTGGACAGTGGGCAGCTGGTAGACACTCACAGTTAGATATTTTAAAATGCTAGATTAAGGCCACCCAGAGCAACCACTCCCTCTCTGTTCCCACTTTGCACGCTCTCACAAGCTGTTAGCTACCTTACTTTATAGACTCGGCTGAGTCATACAATGCAACGTTGACTTACTGCAAATTCCTGCCTAAAAACACTCCAAATCTCAATAAGCAAAAAAAAGTATTCTGCCAAAACTGTCCTGTAGCTCACTGTCTCAGCGACTGTGTAGAACATGCATCCTCTAAAATAAGTCCACCCATCCCATATGTCTCCTGCTGGCCACTTCATCATTCAGTTCCCCACAGGGCTCCCTTCTGCCAGATCACTCAACCCCAGTCTCTCCTCTTCACATTTGCTGTGCCATACACCTGAAGAAGAGAGACTCAACTTCTACGTGTCATGTTTCCCACCCTCTTTCCCTACAGGTTACTGTCAGAGATGGACCCTGACCAGATGGACCTCTGGCCTGAGCTCAGGAGCTCCCTGTGGTGCTCCTCAGTACAGCATCATCAGTCCTGCCATGACGACTCAGGATCCCAAACACAGCAGTTGTAAAGGGAATACAGTCCAGTCGGATGTATAAGGAGACACCTCAGGGGAGACGTGTCTGTGTGGGAAGATTTGAGCCAAGGTAACTATGATTTACAAACACCTGCTCTCCTATAGGGCTGGCAATTCCTGGATAATTTTAATTCTGCCAGACATGTCCACTCTTAAACTGGTTAATTTAATCAATCCCTGCTTCACCGAACTCACCATCTTGCATGTTAATTTTTTTTTCCCAGAAAGGAATTCCAAATAGGTGTTAGGCATTTCTTTAATTAATATACAGTAATAAAAGAAAGCCTTCTCCTTATAATCTCTGAGGCTAGCAGCCTTTTGAAGCAAGTACTTAAAATGAGAGGCTTGTTAGGGGAGCACAGCTGGAAGCTCATAGAAACCTAGCAAAAAAAAGAAGTCCTTTTTAAAGGAAAACATACAGGCCAAGATTTGCAAAACTGGCTAATGACTTTGCATACTCAACTTGAAAGACCTTACAAGAAATGTGGCTTTTGGCAGAGAGGGTTTTGAAAGCACATGGAACACCAACATCTGCTTTCTGAAAATCAGACCTATCTCACATCCAGGGAGCCCAGCACTGAAAATCTCAGCGTGAGACAAAGCCAGAGGGACACACAAGGGGATCTCCATGGAACTGTAACGAAGATGGAATGGAGAGCAAGAAGGAAAAAGATATTAAAGTGAGAAAGAAGTGTGTTCTGTTTACTGAAGTAATCTGTATCATCACAACCCTTGTCTTCATGTATTTGCAATTCCATGAACATGCAGTAGATAAATCAACAGTTTGCTCCATTTCACCAAACCATGTTGTTGGGACCATATTCAGGGCCACCTGCCTGCTCTCAAACTAACCCTGGACAGGCAGTGAACATGGTGCAGAAAACATACTGGCACACAGCACAGACACCTTCCTGGAGCCAGCCGAACAGAGTCTTCTTCATTCTTACGTTAAATGTTGTTGTCCACATGGAGTCCTTTGGGCTTATGCTCATTTTCCTTTTTGAATGCTACACTAAGGGGCTTGCTGCTCAGATAAATCCCCTTACATAATCTTTATTATTGATTTACTGCATGCATTTTGCTGTGCACCTAATTAACATTAAAAAAAAGGTAAACAGAGGGTAAAAATAGTTAAGTGCAAGCCAAGGAACTTTCTTTAAGTTATTCTACATCTGGCAGGTATGTATTTCTTTTCCAGTAACTAGACAAAGTGTACCAATAAAAGGTATAGAAGGGACTCTGGGGAAATACTGATACGCAGACTCTCTTTTTTCCTCTTTTTTTTTAAAGCAAAACTGAAGTGTCTGAGTTAATCTGAGCCTGCTCTGCTGCACACTGGGGATGACTGGTTTCACTGGCAGTAGCAGGGAGACCATTCAGGGGACTGCAATTCTCCACACCCAGGGTTTATATAGCTGCTCTGCTCTGCTGGGCTGGCTCACATGCCTCTCCCAGGGTGTCTACCTTCGTCATCCCCACCGGCTGCAGGGCTGGCTGCCTAACAACTCCTCAAAATAGACACAAAGACCAAACAGTGATGAGGGACACAGTGACACTGTGGGGAACTCAACCAACTAACCCCCCCCTGAATCACCGCTCCTGAGACCCTCAAAGGTGAAAGACTAAGCCCCGCTCCCACCGCACAACCCACCTGAATGTCCCAACACAAGAAACTCTTTCTGGAAGGCTGTGCAAGCTCTGGGGACCACTGCGTAAAGGGGGCATAGGACTTACTGTGGGATGCTTAGGGGGAGTCTTGGGATTGAGCAAAAGTATTTAAGGATTATACAGGACTTATGAGATGTTTAGGGGAAGGACCAAGAGAGTAGAAGGGAGGGATCAAGGTGGATGAGAGAGAACAAGTGCAGGAAAATGGAGAAAGGATCAGGTGGGGAATAAATGAGGCCAATAGTGTGCAAGCAGGAGGCTGGTCAGTGCACTTGTTTGGCTAAGCTCTGTGCCAAATCACCTCCACTTTGTCCTGCCTAAACCCTCTTTCTAACTGTTTTCCGTGTGAGTGTGCTCTTTGTTCTGACAGCATGCATGCATGACCCATCAGCAAAGTTCAAGCCAGACTAGTTGGTTACTAGGATGGACCGAGTTCTGGATACTAGAGACCAAGGATCTGGGACCAGCTCCTAGGGAGACTGAGGAGCTGTAGGCTGGTAAGACTGGGTCTGGGGGCCTGATACTTGAAACATCAAGATCCAGGAGCCAGGTACCAGAGGGATCCCTGACATAGGGTTTTCCCTGAGCATTGACCTCTAGAAATGCAGTCTGGCTGTTGTTTGCCCTCTCTGTGTTTATGTGGCCATCTGTCCTCCCATCATGCTAATCTGTTCATGGCTGTATGTGTATATACATGTGTATACACACGTGTCTATACATGTTCCAAATTTGTGGTTAGCCTTGCTACTGGCAGGACAAGGGAACAGGGATATGGAGCAGCTGCTCACTGCCATCAGTGGAGGAATCCCCTGGCTCCTCCAGCCCACTGGATTCAGCTGCTCAAAAGCACTACCAGGAAAAAGGTGAAGAAATGAGGAAACTCACTTCACCTTTTTGACACAAAGGACCACATCTGAGGTGCTACACATCACAGACAATCCAATTTCACCCAGTCACCTGAGTTGGCTTTGTTTGACTCCTGTCAGATATACTTTCCAGAAAGGCTGTTCCAAAGGAACCCTCTTGGATTGAATTTTTGAACATGCATAACAGGTCCATGCAAATACTGAATTTTGCTATCTTCCTCATGAAATCTCTTTTCAGTTCCCAAATACAACTATGCCCTGGCCAACACTGGCACAAACATGCCAATGATGTCAATCTTCCAGACACTCTGATGAGTTGTGCTCCGACAGGTCCGCATACATGCAAAGGAGCAAGGAGATTCAAGGCCCATTTCAAAATCATTGTCACCATTCATGTTACTTCATTATGGAAGCAAAAAATTACAATACAACGGTTTTCCAGTTATATACATCTACTGTGGAAGACCAAAGATGGTCACACAGATACCATGTAATAAAATGATTCAGACCATTCACCCCATTTTCCAGCCAATTTTGAACAAAGTATCACACCATTAATGTGTGGCTAACAATTAATTGGTTTTAAGCAAATCTTTGGCGTTTTTCCATGGCTTTTACTGTGCCAACAAAGCTGTTCCAAAATCTTTTCAGGAGGGACCTATGTTATGTAGCAGCCAATAACCTTTATGGTAATACTGCAATGAAAATGTTGCTTACTGTAATGAGCAGAGATCATAAGTTAAGCCCCCAGCTACCTTTCTATTATTTTTCATTACAGTCTTTCCGGGTTTGTTATGCTTCAAGGGTACTCAGGGAATTACACCAAACTAGGCTCACTGGTCAGCTCTTCATTACTCAGACCACACTGAAATCGAGCAATCAGCAAACTGCACCAGCTCCTGAGGTAACACAAGACACTAAGATTTGTTTGAATATTTACCATTTCTTTTTTAGCTTGTCTTCTTTCTTAAAGCTCTGTTCTGTAAAACAAACTTGCCTGCAGTTGGAGGTGGTTCTGAAAAAACAGGAAAATCACATAATATTTTTTCATGCCATTACCATCTTGAGCGAAGGGTTGGGCTTCCTTTCGTTTACCAGAAACAAACTGTGATTTACTCATGTTTTCCTGACAGCAGTGTTTTTCCTAGTGTTCTATAGTGCTGGATGGGCTGGGTAAGACAAGAAGTCTCACTTGCTGTGTGAATCCTTGTCCCTGCTCCATTGCAGATTTATACATTGGCTTCCTCCCCTCTTGCAAAGCAAGAAGCTGACCACCCCTTTGGAAAACAGCAGCTACACTGACATCAGTAAGTTCTGATGTCATCCAATCTGCACGACTTCCCAAGTTGCTTTCAGTGTCTTTCAAGGCCCACAGTGTGAAGAACATAGAGCCTTTTGAAAGGCTTTCTTCTCCCCTGATGTCCGTCAAGATGAAATGGCAACATAGTGTCAGCCTGATTTTGATTTCAACCAAATCAATACAAGTTTTGCTTCTGATTTCAGTGGGTGCAAGGTTTGGCCTTTAACGTCACGCAGTCTATTCCTGACAACTGAAAATCCACTAGTGCACACCGTGCAGCACGGGCTATGCTGTGAGATAGGTCTCATCACAGTTTTCTTGAAAATCACCTACATTTCTTATCTTAGTTCTCTCCTGAACAGAGTGACCTGGGAAGTGCAAAGACCTTTAGATTACTTAAGAATTACAATAGAGGTTTCATAATAATTTGAATTGTAATTAGTGTTATCAACTGAGGCATATGTTGGAAACTGCAAGAACAAACACAGCTTTATGATGTCAGTCAAACAGCACGTTCTTTGTTATTTAAATCATCTACACATGGCCATTATTATCCATGCAAGCAAACAGGCAAACTGCACTTGCAGTACAGCTCACAAGCCCCAAACTATACAGCAACATATGAACATCTAGGCTGGCTATGAACACTGGAGTGAAAATTATGTCTTCTCATCAAGTGCTAGTAATAGCTAGGGCCAATGAGTCACTCTGTAAACTTCTTAATGCACGCATTAACCAAAATAGTTTCTCTTACAAGGGAGGTGGGATTATGCATACTGGTATGATCTGGTTTTGCTGAACATCTTTTTGCTGTAGATAGGCAGCACTCATCCTAAATCGTTGGTGCTTACATACGCTCATGAGTTAGGGGAACAAATATGGAACTTTTACTTAAAGGGACAAGAATTAGTTTACTCAATCATCAGACATTTGCAAACGGGAGACTTCAAGAGTGATGCAAAATAAACCAGTGCTTCCAGTGTTTCTGGGCAAGAGGAAAAGGAACATGGAGTTGAAACCACTTGCACTGAATCAGTCTAAGTGCCACGGTAGCAATGAAGGCAGAAAGAGTGCAACAACGGAGAGCCAAACCCCAAGCTGCAGTCTTGGAGGATAAACTGCAGGACATCTACTCCGCGTCTTCCTAGAAACATGTTGGAAAACACACTGCAGGGAGGGCAGACATGGTCCTTGGACTACTGTCCTTATTTTTTGGTTCCTCAACACACAGGCTACCAACATGTTTGCCAAATCCCAGCCTATGCACGCGAGGTAGCAAACAGGCATCCCCTTACTTGTGAAACTGTGCTAGTATTCCCCCAGCTTGCGGCATGGAGCGGATTTATGAGAAATGCAGGAGTGGGAAAAGCAAAGTGGCAAAAGATTTGTCAACAGCTCTCTGTCACCGAGAAAGCACTTCATTAGCCTGCCAATTGCACAGCGTCTAGGAGATACATTTATTGACAACTCACTGCCAATTGATCCAACTTCTATATAAAGCTCTTCTTATGCAATGAGGTTGCTGACTCACATGATCATGAGATCTATAGAGAACTAATAGCTGTACTAAGCCCCAAATTGCTCTAATTTCTAAACAAAATGAAACAAGAAGTGGTAAAATCCCACCAACATCTCAGCAGCTAGACCATATTCACTGCTTACAGCACAACATTTTAAAATGAGATTAATTTTTGATACACTTCATACGTGGGGTATGAACTCCACGGTGAATAGAAGTCCTTACAGAAAACACAGTTTTTCACTTCTATGGTCATTTGTGCTTATGGAATTACTTTTGAAATACAGGGAGCCTGCATTTTCTATTTCCTCAACTTAGCATGGAAGTACCCAGTGATGTTCAATTCTGTATGCCAACCAACTGCTCTGTGCGGTCAGGTCCCTCAGCCTCTCATCGGGTTAGGATAACGCTGCTAATTGATCCTGCAGTAGCTTTAACAACTGGCAGTCACTTCACACAGCCAGCAGCATTCCTGCAGCGCACACGCTCCTAATCCTTACTTGCTTTGCTTTGTACTACCTGTTTTTATCACTTCATGATAAGGCAGCGTCAAAGACAGCAGGAGTAACCTATTCTGGCATCTCCATCTGGCACTATATATCAGGCTTGCGCTGCTCTGGTGGATTAGTTTCAGATCCCTGTTGGCAGATCAAAGGCAGCAATAATAACCACAAATCAATCCCTCTTTAAGGCCTAAAACATCTTCTCCCTCACATAGGATGCCTCATTTCTTCACCACCCCAGAGCCCTTATAAATACCAACATTGCCTAGACACAACAGTTGTATGCAGATACTCAAGCCCTGGAGAATTTGGTGCCGTGTTTTCGGCTGCCTTCTCCTTATTCATTGACAAACAAAATGAGCAGCATGGGTAGAGAGGGGCTCATGTAGATTAAACACTTGAGTCCCCGAAAGTCAGAAAGCTGCTGGGTGCCAAAGCGAGGGCATACAGAGAAGATGGCTTGCTTCCCTCAGTCTCATCTCAGGTAATATGTTTTCCAGCACCCATTGGTGAGGCAGTGCTGTATTTTCACCCAGCTACCAGCAGCTCACTGCTCAGTGCTCTAAGCTGACCAACAGATGTTTTCAGAGCACGTGTTCAGATACAGAATAGATGCATCCCCAGTTGAAGAAATGCACTGTGCATGGGTTGCTTTCTAATGGTGTTTCCAGACAGCTTACCCACTTGATTAGCACATGCTCTAGAAAATAGGACTCAGAAAGGGGACTCACGAGGTTCAAGATCCACACAGCAGCTCCAATATAGGGGGAACATCTGGTCCCTTTCGCAACGACTGTGCTTGCATTCTTGAGATTGCGCTTGAATTCTTGATGCTTGCCTGCTAGGTCTTAGCTAAAGGCAGTGGGAGTTAAAATATGACTCAAAGACTAGGTATCAGCTCTCTGCCTGGTTATGCTTTACTGTCAAAACGAATTTTTACTGCAAGAAAATTAGCTTTTGTTTGCTCCCTCTCCGTAACACCTTCACAGTGACAAAGCTGTATTTACCATGATGTAGTTAGGCAGTTCCCTAGGACTCAACTCACCCAGAGATATTGTGGCCAAAAAAAACCCATCTGTGCCTGGGATTTTACAGGAGAACAGCTATTATGCTGTAAAAGATATACTTGCATGGGCAGTGAAGACATAAGCTCTTCCTCTTATTTTTCTTTAAGTCTTTCAGTCTTGTAACTTGCAGTTTGAACTGTGCCTCCGAAGAGACTACAACACCAACTAGAATAGCAACAGTTCAACATTCCTACATTCTTCCTAAAATGAAACCCAGAGATAAATGGTGAAAATATTAGCTGCTTAAAGATCTTCTGAAATTCTTAAGAAAAAATGAATCAATTAAAGGCAAACAGCCATAAATCCTCTGGTGCCAATATTGCATACTAGTAGAGTTTGCAAAGACCAGAAAGACCTAATATTTCAGGGTTACCACATGAGGGCCTGAAGAACACTTTGTCCTAAAATTCTTTTGAATACAAATGTGAAGTACTTTGATCCTGATTTTTTCAGTATTCAATTAAGATACCGTTCCAGTCGATTGACTGTTTATCACTGATATTTTTTTTACTATGCACATAAAACTAGAACATTGTCTCAACATATGGAAAATGTGGATAGTACATATTGCTCATAGCTGCACATAATTTTAAGAACTGCAACTGTACTATTTCTGGATAATTTTTAAGCTATGACAAAGATGCATGCTATTGAAGAAAAATGGCAAGCCTATAAAAAGCTACATGTGTTTGAGTCAATCAAGTATAAAGAGTATCATTTTTTCCTCATAGTATGATACTTTTACATGCTAGTGTAAGCAGAAAGTCAGAAAGGTTAACCAAAGATCAAGAAAAAAAGACCACCCTCTTCTTCCCCCCTCCCGCTACCGAGCTTAGAAAAATATCCTAAAAAGGAAAAAAAAAATTACACTGGCAGCTTCTAAAACAGTTTAATAAACCTTGGGGAAGGTCTTAATGTTGAATTTGCCTTCCTGGTAGTACCTAAAGCTCTGCTACTAAAGCAATACAATGAAGTTTATGAACTTGTCTTTACTGCTGCATAATTTATCTTTGAGAAATGATACTATGGCAAACAACTGCTCTCTATGAATCTCTTTGGGGCTTCAGTGGACTGCAATTTTTATCACAGCAAGTAAAATGGATCAAGATTGAACTCCAAACCAAAATGTATATAACATATTTTTGTATTCATGAAAAATACTTAATTCAAAAGTTAAACACTACTATACTCAAGCAAGTGTTTTCTCATGTTCTATGTCAACTTCCCAACTAAGAGACTTTTTGAGATATTTTACATTAAAAATCAAAAGAAACAAATCCAGAACCACTCATATTTCTTTCTATTCAAGAAAATGTCCCCGTTCTGTTTCATTAGTTTCCTGCCTAACAAAACCCAACTATATCCCTTCATAAAAAAACCCAAACCAAACCAAACCAAGCCAAGCCAAGCCAAACCAAACCAAAAAAACCAAAGCAAAAACCACAAATCCAAAACCACACTGCACATTCAAAATAAACATAACTAAACCCCAGCAACCAAAGCCAAAGATATACTGACTTCACTTCTTCACCTGGTCTAGTGTTCATGGTATAGTTTGCTCAGACCACTTTCCAGCACTGTAGTTACACTGCACTAGAAAATGTTTATTTTCAGGGTGCATGCAGCAAGTTAACATGACTACGCAGCTGTTTGGTTACCAGATTTAATGTGATGGAGGCATGGGAAACCCTAGCCAGAGGAAAAAGGTATAGGAAAGAAAATAGACCAATCCATTTTTGTAACTAAAAAAAAAGCCCTCACAAATTAGATTGTATGAATCAGAAGGTGCAACTACACAGAGGGACATGCATACACATTGTGGAGAAAACTTTGTTGTCACTCAGAGTCAGAAGCCCATGCAAAGCTGATGTAAAGAGTGGTGAGGAACAAGCACAATGGAAGGGAAACCCACAGAATAACGGTCAGCTCCGGTTTCTTGCCAAGAAGGTATAAGATCAGTCTGTAGAACAGCTTCATAAGAAAACTGTCAGATATTCAGTGTAGCCTGGAAAAACAACTGCGCTGAGGGACTGATGACCTGTGAGTACAGTAGGGTAGTTTTCATCCCTGGATGTTATGATTGTTGGCCGAGTGGCATTTCTCCATGCGTTTATCTATTACAAGATAATTTCAGGACACTGTATTATTTAATGAATTCCAACGTTTCAGGGAATGTTCTAGGCAATGGGCAATGTCATATAGATTTTGGTGAAAACAAGAAAGCGAAAGGGGAAAGGCACCTATACGCACAGGATTTGTGACCTCCTGCAGTTAGTTAGTAGATGCAGCTGTTTCAGCCATCCAGGTCTGTGGGTAATGACCTATAGATCAAAGAGCCAGCGGATGGCTGCCATCTTCTTTGCCAGCATTAATGATCCCCCCCTTTCCTCCACATTGTTGCTGCACTTGCTCCCAGTACAGTTTAGAAATGCTGACACCCAGAACAAATTGCCTCAGGGAGAGGAAGAAAAATACGAGGAAGAGCTGTGTCTTCACTGCCCATGCAAGTATATCTTTTACAGCATAATAGCTGTTCTGTAAAATCCAAGGCACAGATGGGTTTTTTTTGGCCACAATATCTCTGGGTGAGTTGAGTCCTAGGGAACTGCCTTTCTGAGCTAGGGAAAGGAAGGAAGAGAGGAAGGAAGAGCTATGAGGGCAAAAGAGGGATGAAAAGACACACAAAGCTTCACGTGTGGAAAAGCAGCTGACCTTGGCATGGGAAAAAAGAGGACAACACCGGTATATTGCAGGAAACACACGGGCAACTCTCACTTTGGTGAAAAAAGGGAGCATGGAGGGAATGAAGAAACAGATGAGCGTGCAGACCGTGTGAATTCAGGGGCCCTTATGGTGCTTGTCACTTCTTCACATCCATCTTTCAGTCACATTAGCTCCGTTAATGAAAAAATAAATGTTGCAAAAGGGAAGTATTAACATAGCCAATGCCAAGGACATTAATTTTAAAAACGCTATTTACTTTGTATCAGAGCAGTCATATATCTTGATCTTGAGCAGTTCTTAGCCTTACCCAGATTCTGATTCCATGCTATAGAGACAGACTCTGTCCTGATTCTCCTTCCTGCCCATGATTCATTCACTTGACATCTTTAGTACTGTACCCACTTGATGGGCTTCATGTATTTAGTAAAAGACAATAATTCTTATTTAAGCAAAAATGAGTTTTTTAGTGCAAATCCTGCATAGTGACTTACTGTGAAGCATAGACACAATACAGCTCAAACTATCTGCTTGAAGAGAGAAGTCACTTGGCTCCAAACACAACAGTTGGCCTCATGCTCTGTGAGAAATTTGCAGCCCCATGAAGAGAGTGGGTGGGTCCCCAGTCTCCAGGGTTAAGCACTAGGTCCAGTGAGCTGCCTACAATGTCACTCAGCATCTGGCTTTGAAGATCCATGTTACGTCCTAACAGTGCAGATGCAGGACCCTAGTGAAGAGACTGGTGCAGGTAACCTGCCTTCCTAATCTGTTCCCCTAACAAACCAACCAGAGATGTCAACTCTGCATTTTCCCCGAATCAAGAGAAAAAACTATAGAGAGCACAAAACTAGTGCCGAAGCACAAGGAAAAGGTCAGTCCATGGCTACTCTTCACAGTTTGTTTGATTTGCCAAGAGAACTAGGCAGCCAGGGCGGGAAAGCCCGTACAGCCTCCGGGACGTGAGGGTGGTGCTCTCAAAACACAGAGGACCTGGGAATTATCTTCATAGCAGTCACTGTTAGAATTAAAGCCAGTATTTTCAGGAACCAGAGAGGAAGCAGAAGCAATTACCCTGTTAGGAAATGTGCCAATAGATAACTTGGGAATAACCTGCGTATGCAAACACAAGGTGAGTTTATTTCCACCACCTCCCCATCCGTCCGAGCCACGACTTCAGTCACTCGCTGGCAGACGCCGGGCGACCCCGGTGCTCTCATGCACTCATACCACATTACTGCCCGTCTCCCCAACAGGGCTCTTTGGCAGATGTCACATGCTAAGTTAGCATTACTGAAGCCCCAGCATTCCCTTCAAAACTCCTCTGCTCCCCCCTTTCTCAGTCACTATGGCAACACCCATCATCCTGCAAACAGCACCAGCTGACTCGGGGCTCGCTCTGCACTCATTCATCTAAGCTGTTCTAAGAATTGCCTTTTTCCCCATGCCATGTTTCTAAAAACCGAGTTTTACTCCCTGCTGATGTCCTCACATCACTGACACAGTTCCCCTGCCCTGTGTCGCAAACCCATGGCTGCCCCAAATGCGGTCCCACTCTGGACTCAGTAAAAGAGCCAAAATCAAAACTAAACACAGAGCACATTGTGTGAGTATCTCTAAGTAGACTGGAGGCAGACTGAGGGCCTTGTCTTGAAAATCCTGGTTCTTGTGAGCAGCTTTCCCTTTTAAAAGCTGTCCCTGCTAAGTAAAGGCATTGAAGATCAGCTGTAGATAGCCAAAATAAAAACAGTGAGGCAAGGACAAAATAGCAGGCTTTCCTTTGATCTAGATTTTTCCAGGATACATCTTTCTTACTTGCTACTTAGTTTAATTGGGCTGTGACTATATATTATTATTCCTCATGTTACACCCATTCTGTATTTACGTTAATCCTGGCCTGGGAGAAACAACAAGATTTCATTTAACTTGATTCTATTCTTACTGATTTTTTACTATATTCTTGAAATATTATTTCCGTACTGGCAACTTTAGATCAGATATTCTCACAAGCTTTTTAAATATTTTTTTTATTTGGAAATTATTTTTAGTAAGGAGGGAAATACACTCGTGGTGAATTTTTTAATTCTGCCAGAACAATGAAGAACAGACCAGGGGTTCCCAGCTTCAAGGTAAAATAATCAGCACACAAAATAAAACCAGTCTGAAGGAAGAAAGACACTTTTTTAAAGGAATCTTCCATAATTTTTGCAAAAATTAGTTTAATAGTACTGCTATTTACATGTATGGGGACAAAAACCACACATGCTACAATGGGAGATCTGTAACTTCTCTCAATACATGGGAGAAAACAACATTTTATTTCAGAAGGAAAAAGTCATTTTCGTTGAGGCAGTATATAATTTTCCACACACAAATGTGTTCATCCAAACCCAACCTACATGTCTCTGTACCTTATGCTCAAATTTTCTCTCACTGCATTCAATACATTAAGTGCTGCCTAACTCCCACCTCCTGAATTCAGCAAAAAAATCATTTTTTCCTTTAAAAAAACACCCTTTGAAATAGAATGCATTCTTATCATTATAGCCTACAAGTTAGAGGCTGAAAACAGCCATTAGTTAAGAACCTACCCATTACCCTGTAAAGTGTTAACAACGCATGAACCACTGCTGTAAGGAAATTGCCCAAAGAAAAGGGCAGGGCACACTCCCTGATCCATTCGCTTCTGGAGAACAAAAAAGTACAGGGGGGGGGGGTTTACGTCTCAAAAAGCCTTGCTCTTTTATCGTCCCGTGCTGGCTAACCTTTGCTAGCTGGCAAATGAAAGGGTGGGCCACAGCATGGCCAAGGGTTTAGCATCCCTGCACTCACTCATGCATCTAGGTCAGCACCTAGATCCTGGAAGCTCTGTACCTCTTCTGGAGCCACCCCACCACCCTAAGGACAGGGAGATGCTTGAGATTACGCACCACCATACTTAGCACACTGAAGGCTGCGCACCCCTTACATGCTTGAGCTATCAAGTCAAAGTGTTTGCTAGTTACTGTATTAAAAGCAGGGAGGGGATGTACTGAAACTTGCACTTTTCTAGAAGCATGAGGAAAAGAGATGATCCAAAATTGCTCAGAATAATTTTGAAGCCTGATAGCCTGATAGTTCAAGCTATGATCCCCAAATAATACGATTCAAATAATTCAAAGTAGTCATAGAGTTTAGCAATACTGTGGTATTAAAGGAAGTGTGGTCTACCCAAAGTAAACATGGTGAACCAAAATCAGACAAAGGAAACCCAGAGTCCTAAGAAGAGGACAAGCAAGAAAATACAAGTTGGTTGTGCCTTTGACATTTGTCCATCATCCCTCTCTCCCACGTACTGATTGGTAATGGGAGGAAAAGGCAGCCAATACCCTTTTATATCCTATCCTTTGATTATTTGGTGTCCTTGATTTCTGATTTCTGCTTTTACTAAATTCTCCATTTTTCTGCTCTTGCTGCACTTCCTCCTATCTCTTCCCTTTGCCTAATCAGCTGATTCTCCTCATTTATCTTCCCTGTTGAGGATCTTGGCTCTTCCCCTTTCTCTTCCCTTTCCAGTTCATCAGCTTTCGCCTTCTTACTGGTCTTCCTCCTTTTATGCTTTTATGCTTTCTCTCTTCCTTTCCTTGTTTCTCATCATGTTATCACTTCATTTTTTATACAGGATATTCATCTTTCCATCTGTGCTCCCTTTTTGCCTCTCAGGTGACTGGATCTGAAGAGGAGTGCCTCCATTTTGAGACATTTAAGTAGGAAAATCAATGACTCTTAGTATTTTCCTCAGCAGATGGACACACATTACACAGGGGATCTGCTATAATGTGTTTTAAGATATTTCCCTGGATCCCATATCATCATTCAAAAAAACATTTTAAAAGTATGTAAAAAGGATTTTATATGAAACATTCCATATAAATCTTTATGGGAATTGCAGTAAGTTCAATTTTTTTCCTAAAAAAGTAGGCATGAAATAAAAGTTACTACTGACATCTGTCATATTTTAAATTCCTTTATAAAATTTAGTAGTGGCAGCAACAGACGTAGCATAAAACACCGTGAAACGATCTCCTTAATAGAAAGGAAAGCAGCTTCATCATTGACAGTCATTTAGTAACACAGTAGGCAGCTTCCCAGAAGATAGTTGCTGCTGTTATATTAGAGGTAATTAAACTATAAGGTGATTTATTTCTTTGCAGTCACGTAATTGAACTTTCTAAAACCATTAATGATATCTTATGAAAGTATCAGCACATACAGAACATGATTATCCCCAGCAAAACTGTGTTTACAACACATAGAGCCACAAAAATTCTACAAAATGACTTTTATTGGCAAAATATTAAGCCACAAAGGACAGTGTACCGAGGGTAGAAATGCTGTCACCAAACGCATGTCTCTCCTTCACCCTTCTCCCAGCTCTCCCTTTCCTATGATTGACAGGCATTATCTCCAGGAAAGAAAATCTATGTACATAAAAAATAGTTTTACATTAATCCTATTGCAGCACTGTTGATTACTAAAGGAAACTGTAGGCAACAAAATACCTATACTTAAAAAAAAAAAAAGTGTATTTAAGAGTGGAAAAAACCCCTATGTATAGAAATTCAAAGGAGTATCAATGTCTCACATATTTTCCCAACCATATTAACTAATCCAGCAAAAAAGATCCTTGATATGTCATTTGCTGATTGATGAGCACAGAGAGCTGGGACCCGAGCACGGAATTTTATTGCTGAAGACATTTTCATCTGCAGCCAAATCACCAGGGAAACACTTTGTCAAACAACTTCATTCTGCAGAGAGACTTTGTGACAATATTGGCAACTTAAGAATTTGTTCTTGTTTTTCCGATAGCATCTACCTGTCCATGTTGAGAAACACTTACAGATGTCCAGCTTAAGACCCGGGAACAAGTGGTTCACATTTCATTGCAACAATACGTAAAAAATAGATGCTCACAAGCTTTTTTTTTTTTAGTATCTATCTATTTATCTATATGAGTGTATTCTTGGCAGAATTTAATATCAAACTCCTGTACTCATAATAACAACTGATCTTACATTAAGCATCTGCAGGGCTACGAATTGTTACTTGTATTCAAGAACTCAACTACCTCTTTTACACTCACACACACACACACACCCCCCGGGGGACTGAATCTAACAAAATGACAAAATGCTGCTAACTTTTATACCATCAGGTTAGGCAAGATGTTAGGCTTCCAGTAGGACACCATGGGTTCATATATCCACACTCTTATCCTCTTGCTGCTCCTGAAATTGCTAAGGAATCTGAGTCCTGCTGGTTGCCTTGAAACTTCTAATTATTTTCTGTGTTGAACAAAATTCCCAGGTTTCACAATTTTTTACTGTGGTGACAGCAAAAGTGACCTACTATGAAATTTTCTCAGCTGAGTAATAGTCATTCAGTGTTCTCCATGGCTCAGCTGTGCTGTCCACAATGGGCTAAACCTGATAAATCAGAAACAGGTAGCCCCAATCAGGATTTATGTATAAAATTGTACGTACAATTCCTTTGTCCATACGTGAGCACAAGAAAACAAATGAATGACCAAACAAGATGGTTAAGACTACCTGGCGTGATGGAATGGGGGAAGTGAAGAGTGTTACTATTTCCCTGCAGACAAAGGCATAGTTTCAACCCAGTGGAAAAACAGCAACAAATTCCCAGCTTCAATCCAAGCTAACAACAAAACTCCAGTCCTTGCATTCAATGGGGTTAGAGTTTCTCCTTGGGATTTTAGGGTAAATCCTCTAAGCCTCATTGATAATTCTGCATCTGAAAATGGGGGCTTAAGCTGAATAATTATAATTTTTCCCAGAGAAGTCTCCCTTGGTACTGCGATGCCATTTCACCCAGGCAATCTGCCAATGGCATTGTTCCACCGACTAATTTAAAGGACAAGGGATCAAGTGTTTAATACCAGCTGCCAGTCAGCTTGCAAATAAAAAGGCTCTCATCCAGCACTGAGCACTGATCCATTTCCACCATTCCTATTGCCACAGGATCCACTCAAACCCCCGCTGCTGCCCATCTTCCTGATGCTGGCCTTCGGAGATACACACAGAATTATGCTCCAAAAAAACCCACACCATGCCACAGGTATACTAAGCAAAGATAACATGCTGAAATATGCTCTGAGCAGGTTACCACCAACTTCATTACCTTTTTTAAGCTACGATACATTCAAATAGTTAGCTCTTATGAAACGTACTCCTCTGTGTCACCTACTCTTGTCTGAAACCCTCAGATCAAGTTCCACCTCTGACAAATCACCCCCTTTGTTTCTAGATAAATTCTGGCAGGGATGAAGGCTGAATGATTTGGTGTGAGATTTTAAAATTGCAACTCTTCAGACCTGCTGTTTCATTTGCTCTTTTTTCATAAAAGCTGAATTAAAAAAACCCCAACGCATTCTTTCCTACACCATGAACAGCTTAATAAAAACAAGAGGGTGGGTCTTTTACTAGCTGAATTACTTTGTGAGCAGGGCCACGTGCCTAACACTCTCATCTGAGACCATCTACACATCTTGCTAAATGACAGCTGTGCTCTTCTTACAAGGGACAAGTCCCCGGCACTAAGCTGCTTTTGCAACAGCTGGTGAGGGGAGCGCCCAGCGCCCTGTTCACGTGTCTTCGGTGTGAAGGGTAGAAATGACTCTTCTGGGCCGCGTATCCTTGGTCTGACACTGCTGATCTTTTCCTAGCAGATCACTTCTAAACACTTTTTTTCCTGGATCTCTGCTTTGTGATCTTTGGCTTGTTGATCTCTGGCTGGTTACTACAGCTTGAAAGTTCAAATGGCATGCAAATAGATATAATCCAGACAGTAATGTTCTTACACTCCAGAAAAGAGAGAGCACGAGGACAGGTTGACTGGACACCTTGCCTCACAGCTGGAAGAGGAAGTGCTTTTCCTTTTCTAACAGAGCGTATGAATACAGCTTGTTACAGGCACTGCTGCGTTAACGTGACAGGTTTACAACGCCTTAGCGTGCTCAGCAGTAATGATCTTTCAACGTCCCTGTCAGATCAATGCACAACTTTCCTCAGGGCCCGCTTACTGGAACACTGGTCAGGAGGGAATGTAACTTTGCAAAACAGCATCCAAACCAGACGGCTCTACCAGGAACTGCTGCAATGAGAGACACGGGGCTGTTTGCAAAGTTCTTTGATCGAGCGTGCTGGAAGGATGCATCCCTGACCCTTCACAGACCACGCTGCAGCACAGCTTTTCCTTGTGTTACCTACAATCATTGAGGATTTTGACCGAATGGTCTAGATTTGTTGCGAGTCCTTTCCCGCCACTGGGCTGTAATTTTTGGCAAGTGTCTCTCCCCATCTGGTCTTTGTCCCTGGCAAACAGGAGACAGTGGGAGGCAGTTAAGGTATTGTCCTGAACATACTTTGACAAACTGCAAATGTAAAAAAATTATGTGACATCTCATCACCATAAAAACATGCTGTTTTTCACTCTCTCCTAAACATAAGTGTAGCTACACGTAGCTTCATCACAAAGACCTGTTAAAAAACAGAAACAAAACAAAACACCCAAGAAATGACAGCTCAGCTGTTACTGTTGGGTAACGACTCATTTCTTTCAGAGCCTGTACAGCAACTTCTTCATTTGAGACAAAAAGGTGTTTGAGTGGAGGGGGGAGACGAGAAGGGTTTCGATCTTTCTTTTTAATTTTTTTAAAAACACTTCACTGTTACAATCTAACCTAGTGAAACTAAATTTCAATAAGAATGTATATGGTCTTTTTCTTTTATATTTAAGCATTAAGTTTTAATCCTCTTGCTCTACTCAAGAGTAATAGCTGTGAAGAGGATTGTTATTAGTTAAAAGAGAGTTCAGAAGGTAATTATTTATAGTTACCTTAATCACAGATGCAGGCCATATAAATAAGAAATAATTTCTTATTTTGAAAGTATTATTTTTTGGACAGTGGAAAGTCTATCGCAAAATTTGGAAGTTGTTTCTCAAGAATCTTCATTTTCGCAGCTCAGAATTACTAACGTGAAAACACCTTCTTTTCAAATGTCAAACACCAGGCACTAACACTGCATGTGTCTGAGTCCCAAAGGTGGCTTAACCGAAGTGACACTGCCTCTTTCAAACTTGCCTTCTCTAAGAGGAAAGACATTAATACCTGACCAAACCATGCTAACATTGCTCCACCTCAGGAAGCTGAACCCCAGCATCTCAAAGAGATGTCAGAAGACTGCTACTATGGACTTATTACCTAACAACGAGCTTCAGGGCACAAATACTAGTTTAACCTAAAATACATCAGTTTAGTGTAAAACAAGGCAGCTTTACAGTAACTCAACAGGCACGTACGTTGCCATTTAGTGCACACAATCTCTTAAGAATAATTTATCCTACTGATCTGTTTTAAAAGAAAGCAAAAACCAGAGTGCTGGATGGCAAGAGCAGCCAGCACCAGGAGGAACTGAACAAAGCCAGTGCGGTCTCCTTGCCGGGGTCCCATCGCTGGGGGCAGTTACACAGTTAAGGTCATAACGGAGAAACTGCAAACGCTGCATTTTTAAACCTGCTTCAAAACTATTATTTAATCCCTAATATATTGCTGTCTCCATCTGAACACCAGAAATAGTATGAAATTAGGACTCAGTACTTATTCATGAGATCAAATTTAAGCAATTCTTCTTTTCAGGATTACAGGCTTGATTCTCCCCTCATTTGCTTGCACACAGAAGAGAAGTAATTCTGCTGAGGTCAATGTCAGTGCAAGAAAGGGACGAGCCATTCCTTAACCGCAGGTCTGTACTGAAAGGGAAGAAGCGACTCCCAGCCAAGGTAGCACAGAAAACAGCAAGCAGTGAAGAAGCAGAGCTATGAGTTTCAGCTGCACAAGACTGCTGAGCCTTACGTTGTATCTTTACTGTTATTCTCACTCATTAAAACCAGCTCGACTATGTTCTGGCTGCTGAGGATCAGACTTTTCTCTGAAGAACAGACAAAAGCAATGTTTGAAGTGTGCTCTGTTTAGAAGCCATGGGGCTCATCCTTGCTAGGTGTAAGCTGGAACAGCACAATGGAGCTTCGACCTCTTACGTCAATGGACAGTCTCTCTATATAATTTTAAGAAGTTAAGAGACAGTGAATTTACAGTATACATGTTTTTAAGTTTTACCCTTTTCTTACATTCCAGGGTAAAAGATCTAGCCTTTGACACCAACTGTCAAGACTATACTCAAGAATTTCATGGGTGGACTGGCTATAAACAAACAAGTCCACAGATGATTCGGAAATGTTACCGACAGAATCGAGTCACAGTGGGAACACATATAGTGTGCAAAGACACCAGCAGATTAGACTAAATGACTGCAAGGAGATTTAAATTTAATTAACAGGATACAAGATTCAGATGGACAGACATGAACAAAAATAGACAAAAAAAATGAAACCCTGAAGGTCCCTCCTTTCAACTGTAGAAAAGAACTCAAAAAAAAAAAGGCCATGGATAAGTATTAATAACAGTTTCTATATTCCTTTTACTTTCCTGTGAGGGAACACTTTTTTCTGTTCTGACAGTGACAACTTCTCTGACAGACAAGAATACTCTTTAACTCCATAAGGTACCAACTTAAACTGCCTCTTAGGAAGGCTCACACATCGTTTGGGGAGTGCCAAACATGAAAACCCCTATCAAAATCTTGACAACAAACACCACAGCCTCACACCTATTGGAAATCAGCCAGACGGATGAAGGAACCACTATGTTTGCAAGAAATTTTATCCATAAGTACAAAGTCAGGATGATAGCATAAAGAAACCTGTCAAGCTGGACAGACAATACGTTTCAGAATCAGAAGAGTGACACAGCAGACAAGTCATGCCGAGCAGCACAGCAAACATCAGCAGCTGAACGGCCAGGACCACCATCGGGGATCTGCAAGTGAAATAACACGTAGGTAACTCTTCCCCATACCTGCTCTCACTCTTCTCTGGGAATGACTAATTTTTAACTTGATGGGATCTGAAGAAATCCCACCCAGAACAGGAGAAACTTGTTCTGCAAAGTTTAAAATCCATTCCAGCTTTAAGGAAAGGAAAGCATGAGGATACCTGGATAATACAATAAAAAATGAATGGAGAACTCAGTTTTATCACTCCCTATTTAGGAAGAATTAGCAACTTTGTCTTGTAAGACACTATGATCAATTGAGCTCTGACCTCAGAGGACACAGCTGATCTTGAGTATTAGATCTATCACTAATACATGGTGATGCAGCTAGGCAACTTTTTTTTTAATTAGCCATGCATCCTCAGAATATAAGAACTCACTTACCAACCATAAGCTGGAAAAAAGTGGGATACAGAAGGCCACACTGGGCCAGAGGATCCGTCACTGGAAAGATCCCATTGAGACTGGATCTACATAGTATGAAGTATGCTGGAGCACCAACACATCTATTAGATGTAAATGGCTTGTGAGCACTGAAAAATGTGAAGAGAGGTTCTCCTTCACGTTGCACCTGCTTACTGAACTGTTGGGCTTTAAAACAACATCTCTCTTCTGCCTGGTTGGCCAGCCCACTCCCCAAAACACCCCAGTAACTCCACTGAAGCACATTTCCCCTCCTCTGGGCGCCCATAACGTTCCCTTGGAATTGTCTTAGGGAATCTATCTTCGATGCTTTTCATCACTTCTTAAGTTCCCACCTCCTCTAATTTGGCAAGTCTGTGGCATTACGTTAAGGGACTTAAGGTTAAAGTTAAAGGTTAAAAATGCAGCTTCTAAATTATCTGGATCATGCCTTTGCTGCTTGAAACTAAGCATCTTCTTCCTTGAGAATTACTTTTCTCTTTTGCTTGGATGCTACCAGCATGTAATAACCATCAGGAACACCTGTTGGGGAAACTAGCAACTGCCCCTCAAAAATGCAATGAAATTACTGCTCTTCTGCAAAGGGGATTTTCTAAAAGCTGGCTATTTAGGCTGCTTCCAGCCTGTACGAACACTCTTCTCCATCAGGAAACACATGAATTTTTCTATATCAGGATCTCATCTGTTTCTCTGTAATTTCCCAATCAGTACATAAGAATGAGGTAATTTTTTAATCAAAAGCCTATTCTGTGAGCTGTCTGCCCTCAGGTCCATCTCATTCATCTCTCTGGACATGGGTTTCAGTTTTTTCCTCCAAAGAGGTTAACAGATTGCTGTAATTGGATGCTCCAAGAAAAGTGCTTCAAACACCAGAACAGCTAGAAACAGAATCCAGTCCACGCTCTGACCAATGAAAGATTTCCCCCTTATTAAATATTGCTAACACTGTGTTTTAAGTACTTCAGGGAAAAGTATGATCTAAAGAGTTAATTCACTTTTATCTTGCTATGAGGAGTTCTTCCCTGGCATTCAGGCTAAACCTGTTCATACTGCACTTGTAATAAGCTAAAAAAAAAAAAAAAAAAAAAGACTAGTGTATTCATTTTATAAACATCTGTAGACTGTTATGATCCTGTAATTAACTTCCTCCCCTTACTGCATTACCAGCCACTACTACTGCCACAGAAGCACAGCTCCTCATGTGTCTTCTGCTTTATTTGCAAGCCTATCTCCTCAATTATTTTCTAAAATTACTTTATGAAAATGCACAAATAAGGTGTTTTTACTGACCTCTAACATTGTGAAATCTGTACTGTATTTTTCATTGTTAAAAAAGCACACCTGGTTCTGCATTCTTTCTATGTTTTGCTTGGGGTTTTTTTTTAGGATGATTGTAACAAGGTCACGAGGTATCTTACTGTAATTACAACAAGCAGAAAACAGAACAACTTTCAACTAATCATTCATAGTCAGTTAAAATGGACATGTCTGAACGACATGCAAAGCTATGTGAAGCGTCATCTTTTCAAAAGTATATTTCTGTAAGTGAAAAACCTCATCGAGTGGAACATACTCCATCACAATTAAGACTTCTTGAAGTTTCAATCTCAATATGCCTTATGCCTTTTAATTCTCAAAAGAGTTGAAATATCCATGTACAACTGGTGAATATTTATTGACAGTTAGCATAACACTGAATAACGAAACAAGGCTAAATATATATGTGCCATCCTCTGTGATGGCTGTGAAAAAGAAACTATGTGAAAACCCCTCACTACCAAATCAGATTAGACTTTTCAGTATTATAAACTGAAGCCCTCCCCATTTTAACAAAACTGAACATATAAACTCTGCACTGACAAAAACTCAATTGTTATCTATTGATACCACTCACAGACAAAAATGGTCCCTGGTATGGCCCAGCACCACACAACAGCAATGGATGGTATGCAGAGTACAGGGAGTAAGTCCCACAGTACCCAACATGCTGAATCGAAGATGATACATCTGGACAATACCAGTTAAATCCATAAATACGGTGACTCACTGGAAGGATAATAAGATATCATCTCTTATTGAATTGGGATGTGCAATGATGGATACCCTAAAGAATGATGGATACGCTTCAGATAGAGGGAAAATTTCTGCTAGACATAAGGATATCAGAGGCAGATCTGAAAAAAATATTTACAGCCTTCAGATGAAACACAAATATTATATCAAAAGCATTTGCTATATCACTTAACCCAGGCAAAGATACAAAAACACTTTTAACGTGTCATCTTTTAAAAGCAGGTCTTCCAGAAAAATCCAGTTATCCAAAATACGTTTCTTCTATTTCCTGATGCTAGAATTCTTTTTCTAAGAAGTGGGGTTTTTATTCTTCCTTTTTGTTTTTAGGGTTGGGACAGAGTAGCGAGGTGAAAAGGACAACAGACCCATTCATTAAATTACACACACATACATATTCTTTTACATCCAGACTGTCAAGAAAGTAAAAAAAGATCACCATCATCCAAGTGTGAATAAAAAAATGTAATTATATTGAGAGTTCCTGTTTTAAAGGCACTGGAATTACCTGTCACACCAGAGCACTGTTCTGTGGGTCTGAGGGACAACTTTGAAAGGCTTTTGTCACCGAACCAATTCACACAGGAAAACCGTTTAAACTCCCAGCACCTACAATACAATTGGACTGAAAGGAAGAAATATTTGCTCAAAGTTTGAAGTGTGTAACACATGGGGACAGAAGATGGCAAAAAAGCTTTCTTAAAAACATTAGAGCAATCAGCTAGGACTGTTATATCAAGCACAGGGGAGAGCTCTCTAGGAACAGAAGCACCAGTGAACCATTTGTCCCACATTAAGCCCTGCTCCCAGTGACATTTCTGTGTGTTGTTATTTATGTGCCGAGAAATTCTTGCATGCGTCGAACTAAGGGTGCTTACTCGGGAGGAAAGACTTAATGACAAATGTTATTTCTGCAAGAACACATCCTCCTTGAAAGCACTGTCTTTAAATCTAACTACAGATGTAATATACTTACTAGAAACTCCACTTGAAAACCTGTGATTTCCCAAAGCCTTGCTTTATGATTGCTCCTCTTCTCAGGCAACGTTTTTTGGAGGGTTCTAAAATAGCGTGGCGGCTTCCAACATAAAAACTAAACATATCTCCCAAAGCATCAAAAAATATAACCAATAGATAAAAACACTTCATCTGACTTTTAAAAATACTGTTGTTGGAGTTACAAATCTGGAAAACGTAAATAAGAACTGGGGCCACTAGGTGTTGTTAAAAGAAAACTATTTCATACCGTTATACGGTTGCTTTGAAGCTTCTATAACTCTGTCAAAATGGAGGTGAGAGATTTTATGGGTACAAGAAAAATATTTCTTAAGTTCTAAGTGCTTCAAAACTTGCCTAAAAAATCATGTCCATGCTGAACATATGTGAGAACGAGATGGATGAAGACCCCCTACGTTATGTGAGGTGCAGACTACAGTTCCAGCAACTGTGCAATTTGATGACCAACTCACCACCGTTACGCTGGGCTGTGAACTTACAGTTCATGAGCTGCTCCTGCAGGAGCTGCCCGCACATGTCCTCCAGCCACGCAGTAAATGGCTTTCACTGGACGGGTAAAGCACCTTTGCCTCAGCACACGAGGGTGTGTTTCGGCAGGTCTCAGGGAACAGCTGGTACACTAGAAGGTGGTGTGACTGTGCATCTCACCCTTGCTCTAAGCCTCAGCACTGAAGAAAGGGCAGGGAAGCACACTTGTAGCAGCTGAGGTCTTAAAAATAGCTTCCAGCCCAAAAAGCTGAACTGGCCCTGAATTAATCATAGGCTCTCTAGGCAATGCAGCAGTTACAGAGCAACTCTATGTAGACCACAGGTCAGCAACAAGTGGTATGTCAGACTGCATGTATCCATCCCAAATCAGTAGAAACCCAACAGGTACCAGAAGATGCTGCATCTTAGAGGAAAACAGGGCTCTCCTTTTACCAGTAGTATCTATCCTCTGTGGAGGAACCAGCTCTTCTGAGATGACAGCTTGGTGGGGAGCAAGTGCCAGAGATGTTACTTGTCTGCGACACCTCTCAGCACACTACAACCGCTAGCTCCTCTTCTGCTAAATGCTACTTCAAGTACATGGCCCTCTTTACAATTTACTCTTACACAGACTATTTCAGACAGACAGCTGACATAACATGAAGGTGCATGGGCAAGAGGAAGAAAAATGCTCAGCCCCAAGTCTCAACGCATCTCCTCTTTGGTATGCATCACTCCCTCCTCCTGTCACCCACAGGTGACTTCTGCACAACCTTCTTCTAACTCACATCTTCCATATACCACTGAATAATATCAGTTTTTCTGCCCACAGAGCTTTAGGTGGATCCATCTCCAATAACCTGAATATTATGCATTTACCCAGAACATGGGTAGTCTGGCTGCATGTAAGGAATGTCCAGAAGACTGAAATTTAGCTCCTTCCCAAAGGCAAAAATTGTGCCTGGGGGGTAACAGTGTAGCCAGATGCAGTGTCTGGGCCAGGTGATGGCATGTGTTATGGACTGCTACTCCTACATACATAGCAGATTTCTGTGTGAGTGCAGAGGCTGTTTATAAACTGCTTTGTAGATACATATTATGACATCCCACCATTACCCAAATCAATGTGCCCGTTCCTGTCTGGTCCATGCACCCCAGTTTCTTTTCTGTGGGAGTAACGGTGAAGGGGATATGAAGAGGAGCGGTCTTGCCTTCAGACAGCAGCAGAATGAGGCTGGGACGCACAGCTGGACAGGGGACTTGGAGGCCCAGGTATAAGTTCCAGCACTTTCTCTGGCATGCTGGTCTGCACGTGTTTGTGCTGCTGCCATGGGAATGAAGCAATAGAGGAGATTTTTCACAAGCCAAGTGTTCGACTAGCTGCACACTAAGCATTCACCCTTAATATACATATTTCTTAATGACCCTAGAAGCAAGAGGAACAGGATGTCACATGAAAACTTCTTTGCACATGTTCCTTTGTTGTATTCTTTTAGCAGCAGTGTCTGCTATGGACTGCAGGACTGGATGAGCCTTTTTTGACCCAGCACAACCATTCATTCCTGTGGCAGATCCTCTTTTCTTCTAGCAACCAGTTTTAGAGAATTTCTGAACTGGGGTCACACCTAGTGTATCTTATTTAACAGGACTTTCTTCCACCAGTTTGTCTAACTGCTTCTGGAGCAAGTTTATCCTATCTGTCTCTACAACTGAATGACGTGATAAAAACCAAACCACCTCCCTCCTTCCTTCTGTTTGTTTTACATCTGTCCCAGATTATTTCTCATAATTCTTGATTATCAGAAATTCTGGGTAAAGTTCCTTATTCATCTGCATCATGCCACTTACTATTTTACAGCTCTCTAACATCCTGGTTAATCATTTCCTTTCCAGAATGGAGAGTTCAAGTCTATTTCTGCACATCTGTGTTTCTTGTCTTATACTTCTCCATTGAATACACAGTTTTCCAGTATTAGTTATCTTAATTAATTTAAATGCCTTCCCTTCTTAACTACGTAAAGCCACCGAAAGCCTATGAGCTCTGAATCTGCAACTCTTCAACTACTTCTGCTACAAATCTGAACCAAAATTGTAAATTTTGTTTTATAGAACCACAGAATCACT
>VZTQ01005174.1:0-12865 GCA_013400755.1 Pelecanoides urinatrix
TCACTGGCGCAGTAAAGCAGATATAGACAACATCTAGACTATGTGACAGTTACATGCTGCAGAAAGGCTTCCAGCCTCACTCTGCCGCTTGTTCCTACCTGGGACCTGCCTGGCTGTACGATGTCTGCTTTCCCAGGAAATGGTACTTTAGACAGACACGAAACCAAGGAGCAAATAAGAAGCACTTTCAGTCTCACAATTAACAATACAAGCCAGAGAGCACTGAAATACATATTATTCAAGTCTGAAATACATATTTCAGTCTAAAATACATCACAGGATACACAAATATCTGAGTATAGATCTTGGAAATATCTGATATTTCCAGTACAGTTTACTTCTTGAATCAAATTTATTCCAAGATAGAAATGGCCCAATTTAGCCAAACTGTACATCCTTTAAAAAGATATAATTATGAGAAATTTCTGGTAGGTTGGAGAATGATTGTTAAAACCCAGAAGCTAAGGCTGTCATTTATTTTCATGCGTAGGTGATAAGAAAACAGGGATAAAAAAAAATTTTTTTCTGAGGATGTTTATTTTTAAGCTTTTCTTACAGCTCTTTTCACAAGTTGGTGCTATTCATATTGAGTGTTATAACAAAATGCCTGAATTCAAATATTGTGACATCTTATATAGCTATTTCTTTATATGTCTAAAATAAAAAGGTCACTGGAACAAGGGTCCTAAAGGGTGGGTTTTCATGCTGACTGAAAAATTAATATATAAAACGATTCACTAAATAATAAGGGCTGTATCAGGCCACTAATAAAGGTGTGCTCATTGCAATAAACTTCTGAAATGTCTTTGTTTATCTTTTACTACATGGGGATGACATCTGAGAAAACCTGTTTTCTGAAAAGTAACTTTATTTCACTGCTGCACTATTTACTTTACTTCAGGGACTTCCCCTGGGATTTTTTTTTTTAAATCATTTAAACCAAGAGCTGGGAAAGTAGTTGTAATTGACAGCATCATTCATGTTTGATGATAAGTAAACCAAGAATTTTGCTAGACTGGGGCCCTAATGTGTTTCATCGCTTTCTTCAAGGCAGTTAAATATGCACTGCCAGGTGAAAGGCAACATAGCTGCATTAAAGTCAGTGTAGTGACACAGACTTTTGCTGGAGAGTCTATTGATACTGTGCAATCTCTTAATTTAGGCTGACAGGAGAGTAAGAACTTGAATGACTGACATTTCAGTGGAGCACGAGGGTAGATTATACTATGTAAAAGTGCCTCCATGTTTAAGAACAGTTACAGAATATGCTCAAGAAAGAAACATAACTCCATGAGCTAATACTGTGTCACTCCTCAGTCAATGACAAGGAAACCATTGGTTTTCCTGGTTCACTCTAGTCTTAGGGTCAGTTTGTGACCATTCTCACTATCAGATGAACAACATACCCCAACAACAAAAATCTACTAACATAAGATATTCTACTCAACCTTGCCATTCTTTGTCTCTTCCCAATTCTATTTATAAAAGCTCTGTTTCAGATATAAGCCAACACAGTGCAAAACCTAATGCTCGTTAAAAAGGGGAAAAAAACATGAATTAAAGATAGGACAGAATTTGCCTTTTGTTGTTACTGTTCAATTTACTATGTACTATATATTCAAATATAATTTATTGTGATAATTCAGTAACATTTACCCACAGAACTCTCAATAGCCTTTCAAGTTTAAATGATACAATCCTTTAGTAAAGAGAAGGTAACACTGATCTTCAGTAGTTACTTTGACAGCTACATATTGCAAAGTTCTTACTGTAGCTTCAGACAGCTCCTATTGCTATATAACTCCCGGTGCATGCCTTCAACTGCAGTCACAAATAATGGCATTCTAAAATCATCAAGAAATTATCTAGAAATCATCAAGAAATACAGAGTCTAACAGCAAGAATTTCTAAAATGTTAATTGTTATTGTGTGCAATGACTTTGTCCCAGTATGTTAATATGCACATGAATGTCCTGCACAGAATTATCACAGAATTCATAATAAAAATTAATCAACGTTCTTTAACGAACTCCAAAAAGATGCATGGTAAATAATTTAACCCATGATACAGATAGACTAAAATAATGTGCTCACAAACACTAGGATGGACAGACTAAAGAAAAGAAATTAAAAAAAATTATTTGCTTCTGTGACACTAGCTAATATCCAGAATAAAATTCAGCTCTGAGATAATCCCACAGAACCTAATGAAATTATGCAATAGAATCATTTGACCTTGTTTTTTTAATATAATTGTATCTGGGGAGTACCTATAGTCTGGGCTTGGGCACTCACTTTTAAGAAGAAATATTTCTGCAGATAGAAGAAAAAACAATTTTAGAGATTGACATTTAAATTTTGCTTTTGTTTGTTTGTTTGTTTTTAATTATTAAGATTAAATTCAGTAATAGCTGATAAATGTGATGGGATTTACTGGGCATGAAAAATCATCCTCATGGCCACCATATGAGATGGGATATGCAGGAGACATGGAGAGAAGATACATTAGAGCTCAGAAAAAGGTGAAAAAACATAGAACAAATGTGTTTGTAGATGCAGGAAAAAATTAGGTGTGGCCACTGCTTTTAACAAAGGAATTGCAATTTTTCTGAAGATTCCAAATTAGCATAGATATGTATTTTTGCTTGCTAAATCTCATGGAATCACTTAGTTTAGAACAGAAGTAATTGTACTGGTATGACCTTCATTACAACCAGGCAATTAAGGTTACTGTTTATTTGGATGCTTAGTTTTTAGCATTTACTTCACTTCTTATGAAGTTATATACCTGTTGTTTGCTTTGTCTGGGGATAACAATGATCCATATTGCTCAAAATTGTTCTTTTGTCTTTATTTGAATTTATTCTATCAAGACATTCATTAAAGACATCTCCATAAATGGATGTCTCTTTCAAAGAAATAATGAGAACAAACACATAAAAATGAATTTTTTTTTCTGTAGTAATCAAACTGGAATACAAGGAAGAAGCTGACAGAAATTTTAGACTGAACTAGTATTGGGGCTACAAAGAATAAAACTGATATTAACACTTCCAGTTGTAGATCACTGGACTCCACAAAATGGTTTGTAAGAAACTTCCTAGGTTAGTGGATACTACCCATCTATGGAATAATTTTTGAGACAGAATATATACACATTTTTTACTAGAAATTTTCCAAGAGAAACCTTAACTTTCTAATATACCTCAAAACTGAATTGCTTTACAAATCAGGATAATGCTGTCTGACAGTATCTCCATTTGGTTCTTAGCCTAATAGAGGCTTTGAGGGGTACATTCTAGAAAGTTTTTTGGTTCGAATTTCTGAAGTTTTTATACGTAGTTAAACATTTAGCAATTTTGAATTCTGAAAATAATTACCAGTACTTACTTACAATTTTTCCCAATCATTCATAAATAAATTGGGGAAAAAGAACTTTTTAACAAGCTCTAGATTTACTATATTCAGCATTATACATCCTGCATATATTACATCCAACATCCAATGTTATTTTGAATCTGACAGAAGAAAATCCTAATATAATACAATTTTTTCAGTTAATGAATACAAGGCTACTAATTGTTTAAAATTATGCAAACCCACAAAACCCCAGAGATTTAAAAGGTCTTCAGTGTTTTATTTGTTCAAGTTTCAACTTTAAATGGGATGAAATATTTAGGAAAATCTCCTTAGAGAACAGTGTGCAAAAGTTCACATGGAATATTTTATTCTTTTTTCTGGGCCACTTCCATCTTTTTCTATTAATTTCTGTTTAAGCAGAACACTCTTTGTAGTATAGCCTCTAACAATAAACCTCTTAACTGTCACTAAAAGCTTCAATATATGATCTTTACTATCCCCACCAATCCTCTTTATTCTAATGAGCTGGATAGGTGGGAAGCCTGTTCTTAAATAGTTAGTGATCAAGTTATCTGTATGCAATTGGTTGTTCCTCTCCATATTCCTGCAGGGTTGGGAGAAATCACTTTATTATCTCTCTGGCATCATACAATTCACATGTGTTACTAATAGCAGAGAAACATGCAAATTTTAATATGTATTTCTGTGGAATATTACTTGCTGTGCTATAAATTTCTCATCAACATCAATAAAGCACTAGTGCAACTGAAATTCTTGGCTATCTCTTTCCTGGCTAATTGTAACACATTTTAAAAATTCTACCTCTGTTTTGTAGGGGGTCTTTGCAATTCTTTCATTCTTAAAAAATTTACTATGTTTCTAGGTCATATATTGCTTTGTGAATAGGAAGACTCAAGTAATATCACACAGTAGACGATATTTTGTACACATCTTCAGCTGACATAGCATTAATTGGAAGAGATAATAAATAATCAAGAGCTAAAACTGGATCATCTAACATGAAAGAAGCCAAATCCTATGTTTGGTGTCAGCAGTTATAGCATCTGTCATAATCCCGATACCAATGATTTCTGTTTTCTCAGCTTTCTTTTGTGATAAATGCATGTACAAACCCATCATATTCCTTAATATCAAATTCTTGTGGAAATCCTTACACAGTATTTTAGGCCCAAAAGAGATATACTGGTATTCCAGCGACAGATCCTGACCCCAGTAACAAAAAAGGACTTAGCTTACCTGGCAAAGGCTCCTGATCTGCATAGAGAGCTGGCAGTTCCACACATTTGTCTTCATTAGGGTTGAACCAGCAGTCAAAAGCTAAATCCATCTCTTCCTTTGTGCCTGTGTGCTTCATATGCAGCAAATTTAAGTGCCATGGCTGTTTTAGCTCGCTATGTGGGCCAGTTACCTGAACTTTGTGTATTGAGCCAATATCTGCCAGTTCATCCTATGTGAGGAAAAGAGAAGATGAATGGATCTCATTCTAATTGTGCCAGGTCAAATGTAGTTGATAACTGTATGCAACAGTTGAACAAACTTCTGTAGTTAAAGAATTGAGGCAGATTTATAACTGCTACTATTTTTCCCCTTTCTAATCAATACAAAATTGATTTACTAACATGAATGGGGAGATGGAATGCTTGAGGTTTGATATCAGGGAACAAGTGATGGCAGTCACTGCTGAAATTTGTACACAGAACAGGGCACAGCATTCATATGTATTACACTGATTCAGCAGACTATTTGCAGGCACAGAAGCTTCAGCCAATTCTAATAATTTTGAACACTTAGAAATATTTCTTACAACTTGTAATACAAAAATGGTGCAATTAACTATAAATTTGAAGGAGAATTAATCCAATTTTGAGAAAACATCCAAGAGATCCTCGATCTTCACCCTACATCATGTTTTCATATAAAAGCTATCCATTAAAATCTTCCTCTTGCATTCATGCTTGAGAAAAAATCTTCTAGTTCTACTGGGGATAGTACAGCATTTCTATGACATACCATTGCTTCAGTAAGTTAAAGTGGAGGCCTTAGATAATTATATTTATTGGTTTTAAACCAATAATTTTTCTCTGTAAGGAAAAAGAAGGGAGAAAACAGAAGTTGTCTTTTCTTACTCTTATTCTCATATTCTTTCCCCTGCTCTTTCATTTCAAATACTGCCCAGATAGTAGAAGAGCATGTGACCTGACTTCAGCCTTTCCTCTGACAGGGCACTTCCAGTTTCATATTATTTCTTTATATTTACCAGACTTTCTTGGAAATAATTTAGGAACACTTTCTGGGTACTCCTCATTTTGGGTCATGTTCATGGCCTAGGCTAGTCTGCTTAGTTCCTCTTTCATTAAAGAAAAGAGGAACATCAAAACCCAGCCAATTATTTCTTTAGCTCAATCATTAAGTTCAATTTACCTGACCGGTAGGAAGAAGAACCAGGAAACAGTTTCTTCATTCACAACTCCAAGGCTGCTTTCTGATGAACCCCAGAATGAAAAATAACATATTTTCACGCAATCTTTGGGCTTTTTGCCAGGGCCTTGTCCTCCCCTTTTTTTCCCCCTGATTTTCTCTTGCTACCTGCTTCTGCGGTTCCAGCAGTCAATCCTGAAGAAACATCTTTCAGGATGTGGCTTCATGGGCATATTTCTCTGATGCAAAGCTGGCTTGTAAAGTTCCCATTTCCCTGTCTGCCCATTTCCTCCCATTCCCTCAGTCCTGCCTTATATTTGTTTCTGCAGCTGCAGGATCAACCTATCAAGGTTAAAATGAAGACTGAGGAACCAATCAAGGTTAAAACTTCCAGTTTTCTTACAGGGATCAACTGTTTACTCAAAACCCACAAAGGACAACAGAAGGATGGAACAAGCAGTAAAAGAACAGGACAAGTAGTAGTCACACTTCCCTTGAATATTGTCCTAGCTTCCAGCACTTTGTGGCTCAGGGATCTCCTGAGCTAGAGGAGGTATCTGCAGTGTTTACCTTCAGGTCAGTTCCAAATTCTACCGAACTGGACTTTCATGGAGAGCAAAACCAGAAAAGCATAAGAGTAACACAGCGTTGGCACTGGGAAGGAATTATAGCTACAAGAGGGAAGTAAGAGCATTGGGAAAAGAAGCAGGCTACAATTCAGTGAAAGTAGATCTCAGATGCTTGTTAATATTTCAGTTAATGAGTAATAGGAGGAAGTGAAGACAAATGATGGAAGGGCAGAAGAACTGAGTAAGGGAGAAAATTTGTGGGTAAAAAGGACCTGATCAAGAGAAAAAAGAAAGTTGTAATGACAGGCAAAAAAGAGAGAAACCATGCAAGAAAAGGCAGTTAGCCCAGAGAAATGTGGTGGCAGGGTTGAATAAATTACATGAAAGAGAAAAATGAACTTTCTGTAAGTTTCAATCTCATTTATGATTCTTCCTTCTCCATCATCAGCCTCAAAAGTTCTATAGTATCCCATGGCATATTGTATGTTTACATGTTACTTTTGTCACATCAACAAAACCTGTAAATCAGTACCTGCAGTGTGGTATATACTGTAATATGCACCAAGGGACCAATTCACTCACTTAAGCATTCTCAGTATGAGACATTGGGAGAATTCAAAAACCATTGTTCAAGTGACAGCATTACTACCTACAAACAAAAATTTTGACCTGTGCCAAACTACACAGAGAACTTAAAAATCAATTTGGTAGTTTAGTTTAAAGAAACAATTTATCTCAGAATTAAGTAGGTTATCAGCTACATGATTTTTAGGCTTTTCTTTTCTCAATAGAGAAAGGTTGAAGTACTTTGATCTGAATTGCTTTTCCTGTAACTTGAAGTGGCAACTTTTTGCGATTCAGGTTGCCATAGAAGATAAAAGAAAGGCATATTGGATCCTCTTCGTTGCTCAAGTCAGATCCAGTGATGTCCATTATCCAGAGACCTGATGACTTCATGTTGATTTCACGCAGTTTAGGACTAGAAATCAATCTTCTACCTTTAAAAATGATCAAAGAGAAAGAGGAAAGATGACAGCATGAGAGAATGGCATAATATAACAGGATTGTAGCCTTTACAGTACACAAACAAAGCTCTATTTGCAGGTTATGTTGTATCTATAGCAACAGTTCACTAAGAATAACACATCAATACCTTTATTATACTTTTTGCCAAGAATTTAACAGCTTAGTGTTTTTTCTGTGTTTAAAATTTAGTTTCAGAGGTATTTTCTTGATGCCAAGGTATTTTCCTTGTCATGTTCAGAAGTAATTACTAAGAGAACATTCAGTCACCTTTTAGAGGTCTAATTAATTGTTCTTAAAAAAGCATCAATGTTACTAAAACCACTTTATCATTTAGAAGCACCAGCCATCTGTGGCAAGTAGGCACCTCATGCAAAATGAATAATAAATAATACCAATGAACTCCACTTGTAACTAGATCTTACCTAGCAATATAACATGTGCTGTAATAGTGAAAGAGTGACAGGTAAACCTATAATAAACACACAAAACACACAAAAAAATATTTGCCAGGTCCTCAATATTACTATCTCCCTCTCTTTTTCTTCATTAATTGCTGTTATCCTTCATTTTAATTCTGTTTTAACCATTCTGTAGGAAATGAAAATTATTTAATGGAAAGGAACAGTTGTACTTTCTACAACTCAGAAAAAACACGCAACTGAGTACCTGTATATCTATTATGGGCACCTTATGTTTTTAAGATGTCTTACTCCCTCTGGGGCAACCTTTTGTAGCTCATTTACTTTATGCGGAATTGTTTTCACAGGATTAAGGGAAGGAATCTTTTCTACTAGTTCTAAATGACCAAAGGTCCTGCTGTAAATGTTCTTTTGCCAAATACGTCCAGGTTTAGATTTGCATAACTTGTGGCATCCTAGGCTTGAAATGAGAAGAAACTGAGTCTACCACAACTGTTGCTTTGTGCTGTGGAATAATAACACAGGTAAAGACTAGGCTCATTTCAGTAAAGTAATTTTTCTCTGGATTTCAAATGAGATCCTAAGCTACCTGAAAGTAGTGCATAAAACTTAAGCTATTTATCCCTATAAGGCACACATCCCAAACTGCTTTAAATCTTTCATTGCAATATGCTAAATTTAATTCAGAAGGTGAGTGTTCCATACACATCACATTGACAAGACAGAATTGTATTAACTTTGACCTTACCAGATGTGGTTTTGCTATAATAGTAAGATCAAACCAAAAATTCACATTTTCAGTAAAAGAAAGATACTATGGAGATCTGAGAGAGCTGTAGCCAAATTTAAATATATATATACATATAAACAGGCAGGGCAGTTTTGCAAAAGAGCTTACCAACTGTCACGATCTCACAAACAGTCTCACATAACCCCAGATGAGTATCAAGCCAGTTCCACCATGGGAAGATCCATTCTTTGTCTGAGTCTTGTGATTCCTTGACTGTTACCATCTTGAGGTACATCCCAGCCCCGTAGCCTTCTCTGTCATGGCCTATGACCACTTTTTGCAAATGACTGAGAGAAACAGCTTCCACCAAAAATGAATCCACCTGCAAAAAAGGGAAATACTTAATAAAACAGAGTTTGGAACTGAATATGATTGAACTTCAGGGAAAATGTAGTCCTGGATTCAGCTGAGGATTTAAAATTTGCCTCTGTTTTTTTGTAATATTTAACATAACATTTCCCTTCTGAATCTAAGAAAACACACACTGATTATACCTAACATTGAATCCCATTAACGATGCATTGATACTTCATTTGGTCTTTGGACAATATGGATCATTTCATATTACAATAAAATACATATACCTCAACCTTCTGACAGTCAAACAGTTAAGACAAGATTTTGGTTCTAATCAATTTTCTATCTTTCAGGGTACTTCTGGTTTCTAAAATTTATCTACAAACCTAGCTATATAGAAATAGTCCTAATGAAAACTAGAAATCTAAAAAGAGTATGTTCACTCCAATATAGCTTCTAAATCCTTCTCCAATAGTCAGAAAAGCCTGTCTTTTTGTTTTTCTTACAAAATGAAAATAATTGTGGAAACAGCAAATGGAGAAAAGAGTAAGCAATAGAAGGGAGGAAGTTAAGATGAAGGTGGAGAACAATTTGAGCAAAAGATGAGAGATGAGAAGGGAAGCAGAATGGAGAAGGCAGAGTAAAAAGAGAAGTAAACACAGCCATCAGTGGATGAGAATAGGGACAACAAAAACAGCAAGATAAGGAAAAACGTGAAATGCAAAGAAAGAAGTTATGTGCCCCACTAAATTCTTGCTTGTTTTGTAAAAAAGCCAGGTGTTCTGTATATGGCCCAGCCTAGGACTAGGTGGACCTGATGGTAGCTTATAAAGGTCAACAAGGTTATGAACAGCAATTAAACAGCAATTTTTAGGATTATAATTATCACCATCATCCCAATAAAACATTAATTCAATAGTAGGAACTTACTAAACCAGATGTCAGGACAATTAAAAAAGAAGATATTGGCAAACTGATCTCTAAAAAATGTAGTACTTGCCAAAGACCTATGTGTTGTCCCTGCTACTTTTTAAATAAAAATATTGGAGGAGTAGATTTTCTGCTACTAATATTAAAGGTACTTTCCTATGACAAAGATATTGATTTTTTTTCTAACAATAGTCAGGACCCAACAGCCAGATTCTAAGCAGAAATCATTAACTTTTTAAATTAAGACATTTTAGGAAATAAATCTGTGCATGAAGGTAAATTAAAATAATTATTGTAGAGTGCTATCTTCTATATATAGGCATAGCCCTGAGATATATGCAGAAATGAAATTTAAAAATTCTCTCAGTTTGTTACTGATTCCACTTGTACCCTACCAAGTGCTGTGGTAATTGTCTAACGGAATAATTTCACAGAAATCTAAGACTGTCCTTGACAGTGTACATCTTGATAGTGAGCTTTTTCAAACTTCAGTGTTCAGTGAGTGAACCTCTCATATGAAAACCTAATACACAAGAGAAGAATTTTATCATTATTGGTCATCTAGAAACACTGTTATTGTATGCGTTCTCTTCTCTAAGTGGAATTCTTGTCTCTTATCTAAACTTACTGACTAGACATTGAGTTAGTGTTTCATGTGGAATTGTGGTTACAGAAACATCATTGATTGCAAAAGTCTTACAGCAATTTCTGTAACTTATTTTGAATCACTAATTTTTAATTCTTTGCTACCTGTGCTGTCCTCTATTTGAAATGGAAGAAGTAAGAAGCATGATCACAGATGTTCTCCTCAATAATCTGCTTTCTATGTGCTCATGTCAAGCTCATATTATCATGCAGGGATGTTCTTGTACAGGAAGGAAATAACACTGGCATTGATCTACTGTGCATATCTGGAAGATAAATTCTGTTTCCAAATTCTTGCCCATCTGTAGCAAGATGTATTCTGAGCAGGCATTAAGTGACACAATGCAGTACTAACCCCTGCACATGTAAGACAGCATTTTTTGTGCTATTACCTTATTCCTTTGAAATTTTCTTCCTTTTGTTAAAGATGTATGAAGTTTCCTCACACCTGTGTCCCCTCTTTTGCCATGAAGAGTGACATAAACATTTGCAAAAGTTTCTGCTCCCCAGCGGTCGCCAATATGTACAGAGACAACATACTTATAGACTGTACAAAAAGATAAAAAAAGTTTAAATCAACCTGATTAGGTGTACCTAAAAGAAAACAGCAACACAGAGTATTTAGTAAGTCTACTGCTTACTGTTTTTATTTCTGCAGCTACCAAAATATCTGCTACACAGTGATTGAAATAGTCAGGTTACTCTTCATGAATCTGATCTCTTCATGCTAAGCTCCATGAAGATTTTCTATTCATTTCCTTAGAAATTCAAAGGAAGTTGGACTTGGACAATTTAGACTTATGTGGCTTAGAGCTACTAATATCTAGACAAATTCTGCCCAATTCTATTTTACTGTGAAAGATCTGGAAAATAAGAAGTCATGTGAGTTTGTTCAGGGACCGTTAGAAGCTGAATTATCTTTGCAGTAGATAGTAACTATCACAGGTCAAAGAATAAGACACTATGTAAAGTTTATGCAAATTAGAATAGCAGACACATGTAGCATAGCATCTGGATGCATGACATGACATATAAGAATAAAAATTTACAAAATGCACTTATTAATTTAAGGTGCATGACAGGAACTATAAACATTTTGCCTCTATAGTGCTCCTGTATAAATGCACTTCTATACAGTCAGATTGGATTTTCTTCTGAGAAAGATCATTACATTGTGTATGTATTCTTACTCATACAAAAAGAATAATCAAAATTTTTCAAATGTCATTTTTAATGTACAGTCCTGCTGAGTTAACATTTAACTAATGTAATGTTATAGTTTCTTTTAAGGTGAATAGGTTTGAGGTATTTAGGGACCAGAACTCTTGGAACTTCAGTTTAGAAAAGCAGTCATGTCTCTAATTACTTTTATCTCATGTGTAACTGCCAACTTTTCTGAACTAGGTCTTCACATTCCAAGTGCATTTCTGAATATACTCTGAAAATCTCAGCATGTCAAAAAATAGTCCTTTGGGAAAAACAAATAAAAAACTTTTTTATTACTTCTTGTGTTAGTAACTAAAGTTATTATAAGCTAAGTAATTCAATAGTAAGCCTGCTACAAATAAGGATTGCTTCTGATACTTGTGTTAGTAACTAAAGCAATTATAAACTAAGTAATTCAATAGTAAGCCTACTACAAATCATTTCCATGGCTTTGAACATGTGCTTTATCTTTAAAAAGTATAATTATATTGTTCAGTTTTGCCCACTTAGAATCATACCGAAGATTTAGCAACTGTGAACCCAATATGTGACTTAACTGGAAAATTAAAATTTCTTAAGTGGTCAGCATTTTCACAGTGCATATATGAAGACAGTTGCAATAGAGCCACTGAAGATATCAAATTCAGAGAAGTGTTGTATTATATCTGTGGCATTGATTTCTTTTCAAGGGGTTAGTTTACATTGTTTATATCTTCTCACTGGTTTTACCTGGTAAAGTTTTCTGGTCCTCATTGACTGCAGGGAATTCTTTCACCAGCTCCTTGTCTTCTCTGTTAAGAGAGAGCCAGCACTCACAGTCAAAGTTCAGTTCTTGTTTTGTATGTAGCTCTTCTAAATGAAAAGACTTCAAATGCCAACCCTCAAAGCCTGGCACATCATCACAGCTGACCCGAATCTTGTATACATCTCCCAGATCTCCAGTCTCAACCTGCAACAAATATCATGAGGAAGAGTGTACCGTCAGGGCGGCTTCACTTACAGAGTTTTTCCCAAACAGTGTAGATTTCCTAAACTTAACATTAACCAATGGAAAAGTTGAATGGGAGGCTGGGATAAGTGTGATGAGGGAATCAACCCTTCTCTTTTTCATGGTATGATCATGGGTGAAATTGTCTCCCTTAATTTCCTCTGTTCCCTTACTAATATTAGAATCATAGAATCAT
>VZTQ01005178.1:0-22344 GCA_013400755.1 Pelecanoides urinatrix
CCAGCCGGAACCAGGACAGATATCTCCTCCACCCCTAAATGCACACATGCACAGAGTAACTGCTTGCCCTCAGTCAGAAAAGATCACAGAAAACAACGGAAAAACCTAGTTTACCATTACTCCATATGGTAAATTAGCTATTAAACCAAAATAATTTGCTTCTGCAGTACAACGCTGCTACATTCTGGTACTGTTATAAAGGCAAACTGGGAAGTGGTAGTCCATTGCGTTCTCTAGGTGGACTTTTTTTTTTTTTAAGTTTAAAAATTCAAAAACTTGAAGTACACACTTTCTTTAAACCCTGCACTTGGCCTAGACACTTAAAAACGCAGAACTTTTCAGACAGATTTCAGTCAAATAATAACTAGTCTTTTGGCTATACTTTTCAAAATGACTAAGTGGCTGCCATCAAAAGAGATTGTTTAAAGACCTTGGAAAGTAAGGTAATTTATTTCAAAAATGCAGTATTCAAATGCCAGAATCAACAAATTGGGGGGTGGAAGGGGGTGAAGAAACAACTGTATGTATCCAGGACTCATGGCAGGAATACTGTTCAAGGGGGAGAAGAACCTGATGATTGAAACTAGAAAAGTGCTCCTACTCAGCATAAGTATTTTCTGCTTAACTTTAATAGAATACTAGAGATTGACCTTAAAAAAGTACTACAGATGCTTTCCTAAAGATGTGTCTTCTCTTACATTTAAACATCACATGTTTAAGTACAGCACACCAGCACTTATTCATGGAACAATGATGAATAATAGGTTCAGTAGTTAAGGTTACAAGAATGACAATTTCTTAGCATAAGTGTAATAGATTTCTCCAAACTTATTATTTAATAAACTTTTAAATTGCAGAATAATTTCTGTATAAAGTCTGAAAATGATATACAAATGTCTTGGTAGAAATACCTAGGAAGAAAATAACCATGATAAGCAACTGTCATCCTGCTAGGTAAGTAGCTCACACCTCTATTTTTTTACTGAAGTTATTACATTAGCATTCAGAACAAAGGGAGTTTAGAAGAGGAGAACATGCAAGAGGCATTATGTATTTCCCTCACACAAATCCTCAGAATTATGAAATAACATTAGGAATTTGGACTTCGCCAGAAAAATATTTTATAGACAAACACTTGTATATGTATATATGAAAAAATTGGCACCAAATGATGAATTTGTTATGAAACAGATACAATGACATTTTTAAGATTATCATCAAAAGTAATGAACCTTAAATTATGCTTTCAAATATTGCTATCCTTGATCAATCTTGTCTTTCTTTCCATGATATTTCAGAACTTAATATCTAATATTTCTTATCAAAGAATAATACTACATCATTAAATTTGTCCCCTAGAGACTTTCAGATGAGATTTTTAACAACAGAGGACCTCTCTACTAGGGCATGAGCTGTTTCCAAATTAATTTTCAAAGCAGTAAGTACCTCTTCACTATCTCTGGCCAAAGAATCTGCTTCCTCTCTCCCTACCATTATTAGATACATTACTAAGCACTAATCATATGTATGAGTCAAAACTGAAAAACTGAACTTGGAAAGCTGCACAATACTGTTTATTATACACACCTATCACAGAGTCACCAGAAAATGGCTACTATGAAATCAAAGTTCTTTCCAAAAGGTAAGTTAGATTTATTCGTAAATAATTTGCATAGTGAAAAATGGTAAATATACATAACTGACAAAGCAGAACTTTCTACCAGCTTTGTATTTGGCATGCTATTCCTACAGTTCGTTATTGTAGCTGTGCATTTGGATCCAGGAGTTCAAAGCTTATTCATAAAAATGATACACTGTCACACCCTCTAACTTGCTTTAAAACACTTAATACTAATTTAGTTATTCCTTTGAGATACAGAATTCCTCTGCTGGGTTGAAACAAGAATCAAAACTGAATTTCTAAATAAAACACTTTTAGAGTCAAAGTCGCGTGGAGACTTTTAGAAGGTTAAAAGAATAGTAAGAGGTTCCTCTAGTCCTGAAATACTAACCTGCTTGAGGAAGAAAAAAAATTGTCACAGAAACACCTGGAAGCTATTTGCAGCAGGCACTAATAAAATACAACTTGAAAAGAGGACCACTCATAAAAAGACAGGTAGTTAAAAGGAGTTACAATTACACTTTGTTATTCACTACCGAGAGTCCTAAGACTCTTATGATTTCATTTTGTAGGTTAGCCTACTCTATCAGGCAGAAATAAAGAAACAGAATCCTTTTACTTTAGGTTATAGGAATAGTTCTGTTTAATTCCCTGATCAGTTTAAAAGTAGGAAAAAGAAGTCCTAAAACATCATGCTAGCTTAAGAAAAGATGCAGAACTGCAAAATTCTCCATCTTTATGGCTTCTTTGTTAACAGAAACATGCAGAAATCTACTACCTCTGTAGAAGACCAATTGAAAGAAAACGGGCTTCTAAAACGATAAGAAAGGAGAGCAGGGCTGGCACCATTTCAGTCACTTTACAGCAAAAGCCGATTCATAGAAGCAGCAATTTGTTTGACCCTGTGGATATAAAAACAATGTTTTATGCACATTAAGGGATGCCAATAGGAATGCCTTGGCCAGTTATCAGGTTCGGTGCCTTCTAGACACATCAACAACCTCATAAACTGCCCTTTCTGATAGATAATAGCATAGGGGAAGTTAAATGTCTTTCAGACATCCCTTTGCTGCATTTAGGAAGCAAGGTAGCAGCCTACTATGACAGTTACTGGATCATAATAGTAGCCCACCTCCAATTTTCTCCTCTTACAGGAAGAGAAAGTTAGAGCAAAACAGAAAGAGATTTTCAACCTTTTTTCCCCACTGGCTTTGTCAGCACACGATCTCTTAGCTGAGCTGCTTTTTCAGATCTGACCTTTTCTTTCCCTTTATTAAAGGAACCACAGCACCCAGCGGGCTCCCAGCTACTGACAAGCCCTCTACAAAGCTACCAGGACAAAACATTTTCCAGTGAAGATTTACATAGTAATTGTGTTAGCATGTCAAAGTATTCAATTTACAGCAACAAGCTTCAGCCACACTGTGTTTCTGTTCCAATCTAGCCTTGTCAACTGAGCCTGATAAAGTAGTGATAACTAGTAATTTCTGCTGCCATTTGACAAGGCTGTAAAATTAGCTTGGGTGTGAGCTGATGGACGGGAAAGTAATCTTTATTTTCACAGTGGCTCACAGCTGGGGAGCAAGCAGGCATTACTGGGTATGGGCCTCAATAAATGTCACAACACTTTCCTACAAGAACAAATAAACCTTCTGCAAAACATTATTGCTATTTTCATGAAAAAAAACAAAAAAAGAGAAAGATTAAATTGTACAGTAGAAATAGTTTGCATTATTGCTATTAAATGCACTAACAAACAACATGTCTTGGAAACTAAATAGGCAATGTCCTGTGTTCTTTATGCAGGTTTCCCTCAGTATGGACTTCATCAGAGATGATAGAGCTGAATTAGGTGCTTGTTACTTTATGTCAAAGTGCATCACTTTGGTCTGTCATGGACAATCTCTCCAGCAGCACTGCATGTCTTAGAAGAAATAAAAATCAGTGAGTTTGCCTCACTTCAATCTTCAAACTGAAAGGTTTCTCTGAGGGAAGAACATAAGAGACAAAGAAGCCTTATGACACAAAAGCATGTTTATGTTTGCAAAGCTTTGTTTTACAAGATAATGAGATATAAAACCATCATCACTCATGGAAAGATCTAACAAAAATTAAATAAATAAATAAATAAATCAGTCTTTAACATGATTTAAGAAACTTATCTACTTACCTATATGTATTAAAACTAGGCTTGGGAAAAAAATGAATGCATATAGTAATTTTATATCATCTCAAAATCCCTCATAAGCAAGCTTACATCAGCAGGCATCTTAGTACTATATTTTAGCTTAAACCTTGCACTTTATTACCTATGATTTCCAAAATACCAGCAAGCAGCCCAATTTATATAATATATACACATACACACGTCCACAAACCACTTTTTTTTTTTTTTGAGAGAGAAGATTACAGAAATATCAACGCACTCAAAATTCATTCATTCACACCAAGCACACTTATCTGATTGTCTCTCAAAAGTCAGGCAGACCTTAACACGATCAATAAAAAGCCTCTATTTTGAGTCTAGGTTCATTTTCCTGGCTGAAGGAGAAGAAACACGATTAGAACCTTAGGTTTTTGTCATCTCAAAGTGTGTTTTAAGCATGCTACTTCAAGAAAAAAACCAATCCCTGATTGTCCTTTAACTTCTGTTTCAGAAATCCTAATTATCTTTTTACCACTTGCCCTTATATTTCAAAGCCATCCTGTAGGCTTCTAGGAACCCTCTGGCATATAAGCCACTCATCCCAGTTTTGTGCCAGTGCTCAGGAACCTCTCCCAATTACTGTGACCATTCAAAGATAGTCGAGAGTGGCCTCAAAACAATAGCAGTTCCTTCAGCATTCATGGGTACTTTCCATCAGGGCCCATAGACTTACTATGTCCAGTTTGCCTAAGTATTTTAAGATATTCCATCTGTGATCTACCTACTCCCTTTCACAGCATTATGTGACCAGGCTCACACCTCCCTTTCAACATCATCTCCCATACACAACAGATGAGATTAAATAATGGGCGAGATATTACTAGGTCTGACCAGCGTCTATTACACCAAAATCACAGCCACTAGACATGGGAGCAAACGCTGTGAGAGTGCTGCCGTCAGGCCTCATGGACCACAGGTGCCAGCATGATCAGTAAGTTCTCATGCCTGCTACCACATCTTGTGGCCAGGGCAGCCTTTGGAAAATTAGAGCTTCATAAGGTTATTCATAATCAAACCAAGCAAAATAGAAAGAAGTTGCTTCTTCATTCCAGCCTTGCTGCACATTTGCTGTCCTTATTACATGACGTATAATAGCTAATTCTGTTGCCAGTGAGAATGTACCGCTGGCACTTGCCGTGTTTTGTTAATGTTAGAGCTGAAATTTCATTTGCTTAGAAGTATCCAGTCTTGTGCAAGTTCACATTAGATACATGCTGAATTGTATGAAAATATGCTTGGAAAGGAAGCAAGAATGGATATATAAAAAAAGGAAGGTATACTGAAGCTTTTCATAGAACTATTAAATTAACAGCATATAACATCATCACTTTCATCTGTGAACTGCAAAGGTACAGATCGCCAGAACATTCCACGTTTCTTGCAGATCTTAGTGAAGTTACATGTACTTTCCAATTTTAGTATTGTTTATTTGAGAGTTAAAAGTTCTGGCTTTAACTATTGCCAAATGCTAATAGACTTGGCTATCCCAGATGCACAGAACTCGCTGGAGGGTAAATATCCTTCAGTATTCCTGTCCCTATTAAGTTTAGATTTCACAGTTATGTTTACTGCAGCTTGCTATTTTCTCAGCAGCGTGGGAGGCTTTACTGGATTCTAGGTAACATGCAAGGCATCTAAACACACAAGAACTACTTTCCTCCACTTGTATAAACAGCTTACTCTCTTATCAAATTCTTTTCAGTAAACAGAAACAGACCCATCAGGCTTGGACTTTCCTCACTGGCCTATTAAATACTGCAGCCTATTCCTCACCAACGGATGGAAGAGCAATCGTCAATCTTCAGCCACATTTTAGCTGTTGCTGCCATAAAAAAAGACACACAAAGCACCCAGAAAGCACCTGGGAATTATTCCACGTTATTTGTTATTATCAATACATATCATGCAGAGGAACTGACAGCAGGCATGACAGAGACAGAAGGCCACAAGTTTTCTTCATTATAAAATATCCTGTTTTGAGGAGCTGCGCTTTGAATGAGATGCCCTGAAGCAATTGCAGAGAACAATCTGGTGAGGCTTGGAAATGGGGACATTGCCTATAATGTTTTTGACCGCATGACTTTCCACCTTCACTACATTATTCAGTAACTGCACAAAACACTTTGGAAAGCAGTCACAGTAATAACCTCCAGCTTTCTCACTATCCCACCAAAAGCACAATATGAGTTTAACCAGTTGCTCTGTGGACAGATGAGGTTAAGGTAATACTGGTAAACAGCAGTACGAAGCAACGCAGTATGCATACATCTATAATGATATTTCTGATTTCCCAAAATGAATGAGAACTAGAAAGAAGCCTTCTACTCTTAGTTTCTTTCAACGTATAATCCAAAATTCAATAGAATATCGATCCAAACAACTAATTACTTTCATGAGCCTTCTTAAATATTGTGAAGTTCACATACTTAAATTAGATTAAATCATTTTTCTTTTAGTGTCTTGAAGTAGTACAACCTAAGCCTGTCTTTAAGATCATAGAATGCTGAAGGAATTCATTGGAATTGATCTTGGAGTACTGAATTAAAGATGGATTTTTAAATCTTATTTTTAAGGACAATCTACATAGCTTAAACTGTGACAAATGTACCGTATTTATTAAAAGAAAGTAATTAAATACATTAAATGCAATAACTGGAAATTTTTAGAGGATTCAGATATGAACTACTTCATGACTGTATAACTATAATATTTATGTAACATATCCCTTTCCCATATTAATCTAGTAATTCTAGTCTTTCTGCAAAGTTTACTAAAACATAACTAAGGATTAACAGAAACTGCAACTATTTCAAAGACACAAGAAAATACAGCCAAACAAAAAAACCAGACACTCCCCCCAAAGAAATCCCATCGCATATTCATTTTAGCCTCTTTTAAAAACACAAGGGACAGCAACCACACTGCATTCAAATATTTTGAGAGAACACCATTCAGGCATGCTCTCAGCTTCTGCTACTGATAAGGAGGGAGAGTTGGAGGGTTTCAGTTATGCAGAACAGGTAGAGTGAAATTTGCTTTTTTTATTAATAAAAAGAAAGAAAATCTCATTAGTGTTCAGGACACAGAAGATCTTGCATCTCTTTAGCTAAACATCCATTTCATATTTCTTTGAATACAAAAACGCATTTCTTCTGAGGCCTGTGAAAAATTTAATGCGTAAAAAAACCGAGCATAGCTCAGACTTCTGAAAAGGAATACTGCTTGGAGTGACAGTGAAGGGCCACCACTTCACACAGCAACAGCAAGACCAGCAGTCAACACTTGGAAACACTGACTCCAGCCAATATGTTCTAGAAAACAGATATCACAAAAATCAGGTTGGGCATCCTTAATGTACAATATGAACATGAAGAATTTCAGCACACATTGAATCTATCTATGTCCATAGAAACCTAAAAAGGCTAGGATTTCTTGCGATAGATTATTGAGGCAAGCTAATAAGAATTTGTGCATCTGATCTGTGACTACACAAGTTATCAACAAATAAGCTACAAATTCTAGATAAAAGGAGACCTGTTGTTGAAATCAAGCCATACAAACATACCAAAACCATGGAAGATTTTAAATCATAATGCTCGCAACTCTCTTGGTATCAGGAATTAACTTGAATTCCTTGATTCAAGAATGAAAAGCTACAAAATTGGATGCTCTATTTTACAAGGACTTAGGAGTTTGAAAAAGGATATACCACAAAATTTATATTCACTGTTGAGATTAGACGATTGCAATCATTTCCCCAAGCCTCATTAAAATCACATTTTGAACGTTACTCAAAATGTGAATCGAATTCAGTTTTGTTTGTTTGAACAAAACTGGTATGAATGGCAGAATATTTAATAATGTTGACAAGATAAAAATTAATGGTGACTGCTATATTAAATAATTAGAATAAGTAGCATTTGTCTCTCTACAACAGAAAACAATACTGCTAGCATTTTTCCTAACTTTAGGGGGTTTGTTGTATTCTAGACTACAGAAAGTGGCATGGGGCAGGTGAAAAAGAAAAAAAAAAACCACCACTATTCTTGTGGGTTTTGAAGTATTTTTCATATTGGTACAGAACTTCTAACTCTTAAATAGTAATTCTATTGCCAACTCTCAATACTACCCAAAACTCATAATGTTGCCTTCCACTTTAGGTGAGGAGAACTTTTATTTACACTAAATCATTCCTGAAATCCCAATGAACCAAGATGATAGTCTTGTTTCAGATTTCCATTTTGAATTAAAAAAAAAAAAAAAGTTGGTTTGTTTATTTGTTTGTTTTAACTTAAAGCCAGGACGTGATTGTGGGCAAAGAACAGAGAATTAGCTAATGTTAACTTGGTGAGAGCATCCACTGTGAGAAGACATTTGCATGAGTATGGGACAGAAACAAGACACCAAAGAGCACTCAGAAATGGGAAAAAAAAAAAAAAATTCTTCAAGCGTAGCTATGAGACGCAGGAAAAAACCATAGGAGATATTAGAGGGATGCAATAGAAACATATTAAGGACACAGGGAAGCTGTTAAGTCAGCCTTAAAATAGAAGTTAACCGTTTCATTTCTATAGGGATTTTTACAGCACATACATTTTAGTGTCTTAAAAAAGGAAAGAAGCATCAATCTGAATACATCTTGCTGAAGTGCTTTAAATGTCACACTTAAAGGAAAAAAACCAAGAATATTATTAAAAAAAAAAATTGAAAATGTGATTTTCTCTGATCTCAATCATCTAAACATTTGATTAGTTCCACCCATCCTCCTCCCGGAGACAGCTCAATCCTGAGCCCAATTTCCAAAGAGACTAAGAAGGAGAAAGTCAATTTGGATCAAACAGAGCAAGTTTTGGCTATCTGCTAGCTTTGCATACTTCCAGAAAACCAATCACTTAGAAGTGGGACTTGCAATTTCTCTGGTCTAAGATTTTGGAATAAAATTTTTTTGATGAAATGATTTCAGAGAAACGTAGAAACTACTATAGCTCCTCTTTCAATTTAAATACCTTTTGATCCAAATTGCAGGATTCACCACTCAGGTTTTTTTGTATTTGAAGGTTCATTTTGTGAACTTTCTCTACTGATGGCAACATACCATTTTATTTGGTTCTTTAAAACAAATCCTAGACAACATTTTCAGGAAATTAGTCTTCAGTACAGACAAGCCCCTGTATAAATGGGATACACTAATTAGAGACAGAAGATGAAAAGCTCAAAGTCTGTAATAAAAGTGTCCCCCACTGTCCTGGTTCCGGCTGGGACAGGGTTAACTTTCCTCCCCATAGCTTAAGGGGGGTGCTGTGTTTCGGGTTTGGTGTGAAAGGAGCTTTAATGGCCCATTAATGCTTTGGCTGTTGCTGGGTGGTGCTTGCACCGGGGTTGGGGAGGGTGGGGAGTGAGGGAGCACAGCTGGGGTGGTGGACCCAGCTGGTCAATGGGAATTCTATACCATGGGACATCATGCTCAGTATAAAAACCCGGGGGATGGGGCGGGGCTCGCTCCCGGTTTGGGACACGAGGTCAGCAGTCAGTGAGCAGTTGCATTGTGCATCCTCTGCTTTGTATATTCTGTTATTGTTGTTGTTCTCATTGTTATTATTGCTGTTCTACTTTGTTTTATTTCAGTTATTAAACTGTTTTTATCTCAACCCAGGAGCTTTCCTACTTGTGCACTCCCAATTCTCTCCCCTATCCCACTGGAGGGTAGGGGGTGTGGGGGGGTGGAATGTGAGCGAGCAGCTGCGTGGGGTCTATTTGCTGGCTGGGATTAAACCACAACACTCACAAACATGCAAAAGAAGATATTTAAAAGCTGAAGGGCAGTTAGAAGCTCCACAAAGCAAAAGCCCTTTATAATACTCAGAAGCTGACTAAACTAGATCTTGCCTGCTATACCTCACTTGAATTACCTACTCTAATTTTATTTCAACAAGAACACCCCTTTCTGGCATAGAAGTTATATTGTTTTCCAATGAGTTGCTCTGAAAGCAACCTTATGAGTTATGAACTATTTTACATTTCACACATGCTTCTGAAGAGAGGACACATTTCCAAAAGTGAAGTGCAGTCTGAGACTGGCCTGCACCGTATTTAACATACAGCATCTGAGAGATGGGTTTGCTTCTGACTGTAGGTCAAAGAGCATTGTCAGACTTCTGTGTATCCTGGAAGTTCAAGACATAGACTTGCTTCACGGTGTAACCATCAGAAGTAGAGAGTCCAGCTTTGTCACCTTAACCAGTGTACTACTTAGTATGCAAATTTAGTGCAAGAAGATTTTTTTATCTTTACATTTAGAAGATAAGCGATACATTCAATTAACTAATGGACTACTTGTATTACAAGTGTTTAACATGAGGAAGATTAGAAGGACGTGACGCAAGTCAGTTCACTCAGGACACTGCCAAAACATCAACCATACAAGACTTCATTGAACACCATAGCTGAATTGGAACATGAAAATGATGCAGATACCTAAGGATTCAAGTTTCCCATATGAGACGCTTAGGTGAAAGCCACTAAAGGATTGGTGCAGATAGAAGGGGGGGAGAGAAAAGCTGATGTAACATTGACATGTTCCTAATATGTCACTTGTGACAACACATCACTCACATTGCTTCTGGGGACATGCAGGGATATATCATTGACTCTGCAGACAGGTGTGGGCAAGAAACAAATTGCCAGAAGATCGACTTATAAGAACATGAAGGGGGGATAAACATGTTAGCTTCCTTTTGTATTTACTAATTGTCCTCTGCAGTTTTGCTAATAGAGAAGGATGTTTGATGAGCAACAATGTAATTTAACACAGCTTTGATGTTGTACAGCTGTACATTAGAACTCAAACTTCTTGGAAGCACTCTTTCTGTAAATAATTTCAGGTAACTTGGCAAAGTAGAAGGCAAACAAAGTATCTAAAAGGTATAGCTTATTAAAAATTATTTCTTTTGACTTAATTCTATGCAAACAATACTAACATACACAAATTAACAGATAAATGGTGTTTTTGCAAAACAATTCAACATGGCAATTAAATAGGAAACACCTCCAACAAAAGACTATTTTAAAAATTTTTTTAGCTAATTCCTCCATTGTGAATTATTTTTTAAAATCTTACTATGCAAACATTTACACACTGTTCATTCTTTGAAAAGGACAGTTCCACATTTGATGGAACAAGAAGTGTTAGTTGCCATGATATTTCTCTTTCCACCCACCAAGAACTTCTGTCAAGCTCTCAAGTTCTGTTCAGTTCCCGGAAGAATTTCAAACTAATTCACACAGCAAAATAGTATAGGTTAAGTAGTGAGTAGATGGCTTAACCTGAAACATCGTATAATAAAGGGAACTGTAACCGAAGGAAAATACAAACCTAGCCACGGAGACAATTAGTTTTGTTACACTCCTGACCTTTCTCCCTTTAACACAGATAGTAACACCCAATTAAAAGAGGGAAAAACACCACGTAAAGAGACAAACCAAATCATCCCTCCCTTTAGAGGTCAGAATGATTCTTGAGGACTAGAGCCTGAAGCCTAGGAAGGCATACATGCCTTTTTTTTTTTTTTTTAACACAGATAGAAAGCTTTACTCTTCATCTAAGGGAGCCAAAAATTACAGAACATGACAAGAAAGTTATGTTTGCTGAGAACTGCATGATCATTTTTAGCTCAGTGGTTATTTTCCAGAATAATCTTTATCTTATTTCTCTGTAGGATATTACGGCTATCAAGGAACAATACCATCATTCAACACCCCCCCCCCAGTTTTGCATGTGCATTTCATCATTGCTTTTTCTGTTTTTACATAATTCTACACTGTGTAAATCAGCTGTAGTATCAGCATCTAGCTGTAGCTATTGGATTGCTCTTACTCTTTATGTAACAAAACCAAAAGAAACCTTATGGAAACACTGATCCAAACATTTAACCAAAAATTTTATGCAATTTGTCACCCTGCCCCCCAGCCCAAAGATCTACAGCTACTACTAAATAAGAATCTGAAAAATTATGTGAAATGTTGTTTGTGACTGCCTAACAAATGACTACTCAGAAATGCCATGAAAATAATTCTGTAATTAAAAGAGGAGTTCTATAGTTTTAATGTGTTACTAATAAGATGAGAGGTCAGCTTAAAAGACAAATAGAGCAAATAATTTAACAATGGTGATAAATTTTCTGTTTCCTATTTAATGAAATAGTCACTTTTTGTTGGCTAAGGGTTCATATTTGACCTTCTGGGAAAAAAGGTTATTTAAAAGATATACAAAGATAAAAACTTAAAATCAAATAGTCCAGGAACCAATTTACATACTTAGGATGTCGGATGTCTGGCAGGGATCGCTCCAGTGCTATATTGTTGCTAACAAATATGTTGAAGCCATTTTCCCTATAAGCAGAATCATCATGGTCTTCCTCTGTAAGAGGGTACGGCTTTCCATGTTCACCTTTCCCTACAATGAAACAAAACAATTATTTGCCTCAAACTGACAGCATAAAATGGACTACAAAGACAAAAATAAGTTAGACTGAACTTCAGTTAGTACACTCTGTCTGGAACATCTATAGGGCATTTCTTGCAATGTCTTTAGTGACATTCCTGTTACTTCCAATAGAAAAATACAAAGTAGGTACAAATAATGGGACTCAGAAGTCCCTCTGAATTTACCCAATTCATCTAGCTTTCCTTCTTTCCAGAGACACAATAAGCTTAAAGTATTTATACATAAACATCTGAATTGTAAGTTAAGCTAAATAAGACCTTTTTGCAACAGAATCAAGCTTTCATAGCAAAATTATGAACAAATAGATCAGTTCCAGCAATACTCCTTTTGATTGATATGAGGAACCTGATTACTCAGTTACTCTACATTTTAGCAGGCGGAGCACCCCTCACCCCCAGTCACCTTTTCGAAAAACAATTTTAGCATTGAAGTTTAGGGTGTCCAACTTTCCAGAACAAATGGTAAGGAAACAAAATGTTGTGCTCAGGGCTCCTTGAACACCCTTGCACTCCAAGGGACCAGCCAGATGTACTCAATGCTTCTAATGTCTCAGCACTGCTGATTTGGTTTCAGAAACTGGTCACCTTGCTTCCCTAAAGAAATCACCTGGCAAAGCACAGACTTTCTGTTCCAGCTTTTTATTCCCAAGTTAGTGCTCATCATCAGTCAATTGGTTTGATTAGTGCCTACCTCAGGCAACTATACTTCTATCTCTTCCAGTCAGAAAGCAGAGAACAAACAAAAAAAAGTCAAAGAAAAATCAGAACATAAAAGCCTTCATTTCTTCTCAACTATTTTTATCCTTCTCATTCTTGTAGAGGATGAACTCTTCAGAGTTTCTGAGCCCTTCACGTCTATCAGGTTTTCAAGAAGATACACTTTCCTCTACATCCAATTGATCAGTTTATAACCTCTCTGTCCCTCTCCCTCCAGGCCTGCTCGTAAGAAAATACCTCCTTTTACCTGAGCTCTTTTAGAGAAATTAATCAACTTCCCAGCTGGGTTTGATAAGTGATCAAGGCCACCTGATCCTTAGCTAATCAGGAGCAGCAGCAGGAGGGGATGAAGAGGGAAGCAACAGCAAGCGGAGAGAAACATCTAGTGGTATCCTTAAAGACCATGAGCTTCTGTCAATGCTTTATTTCATATTGCACATGCAGAAAACATTAAAATGTAGAACATGCAATTAAAGATGCTATAGTTACTCAATTTTAGAATTTTTTGTAGATAAAATAATAATTTTTTTATTCCAAACTTTGTCCATATAATTACAATTTCATTTAAATTCTTAATGAAAATAATTAATGTTACTTACAAGGGAAAAAAGTTAGTTTGCATTATGAAACACTCTTTATTTATGTTATTTCATTACTAACAAGTATCTTGTCATTTTTATTTTCAAACATCCCCAAATACACACAACACACTAACATAATACAAAATCTGAGACTAAGATTCTATGTGAATCTTCATGATTTCATACCAAATATGTGGAGGAACTATAATATTAATGAAGCATCTGACGAGTCAGGGTACTACTCAAAATTCAATAGTACAATTATATCAAATCTGTTTCATAATACAGTAACAATATGCTAATGTCATTCAACCTCCAAGACATAGAAATTTTAGCCCCTCTCTTTCAGTACATATTCTAAGTAGACCCAAAGTAACTATTTTAATTTGCTTTTAATAAGATATTTACCCGGGTATTTACTCATATAATGGAAATACCAGAATAAATGGGACTATAATACGTGATAAGACATACTATTGCTAATCTATGTTTTTACAATATAATTTTCTGTATATTCCAGCTATTCACCCTGTATTAAGAAAGGTGGATTCTTTGCTTTGCTTTTCTTAAAGGATTCCATTTGGCTGTTCAGGAGATGAATATTTTTCATAGTACTACAGTTTCTTCACATTGTCCCCTGCTAGTGAAACTTAAGGCAAGTACTTTTAAAGTGAAGTCTTTCACTCTTCTTCACTGAATATGGAGCACTATCACTGTGCATAAGCCAAAACAATAGATATCATGGTTGTTATTTAGAGCAACTCAGGAACAGGCTGAACTTTCTCATATTGTGCTGCAGAAGTATTTGACCAAATGCAGTATACAAACTGCTTTTGCGGTAAGTTGGGCCATGAGGTGCAACAGAAGTTGTGAAGCATGACTCTCTCCTAACACTATATTAAAATACACACCTAGAGCATTAACAGATGCTTGTGGGCTTTTGTGAATCCAGTGGATATTTCTCCCAGCTTTCTTGTTTGCTTGCTCTCTTGCGCTGCAGCTCCTCCTGATTAACTACAGATCAGGTGGTCATCTACCAGATCCAGCTGAAAGCAGTTGGCTAATTTCTCTAAAAGAGCTCAAGTAAAAAGAGACCATCTCTCTCTTTGGAAGGAGAGAAATAGAGAGCTTAGAAAATAAGTACTAAAAAAAAAAAAATTGAAGTGCAACTTTTGGATAATCATTAGGCCTGAAGGGTTCCCTTTGTGCAGAAAATTGCCATGTATGAGTCTCCTCAGCATTACAAATTATCATAAGCACATTAAAACTCTCTTTTATCACTCATTTGCTTTCCTAGCTGACTGATGGAAATTGCCATCATTGCACACTGGTTTGGAGCTGGCAGATCCAAAAGTTTACCTACAGTGCCAAGGTGACAAGGGGAAACAATGGAAGAAGAGTAAAATTCTTGTGAAAAAGGAGTTCAGCTGGTCCCGTTACTGGCTACGGAAGGCTATTTTAAACCAATCAATAGACAGATATAAGCCCTCCTATACTGTTTGTTCTGCCTGCAGGCAAAATAGCAATTCAGAAAGTGCATCAGGGCTATAAAGTATTGTAGGGAACAGAGAGAATGAAAAAGCCTGACGGTGAATTTTTGGATTCAAAGGGGGGCTCATCAAAATGTGATGGATAAAACCAACCCAGCACTAAGACTTGATACTAACTCTCTCTGAGGCTGCTTTACGATTACAGCGTAAATAAACCCAGAAACTAAGGACAATCAGAAGTTTTAGTTCAGTTACTCGGATTTTGATTTTTCAAAGTGGGGGGAAAGGAGGGGAAGAGCTCAAAAGCATGAGAACGACACATGTATTCAACCTGGACCCAAAAATCCCATCAGAATGCTCCATTGTGTGGGAACCCTAATAGCACCATTTAATTCAGTGCTGTCTAACCATTGTGATTATGGAGTTATTACACTGATTTTTAAGCAACATTTTGAAAATATGCTAGAAATTTTTTCTTAAAACACTATGATGGTTTTGGAGTTGACATCTCTACCTTGCTTAGTATTATGTTATTGCAAGGGTTTTAATACACCATCTCAAAATGCTTCTCCATAGATACTCAAATAAAAAAAAATGGTAAAGTAAGATATTATAGCCATCCAGATAAAGTACTGGCTTGGCCAAATATCAGATGCTCTATGAGGCTTTTTTAGCCCCACTCAAGGATGTCACTGTCTCATAGGAAACAATACACTCTATACCTAGCCCTAAAGGTTTTAAGTTTTATGCTTGACAACTTGTGATAACTGATAGTTCAGGGACATCTCAGTTAAAGCATCTTCTGCTTATGTTAAATAAAGATACAGCAGAAAGAGAATAAACTCTCTTGTTCAGCAGATAGCATGAAGGGAAGAGGATTACGGTGAGATACGAAAATAAAAAAAAACATTCTGTATATTCAGGATAAATGTGTAATAGAATAATGGCTCTGGATCAGCCACGTTGGTACAGTTACCAGGTATAATAATTATAAAGAGAACAGGGGTATTGCTGGCAAAATATATCAGCTGCAAATAAATTTGAATGTGCAACAGAAGAGGAGTTCTGCACTGCTTCTGCATGCAATGGATAGGGGACATTGCTTAAAATTATAAACAACAAAACACATTGCAACAGGTTCTAGTTTCAGGGTCCTTTGGATTTTGTTTTGGGGGTTTGTTTTTATAATTCAGATGAATGTTATTTATAATTCAATAGGCATGGTAAAAAAGATTGGCTTTGCTATATAAGTTAAAGGAAGTTAATCAATTGCTTGCATCTTGACCCAGGAAACTAAGTGGATAAAGAACATAAGCCACTCTGTGGGGAAGAACTGTATACAAATCTGAAGTATTTATTGTTTATACTCATGCTATTAGTTTACTCAGGCAAGACTTCAGAGTCACACCAAGTCAAGACTATAATTCACAAAAATATTTAAGCATAACCTTTATTTCAAGCATTCAAGCATCTTTTAATCCAATATGATTTGTAATAGGGAGTAAGAATTCTCCATGTGCTAAATGCTTTACTAAATAGAAGGAGTTTATTTTAATACATGAACCAACGAATAAGTAAGTCCTCTTACTTACAGTGCATCTTATTATTTTGGATGAGATAATTCTGCCTTTTTTTTTTAAAGTATATTAGGAATTTTGTCTACTACCCCTAAATATTCCATTCAGAATCTAGTACAATGTTGTCTGTGCACATCACACATAAACTCAGAGCTCATCCTCTCTATCATGGAAGTTCTCACGGGGAGAACAGCTATCTAATCTTATCCTAGAGCAATATTTCAATACAGCACTGAAGTCCCATGGCGGGAGAGTGATTGTATTTCTTAACAAGGGTAGACAGAGGAACACAAGTTCAAAATGAATGCAGTCACATATCAGCTTAAAAAAAAAAAAGTGTAAAAAGTAAAAGGGGAAACAAAGATCATCAGCTGAATAAAAACATTGAGTCAGACGTCATCTTCCACCTTCTTGCCACATAGACTTCTACACAATAACCTTTTATGATCCCTGATATGGGAGTCAGAGTGCAACTGGCCAAGTCAGGGGGCAAAAATTGTGTTTAAAGCAATCTATAGTATCTTTTACATCATTTCTGAATTTCCCTAATGCACAGCTGTATACAAGCTTGCCATTCTTGCGCTGTGGAGATGGACTTCATATTATTTTGATTAATAACATATTATCAATTCAGACTGACACCACATTCTGCTTTTTTGGGAAGTGAATTTCCATTTGAGTACAAACAAAATAATGTTCTGTCTTATTTTTCCTTATCTTCACAGACAGGATGGCGCGGTGCAGCATGTCTGCTAAAATACTGGTTAAATTATCTTGAACAGAGAACTGATTTGATAAATGGACAAAATAGGATTTCTTTTTTTTTTTTTGACAGTAAATGTCTCAAGTTTTTCTGGAGTATCTACACTTGCTGGAGTTCTCATCCTGTCTGCAAATTTTGTATTTTGAAACCTTTAGAAGACATGTGCGTGAACATTTTTTTATCTAAAATTAGTTTAAGAGTAAAGTCAGGGACTAGTACAGACTAGTCTTTGAGAAAAAAGAAGGGAAAGGAAGTTATTTTATCAAATCACTTTCTCCTTTCATACTAGGGAAGGAACTGCTTTCTTTGAACAAATGTCTTTTGTGGTTTTGCAAGTTTATATCCATTTCCACTAAAAAGTGTGAAGATTTTTGGTCAAGAAATGCATGAAGGAATGTTCTTTGCTGACTTGTTATGGAGTGAGAAAATTAAATCTCCACATGCCGCAAATGAAAGTAATTGCCTTCATATCAAACAGGACTATCCAAATAGTAAAAAAAAAGTATGTGTATGTGTGTATATGTATATATGTATGTATGTATGTTATGGCTTTTCAGATAGAAAACAAGAACATTTTTCTAACCGTAAAAGTAGTGAAACAATGGGATAGGCAACCCAGGGAACTGTGAAAGCCATACATAGTCAAGAAAGGAATGATACCATGCCTCAGAGAAATTATTGATACTACCCCAGTCATATGTATTGGTTGATACATACATATTGTTTGATCCCAATCTTAAATTTCTATGCAGTCTATAAGAAATAAGAGGAGGACTGGGAATAAGTTGCTGGAATTATATTCTTCCTCAAAGTCAAAAAATGTTGTAGCAGAAACTGAAATATATTTATAACAAGTTTGTTCTACTTTTCCCAAACTTCTCAGAGTATCCCACTAGTTGTACAACTTCATGAGCCTAATGTATAGGAAAGCAATTCAACTGATTTTACATCAATGGAAAGTGAATCAAAAATGCCTATTGGTTCTACTTTTTTGCTACTCTATCTGGTAACAGCTTGGAAAACCTTTGCAGTATGATTTACAATACTTTTAATTATTTATTAACTCTTTCAAGGTCTGAGGCAATATAAAAGGCTTTTCCTTAGCATTACAGACACAGCTGTAATCAAATCTTACTTACGCAATTGGGAAGAATAAAAATTCTATCAAGTAAATTCTGAGCAATGCATTTTTAAGCAAGAATAAATAATTTCTTTATAAATATATAACAAAATTTATTTATTACTGTTTCAATATACTACAGAAAACAAACAATCCAAAATTCACTCCAGTTTTCTGGTAGAAAGTATTCAAATCCCTACTATTTTATTAACCTTCAGATGCCAGTAGCACATAGAGGATTTCTTTTCAAGGATCACATAGTCCTCAGTAAGTGGTATAGAAATGTTATTGGGAGCCAATATGAGGCCTTGTCCTTTCAGGACTGCTGCTACAGTAACACGATGGTCAGCAGGAGAAACATGAACTAAACTACCTCTCTCTTCAGGAATGGCTTTATACAAATAGCATTGTTTGGGAGAAAAAGTGAGAAAAAGATATAACTTTAAATGTTATTTCACTGCCTGCTTACATCCAGAACTGGAAAAAAAAAAAAACCACAACCCTAAAAAAACAGAGAAGTGAGAAGAATATGTTCCTTAAAAAATTTAAAAGAGTACATTCATATTGTACTGTAGTTGAATCTTTAGAGTATTGTTTGCTTATCAAGGAACCTGTTGCTAACACAGAAATGAGATCTATACTTATAGTGATGATTTGTTCCCCCATCCTTCAACAAAAAAAAATCCCATACTGGGTAGGAAGTAGATAAAGGAAGACCATTTCCTGGAGAGAAAAGGAGATAAGAGGGAAATAAGGGAACCTCTGAAATATACTTAATGTACATATTTGGTGTTACTATGAGAAGCATTTCTGTAAAAAAAAATGCATACCAAAGTGAAAACAAATAATTAAAAAACTCAGCTTTTTAATGGCATTAGACATAATTACAGGATTTCCATAGACTAATCAGGCCTGGAATGACTCTTAACGTTAATCTAAGATCATAACTTCTGTGTAAGAATGCAAAGAAAAAGATGGCATGAGATTTTAAGAGTCCATGAAGTGGAAGAAGCTGATTACCAGTAGTCCGTATACACTAAGGGCATGGTAGTGCTTCACACACTCTTCCTAAAAGCTCAGTCAACAGAAACTGCTACCAAATGACACAGTGGTGAGGCAGGGCAGCTAAAAGACGAGAAGAGCAGCAGTGGTGGTGAGCAGCAGAACGAAGCAGCATAGCAAGTGGAGCAAGAAAGAGCAACGTCTGGCGAGTGGCAGAAGCCCCAGGTCGCAGCACAAAAGCTCTGGTAACTTGAATTGGGCCTTGTTGCGTCACAAGACTCCACAGTTCCCAAAAGTAAGGAAGGTTTTAGTTCACGCATGGGGAACAATCAGCTGGCCTAGTTGATGCCTTGCCGAAGAGGACTGCAACATTATTTTTGTTATACTTAAGGAATTAGCCCTTATTTGTTTATCTTTAATAAAATGTTGTTTGCTAAGTCAATTAATTTGCAAGAAGAAAAAATTAGGTCAGTGCTCTTGAGATTAATTCTTGCAGGTATCCAGGCATTTTACTAGATATGCCTTTAAATTTCAACCTGGCCCTTGTTGTTGGCAGTTGTGTCCTAGCAGAAAAGGTGCATTACACAGCTAACAGTTAGAACAATCCAGCTCTGCTTATGATAACTTTTATATCACTCATTTAATCTTGGTTATTTGAAATCAAGCCACTGTGCTTTATCTTAAATGTATGCATTTTCTCAATCAATAATTAATTCCTAAATCTTATAGCCTGTGCTTTATGGAACATTAGAGTAGTGTATCCCTCACCTTTTCTATCCATTTGAAACATTAAAAATGCAGCCTCTGAATTTCCAACATATGCATTGCAGAGTAAAAATACAGTGTGTGTGGGGAAAGTGATTGCTTTAAAATATATCATGAGGTTAACCAGTGGCATTGTTTGTTTCAGCAGATGGGTGACTGCATGTGAACTCTGAAAAGTAAATTGTCTGAAGGCTTGAACAAACTCTTCACAAAAATAAGTAAGAGTATTTTTAAAAATCTATGGCTTTTAACACTTGCTGCAAGTCATACAATGGCTTGGTGAGCAGCCATTCCCACTTTAATAAGTCTAGGACAAAAAGGAAGGAAAAAAAGACCATACTATTTCTTATGTCCCGTGTATTTAGAATGCCGCAGTGTACAATGCAAGGCAAGCAGCAACACATGCTGTTTTAGTATGAGTTGCTGTATCTCTACAGCAGAACAGCAATATCCTCAGTAGCATTCTGCAGGCTGAGCTGAATCTAATCATAACTCTGTAGCCAAGGGATGCACAGTACATCTTCTATTTAGTCTAACTACTTATCACCAAATGCCACAGCCACTGGAATGCTTTTTTCATTTAACATTAGAACAGACTGGCTGTAGACCATTAATCAGAGCCAAACACTGAATGAGCAAGCATGTGAGAAACAGAACTCAACCATAAAAAAGGCTTCACAGTTTGGTTTAACAACTGAACGACCTGCTAGGATAAAAAAGACCTACTGTAGAACAAGATTACCTGAAAAAACATCTACTAATAGTGGTAGAGTGCTTGTTTCATGCTTAAATAAATTAATTCACACAAACTGCATCAAGAATGGCATTCTAATAGTCTCTAGTACCAGTGGATTTTCCATAATTAATGCATGTGTCCAAGCTGATCTCTTGGAAAAGCTCAAACTAAAGTGTTGCTAACATGGTATATATATCTCTCTATCTCTATCTATACAGGAACTAAACAGCTCCACAAAGTTAATGCAAAATTACAGTTGTGTAGGTACAGTTTTAGAAAGCCCAGAAATACAAAATGTTAGGATTCTAAGAGCTGTAATTAACACGAGACTTTTCCCTCCCCTTTTTTTTTCTTCATTCTAAGACGTATTATAACCATGTGTCGTTTATCGCATACCATCACAAGAAAATAAACAGGATGTTCCATGGAACAAATCTGTCGATAGGAGTTCTTTAATTTTTTATTTTCTTTTTTTTTTTCATTATTTCAACTAAATTAGCTCTAGCAGCTGATTTTGTGGCTGTTGCACAAAGAAGATTGAATAACCTGTAAAAAGGAATTTAGCTATGTATGAGTAAACAACATGCAATAGGATAGTCACTCTTGCACTAGAAGCACTACTCCATGATGCGTATCCCACAGAGAAAAAATAACACGAGCTGTCACAGCTCCCAGGAAATTTAGATTTACCCCGTGAGACCCCTAACAGGAAAAAAAAAATCCATTCTTATATATGAAGATAATAAATATTTGCAGTCAAAGTTTGAGGCAGACCCAGGAACAAGAACTATGCCACCTAATTCCCAACATAGTGACTCAGTGACAAGGCCATCCTTCTTCCTTCTGTAAAGTTGAGAAGAGTGTTCATAAGCAGGCAGAGTTTGCACACTCAGGGCCAAGAGGGTAACTTCCTCAGGTAGTATATATGTATTTTATTGCTTTTTCAGGTCTACTTGGATCTATACATTACAAAATACAGTGCCATATTTCTCAGATGATAATTTAATATGAAACTGAAGCTGAGTATGCTAATAATTACCTGGTTTAATAAAAAAACCAGACACCCCCACCCCCACCAATTCAGAGATACTAGAAATATCCTCAAGATAAGCAATATAAGCCCAGGGAACTGTATTAACATATTAAGATATAGCAAGATGTATTTATACAGGCAGATAAACAACTGAAACATTATGTCACGTTCTTGGGATTGGTCTACCTAAACCCTTCTGCTTTACTTAAAGCATCAGGGAGTGCGAGAGGG
>VZTQ01005179.1:0-23815 GCA_013400755.1 Pelecanoides urinatrix
GGCCAGCAGCGGGTCCGTCTTGGGAGCTGGTTGGCGTGGGCTCTATCGGACACAGGGGAAGCTTCTAGCAGCTTCTGATAGAAGCTACCCCTGTAGCCCCCCCCCCTGCAAAACCTTGCCACGCAAACCCAATATAATTCTTCTGAATAACACTACCTTCAAATAACACCCTCACAGAAGACTGAATGCAACAGGAATCAACTCTGATGTTTTCCTCAGTAAGTCATCTGCTCACTACCGCTTGCTCCAACAGCTTCTGTTGCTGCCTGCTTCCTCCTCTCCCTGGCTGATCTTAAAATCCCATGTGATTGCTTTCCCTACTTACCCCAGCCACAGCAACTGCTAACTACTCCTTCGCAGCTGGAATTGCACCTCCTGGATCGTCCTGTTGGGAACGCACTGCCAACCATGACATATAGGACCAAACAGTTATGTGACAAGATCCCAAACAAATGGGTAAGTAGAAACTACTTTATTCTCAGGGTCACCCCCACAGTATGTGAAAGATAGGCAGAAAAAGCTATGAGATACCCTAGGATTTCAAAGAAATTTATTTCAGACATAATAAGAAGAAAGAACATTCTTTAATATAGCAAATAAGCTAAAATTAGCTGCTAAAAAGTAATTTAAGAAATAATAATGAAAAATTGAGGTGCTATTTTCTGTGCTAAAATTAAAAATTACAGTAATTCAATATTTTGTTAAAATACTGGATGATATATTAGTATTTGCCACGCAGAGAAATCATCTTACAAAACCTGAATGTCATTTTTTATTTAAGGCTTCAATTTGTTTCTGAAACCAGAAAGAGAGAGAGATTCCCAATTATTAAGTATAATAATAAACTCTCCGTTAAAGATTTTTCCTCACATCCTAAAACAAAGATAAATAGAAACTTCAAAGGAAGAAAACTGAAGCCATACCTAAATGGAAGTGCATATGACTGCTTTTGACATTATTTTATTTACAGTGGAAATGATTGTTATCCAGACTCCAGGACTAACAGGCCTAAGTCTGTTTGTACAGCCCTAATGGGTATTATGATAATCAGAACATCTTTCTTTCTAGACTTACTGATCCTACAGGATTTCACCCAACTAACACAGTGCACCACAACAACCTAAAACAAACACCCCCTGTAAGTCATCTACAAACCTACCCGATCCACAGCTGTCTCAGGGGCATCTCCCAAGACACAGAGATTTCAAACTCCCTGAAGCAAAGAAAGAATTACATCAGCCATATTACCTCAAAGGGCAAGCAGACACTCTCCCTTTGTCATGCAGGCCAGGTGGAGCTGGTCAAGAAAGTAAGTAGTGTCACCAATCCTGTCTTTCTGTATAACAATTTAAATACTTCAGATCTTGCTACCCTTCTTTTGGAATATAAAACCTGAGGAAGATTCTTCAGGCCTCCCAGCCACAATCTGATACACGCATGAGCAATTTAAATTTTAACGTATGGCATTTTCCTTTTTTGGTATTGATCTTCACACATACTGAATCCTTTTATAGTAGGTATTAAGCTATGCCTACCCACGTGTATGAAAAAATCCAAAACACTCCAGAGGAAAAGGAAAATACTCTTTTAGCACAAAGAACCCACAGAAATTCTGTATCGTCAAGCTCCCCTGTGACACGCTAGGAATCATTCATCACAGAGACATTCAGCTCCATCAGTTAATAACTCTTTTTCTCTACTGTAGTATTTTCTGTGCACCACCACTAGCAGCACATTGTCTTCCTATTTGTCTCTAGGCAACTCCCCTGAAAGATTTAATGCAGTGATTTTTATTTTTACATCGTTTCCGTTTTGAAGTTTATGCATGTTGAAAACAATTATTAAAAACATGGGAAAATAAACAACCCAGTGCTTATATGAAAAACAGAGCATCTGTAAAAATAAACAGTTGTGTGGGAAAAGCTTTAGACATTTAAATAGTAACAGAAATGCAACACAGATCACTTTCTTACCAACTCTAAGTCAAGTTGCCCTTTGAAGTTTACTGCCTTCAAAGGCCAGTTTGCTTCTTCACTTTTTGGGGGGTTTGTTGGTTGGTTGGTTGGTTTGTTTGGGTTTTTTTTAAATAAATAAAGTGTTACATGAAAACACGGTATCTCTTTCTCTCTCTCTCTCTCACACAGACATATACACTTTCTGGAAATACTAGTTTCTTGCTTTTAGAACATAGTACCAAAAAAAACCATTTCAGAAGACATTGGGAAAGGACATGAGGAGAGACCAGCTTTTCAAACCACCCTAGAATAAGCTGTATTCTAGTCAGGACCTTGGTTCTCATTGTTAAACAAGCATATACCACAGGGGTTAGTTTTTCTTTTCTTTAACACAAACCACTGCTTTTCTTAAAAGCAAAAGCAGATGAGTGACAGAAGAGAAGAAGGTCCACACACACAAAATAAAAAAACTTCTAAGTCATTGTAAACCAAATCCATTGGGTTGTCATGTAAACCTAATATAGTCATCAATTCGGATCTTGAGCAAGGACTCCTCTTGCAATCTTGACCTGTATTTCATCAACAACAACATAAACTGTCATATTGTAAAAATTAAAAGTTAAAACAGACAACCAATACATGTTAAAGTATAATATATATATACATGTACCAAGTATATATCAAAATGTAAGATACAGATACCTCTAGCTCCCATGTCACTAAAGCAATCATACCAGTCATTAACTTGACACACTAGCTACATAGTTCACAATTCCCATTTAGTATTTCCATGAAACTTTCCCACTTTCAACTATTTATCTGAAAAAGGAAAGAGCATAAACACACATGCAAAAAGACTATTGTAAACACTGTTAATCACCAGCTCAAAAGGTATACCTCTCCAATTGAAAAGTCTGACAAATTAAGGTAACTTCTACAACTGCAGTAAAAGTGATTTTTTTTTTCCAATTTAATGCATTTTTGTTTTGAATTAAGCATTTATACCTAACCACTGCAGAGCAAAAGAACTTTTGCCTTGGCTTAACTTCTGAAAAGCGTTCTCAAACTACTCAAGGTCACTTGCTATGTGCATCTTACTACCTGACAAAAGAAATTTTCAGATAAGGATTTATAGATTTCTCTCTTTTCTTTAGTAAAGTCACATCCATAGATCTTTTAATGGGATTCCATCAATAGCATGCAAGCTAGGAAGGCAAAATTACAGCTTAATATATAACTAAAGTGAAAGAGCTATACACAGAGGTTGCTACTAAAAGTACTGCAATACATAACACAAATCCCTTATAAAGAGAATTTTGCATTTCAGCTTTAAAAGTGCCTAGCGTAGAAACATGTAGAAGACCAGATGACCACAACTATGCTTAAGTTTCACAAGTAACATATCTGTACACTTTGCTTACAATAAAACCTGAGCTTTTGACCAAAAAGAACCTCCTTGAGCTGCGAACAGAAGGGAATTCTATCCACAAAGCTTCATTCTGGATGAAGACCCACAGTAGCCTCTGCGAACACTACTATGCTAATGAGAAAAAATATTTTAAGAGATGATCCTAGAACACCAAGTGAGATATTCTGAAAGCATCTTGGAAAGATGGAACCAGATAATAACATCCATATCAATTGTCCTTTCTTGATTACTGCTTCCCTCCCATTACAGAGAATAGCACATAATTCTCCATTATTGTCACCTCAGGATAGCAGCCTGCTTGACCTCAATTATTTTAAAGAAGCAAACAATGAACAGTAAAATTGGAATGACTTGTTATATAATAGTTATTAAGGCTTAGACACATAGATCCTATCAATGAAGTTTCAAAGGAGCAAGTTAATTTTCACTTGGCATGTAATTTTGCAGACAGAGACACAAAAAGTGACAAACAAACAGAACTATACTTCTGACAATCAGGATGGCAGCTGATCACCAGGGCTCATTTCTTTTTCTTTTCAGTCTTTGCCTCTGCTTTCACAATTCTATTTCTTTCCTCAGAGAAGAATGAAAACAAGCTCCCCCTACCCTCATCTGCTATTTTGTTCTCTTTTCTCTAACCAGGAATCCACATAATCTCTGTTAAGGGAAAAACTGAAAAGCCAGTTGTTACATATCTTCATTGTCTCAGCTAACAAAACATTCTTTTCTTTGAGGTTTTGTGTTGGCTTTTTTTGCTCAGTCTTCTCATCGCGCGTGCCGCAGTGTGGTTCCTTGTGAGGAAAACCTTACAGAACAGAGAGCAAATGTCATTAGGACTGATTCTAAAAGTGAAGTCTAAGACAACCAGGAGAAAACAAGGTGTGGAGGAGGCTGTCTGGCTCAACTGTTTCCTGTTCTTAGCTACTCTTTTCAACCTGCCGCTTCCATTGACACTGCTGCTGTTGCACCGGCCACCATCAGCACCTCCAGGGGCTATGAGCTCTCCAGGGACCTCAGCACAGCATTTACACTTCTGGGAGCAGCTGTTATTTACAGACTCCTGTCATGCACTTTTTAAATTGGCTAGTTAATTTATTCATATACTAGACATGAACCTATGCTCCATTCTTTACTCATTCAATTCCTATTTTATATCTTTAAATTCTGTAACTTGGACACTTGCTGCACATCCTTACAACATAGTATCATTCTATTTTGTAAGGACAACATTCATTAATCATTTGATGGACTACAGACTTCATACTCATTGGTCTACTATCCAGTAGCTTATTAGTCACACCTCCAAGCTCCCTTGCTGTTAGTTGCACAGCTACAATAATCAGTCTTTGTATTTTGTAGGTCTGCATACTATTGCTTTAGCCCATAAGGTTGTTGGATTTGGGGGAGAGAGGAAAAAGGGGAGAAGAGTCCTTCCTGTTGATGGGTCTGGAAGCCTTAAACATTCCTTCCAGTACCAGAGGAGGAAAAGTAATCTACTTTCCCAAGAAATTCTCAGTCTGTTGCAACTCAGGTATACAGGAAGAAACTCCTCCTTTCCTTCAATGCTTTAAAACAGGCAGAAGCTCAGCAAGAAAAGGAGCTGACCTAACTACCTGTTTTACAATAGCATCTCTCTGTTCAGAAGAACAAAAGACAGGATATACTTAACAGATTTGTCTTCAAATACTGAAGAGCATATGACAGCTGTAAGTGTCAATGTTCTCTGGGACTTTATGCAGACACTTTATTTGGATGCAAAACACTCCCAAGGACAACCTGACTGTCCACCATGAGCTTCAATGGAACTCTGCTTCTTACATCGGGCAAACGGAGAGACACCAGAGAGAGGTTCACAGCCCTTGCAACACATATGCTAGTTAGTATAGTAAAGAGGATCTAGCAGTTCTGGCAGGATCCCTGAGAATGCCTCCAGAAATCTCAGCAAAATAGTTCATGTACTTCAGGGCAAAACAAATCAGATGCTTCCCTTTGCTACCTCAGGCAGCCTCCTTACCACACTTCTTTATGACCACAATTCCATACTTAAGGTTAAATGCATGCTTTCTATATTCAATCTGTCCTTCTCCTCACCTGAGAAATGAGTTAGTGAACGATAGAAAGGAATTAATTACAGAAAAGACCTTGTGACCATGGAGATGGACTAGGACAAAAAGTTCAAATCTTGCCAGAGAATGTTTTAGCAGACAGACAATCTTGGATTTTTTAAACTAGAGAATGCTTTTAATCTTCATCAATACCCAGAGATATTCAGCTTCCCTTGAATGGCTTCATATTTTATGGCAGGGGGGAAGCTTTTCCTGTCATCCTCCCAAGATTTGCTAGTTTTTCTGAGAATCCCTTCTTGCTGCTTAAGATCCAAAGAGGAGGACAGTTCTCCCTTCCAAACCAACATGAACTTCAGGTTCTTTTCCCTGTGGAAGAGGAAGATTTACAAAGAAACCAAAGTATACTAAAACACTGGATGAAAATAAAATTCTTCTGATAGTGTCAGCTATCTTAAGAGTGTTTCATGGAGCTATTCCACAAGTCTTTCGGTGAGAAGTTAAAGCTTTTTAGTAAGAGCTGGCTGCTGTAATAAATACTCAAGTGAGAGAGCATGATTCAGACAAACTGTACCAATGAGCACTACTTTTCCCCACAAATTAGAGCAAGGGGGCTATACATTTTCTGCAAAATGATCAGTATCAATCTAGCACTGGTCATTTTGCCACTGGAGGGGGATGTCCATGGATCAGGGTCTATTGCAGGAGACATGACAGATTTTCAAGTTTGCCTGTTGCGTTAGAGCTCCTTGTGGATACTCCACATGTGTAGGTAATGCATCACATTTGCTACCAGTATAAGATTTGTATGAAAACACAACTAGCAAGCGCTAGGTTCCCCCACCGTGAACTCTTTTCTTGAGCATTTGCTAATCTAACTGCTATATTAACCACATCCTACTAATAGACACCTACTGAGACTTACCATTTACTATCAAAGATGACTCAAGGGGAAACGGGTGTTAGGATCTTGAGGTAAAACCTCAAGAGAAGAGAAAAAGCAGACAGTGGTTGCCAAGGTTGTTTCCCGCTCCCCGAGTTGCTTCCAGTGAAGCAAAACCAAAAATTAGAGAAGCAAAAGAAGGAGCTTGCAAGTTCAAATAAATCCTGGAGGGCAACTGATGCTGCCATCCGGCCAAGCAGGAAGCACACTGTTGTATTTTAAATCACAGAATGCAGCATTGACAACACAGCTTATCAAAAACATCTTGAGGGAATTATCCTTACGCAATTTTACTATAAAATTTTCCTCCAAATCTGCAAAGAAAGTCATTAGTTTTAGTGGCTCAACGTTGCTCATAACCAAATGTTATTCCATGGGCTCTTCTGAGTAGCAGTTTTTCCTACACATTTCAGAAGGACTGCTTCAGTGAAGTTAATAGTTATAACACAGAGCTGGAAAGCATATTTTGATTATCAGCAATTAAGGCATATTTGTGAATTTTAAGCATTCAAAAGAGCACCTAGAAGGTTGCTGCTAGTCATTAAGTCAACATCAGCAATCACAGGAAAATTCTATTAGTTTACCGGAACGAAAGTTACACATTTCAACATGCATAGCTTCAAGGATGATGAGGTTTCTCTCAGAACACGTCACTAGAAAATGTAACTCTGCATCTTTTTTAATTTCTCTCTCTCTTTTTTTTTTTAATTATTCCATTCCACCTGGGAATATATAAACACACATACAGCCATACAGAGTAGTCCAATATCCCATATAGTACTTATCCAAGTTTCTGATGGACGCTTCCAGTGATTCTTCCCTTTCCCAACAATGCTTATAATTCCTTACATCCCCCTCCCAGTTAGCCACCTAGCTTGTAGTGTCCAAGCATAAAATAAAATTTTATTTCTATCATTTAAACAACTCTCAGGTGTGCAGTATGCACTGGAATGACCTTCAGTTTTAATCAAAGTAGATACTACTTCCCCATCTTACAGTCTATTCACTTGATGTTTTCTGAAAAGCAAGTGAACTGTCACTATCAAGATTATCTAATCTTGCCATTCCTGAGCCTTGAATAAAGCATAGCTCCATGACTTGGGACAAAGCGTTCCAAATCCACCCCTTTGACTTCTCCCCATGTCCCAAAGCTGACTGTCAACTGGTTTAAGTTGACGTCATTAACTTCACAGCACTGAAGTGATTCAACATACACTACCATGACTTCGAGTAGCCAATTTATGACACACTGTGATATGGCTGAATTGCATTTACACAGCAACTTTTCCACAAATTCATGGTTTTTGTGTCTGCCAGCCTAGACCTACCAATAAAACTGCAATTGGATAACTGGGGAGCTCTATGAGAAAAACTGCAAGCAGTCATCCCAGAACACAGTAGATACCATCAGAAGAACATGCTAAGCAGTATGTGCATGAACATAAGACTGTTTCCTCAGCCAGAGATAAATACATAAACCATAATAAAAATTAAAAATAATTAATCAATTACAGGTATACATCTAGTACCTATAATACAAAGCTACTTAAAAGTATATGTCAAATTCAGGCAGATATAGTTCAGTTTAGCTTGTTGGATGAAATATTGCTAGTCATCATGTTATTAGCCGTATTTTAAAAGCATATTGTCAGAAATCAGAATTGCAACCAAGAAGCAGGTAAGTAGCTGCTTAAAAGCATTGTGTAACACACACAAAGTTTCTAAAGCATTCAAAACCTGCAAGCCAAGCATTAGATATGGAGATCACAATAAGACATGTGGCAAAAGCTGCTAGAGATCAGGTCTTTGCTAAATAACAGATGAGAGCTATAGTGTTTACTATTCCCATTTGTGGTAAAATCAAAATGTTTCCTGTATTTCTTACTGTGGCATGCAGCACTTCGGGTGTTACACAAGGAGTTGAAGATTATAGTAAGTCCCTTGATAAACGTATATAATAATGTAAACTGAATGGTACACTTAAAATATATGAGCCATTTTCTATGGTTACTTTCTCCTAGAGGGCATTTAAGTACTTTCTGTACTTAATATTTGAAACTTGGCTAGCTACCTAATATTACATTGTCATCCATTACCACTGAGAACATTAAAAAATATCTTCTACTTAATTTAATAAAAATAGCATTTAAGTGTGGGTTAACAAAATAGCTCATGTATCTTGGAAGCAGTAATTTGCATTATAAACAGAGTTGCAGAAAGTAAGTGCACCTTGTCATGTTCAGGGTTTGCTAAGATCTGCCGCACCAGCCAGCCACTCAGAATCCCGCACTGAAAGCAAGGCCACTAAACAAGCACCCCCGAGATGTGACACCCTAATCTGAGAAAAGTTTACTGAAGTACGTTTTCTTTAAAGCTTCATTTTCAAACTTTCAAGTCTAAATTGAAACTATTGCAGTATTTGTGTTTTAATTGTGAAAGAAAACAGCCTTGCAGCTTTCCAAAAATGTAGGTAAGTGTATGATATGCTATGCATTTTATATATGTATGTAAAACAGAACAGTTAAATTCCGTTTTACGTGTAAAACTAAGTGACAGTTTTGAAGGCATCCAAAAGCTGGAGATTGAATACCCTTCAAATCTGACTTCTCTCAAGCTCCTTTGGGAACCTACCATTTACTTAAATTTTAATTAAATATTTTAATAACTGTAAAGAGTAATCTTAGCTTCTCTGCAATTGCTTAAGGAAATGAATGCTGCAGCAGTCTCTGAATGTAGCTATCGTACGTACTGTATTATCCCTAAGTTATAAATTGCCATTTATTAAATGACTGAAAATTATCATCTCTGAACATTGCTCAATTACTACTAAACTACAGGCTGAAAAAAATTTAATGAACGAAGCCATGTTTGCATCATTTATATTTTTCAGAACTGGAGAAAAAAAAAATCAGAAATAATGAACCAGGTTCACTCTTGACATAACCCGCATGGACAAACGGTGTAATTTTAGTAGAATATTTGCTCTACAATTCCCATAGCAACCTTAATTCTCCTTGCCTGGGTGCCTGGAATCCAGGATGACTCAACCGTTGCATGAATACAAAATCAAATGCACAGAACAAGGTGTAGTTTAGGAAGGTGTAACTTATATGCACTCTTAGCAACCTCAAAGATACTGCAAAGGCAAGGTAAAGACTCGGAGAACACAAAAGTATTCAGCTCATGTTTATGTAATTTAATAACTATTGATTTATAGTATTAGAATAATTTATATTTCCTCATCCCCAAAGTGAGACAGTTCATGCTACTTACTGAATAATTTTTATAACCACATGCACATTTACTACTTAGGAAGGTGCTAGACTGACACTCCCAGAGATTTAAGCATCCCATTTATCCCCTGAGGAGACATGTTTTTATTAACCTTTGCAGTACTAACTTAAGGCAGAATAAACAGACACAGGAAATGAGACTTCTACAGACAAGTCAAATAGCCTCCAGAGCAACTGCCACAGAAGATACCAAATAATTTCACCTGTTCCTATATGTTCTACATTCACTTTTTGTCTATAAGGATATGGATAGCAGCCAATCACACTAACATTGCTGAACAGCTAGAAGATTTCTGCATGCTTGCACTGGTATTTTCATACTGTATGAGGAACATACATTTCTAGAACTGGGGCCAATATCAATTCAAAAGCAAGTGCAATAACATCTGCAGCTGCTCCTTTTAGCCCTTGTGTTAGGTTTGAAACTGGTTTGTACTGTTACAGGTTTAATGCCCCTAAACAAATTATAATGGCTCCTGTTAAAACACAGCTGGGAGCAACCCCTTCAATGACAGCCAGCTCAGCTGTAACTAAGCTGTTAAACGTACCTGTAACGCAAATTTGTATTACAATACTTCTCAATTCAAAAAGTGTTTCTAAGCACAGTTAAATAGCTGTAGTATAACTTACACCAGCATGTTCTATGCCAAATAAATATCAATAGCTGAATTAAGACTTATGGCCTCATGCACTTTCTATTGACTTTGGTGGACACAAAACTGACTCAAAGGTTTTCTGCTCCTGAGCTTCTTTTCAATTCAATGCTGTACAAAAGTAGCTTGAGTATTAAAAGGAAAGTTTTTATAGCAGTCAAAAGCTCTATACTCCTGCTCAATTTTAACTTACCAAACTTTTGGAAAAAAGTAAGTTCTAATTTCACACAAGAAACACTTATTACGTGTGTCATTTTGGAGACCTACACAGAAGGAAACAATGTATTGTTTATTCTTATTATGAAAGGAAAAAAGGGGAAAAAGAACAACCAAGTATTACAAATATCATTGCATTATGTCAAATATAAGAGTACATTTTGTCCTATTTGCAACATGGAGATACACTTCACTGTTTGCAAATAACATGGCCAAATCAAGAAAAACTGGTCCAGAATTGAGTAGCAATTTCAAGTTCAGCACACCCCAGGGATATTGTCCAACCTAGTGAAGACCATATGTCCCAAGTAAAGGATGCCCCTTTTGCAGCATTCCCGTTTTTCACAGATCTCATATATATAACATCGTAGTATTACCATAACATTGTTTTAAAATTTAAAAAATACATGCTGCTTCTAATTTTCCAGAAGCATATCAGTTCTTTCCATTGATTCAACTACTGTATTTTACAAGATGTAAAATTAGTTAATGTAGTCCTATTTGTAGTACAATTTAAAAAAGCTTATTTGCATGTCAAAGCTTCAATGACTTCATTCTATAATGGGAACACTAACACAGATCTATAATCCTTTTGTAGTCTCTTCCCTTCATCCAAATCATACCAAACAACTTCCAAATAAAAAGCAAAGATTTGGGTGTTGGGGAGGGGATTAATTTTCTCTTACTGTATTTTAGTTCCCATTTCTCCTTGCTTCAGATTAAAAAAAAAAGGACTAGAACAGATTTAAGTTCACTTTTTTGAAGGTCTCTGGACCATCTCTTTACTCATAAATTTAACAAGGGAGGGTACATCTAACAGTCTACATTGACTCACATAGGGAACAAGAATATTCCCTGAAAAAACAGGCAGCATATACCCGAGTCTATTGCATTCACTCTGGAAAAGGAGGGAGAAGGAAATGCACAGAGCAGGACAAAGAAATGAAATCTGCCTGCTTCCTTAATCTGGAAAAATAGACTTATCCTTTCAAAACATGCAGCCACTTCTTACATGAGACTGGGAAAGAGGGCAGAAGGACTGATCTTTCCACTGATATGCTCTTCTTTAAGAAGCAGCACACACAAAAAAAAAAATCGAATACACAAAAAGGTAAAGTTCACACGCCTCCTTATAAAATTTTCTTATACATTGTTTATGTTAGTACCATTTTCCCTCCCTGAAAAACATTCATTTCTTTTAACCTTCAATCATTATCATATGTCTAACGTGTAAGACAGCCCTCTAAGTCATTCTCACAGGATTTAGTGTTGCAGGTGAGGTATCACTCACATCAAACATAGAAAAATAATTATCTTCCATGATTACAGATTAAAGTCCTATAATATTTACCTTTTTGGAGTGACACCATATTGTAATACACTGCAAACAAATGAGTCAGCAGCCCCCAGGCCTTTTCTGCAGGGATGAATACCTAGCCACTTATTCTCTGTTTTACTATAGGCTAGTATTTATTTCTTCATTCCCAAGTCTAGTTCTTCGGAACAGTTGACTTTTTCCCTTCCCAACTTACTACGATCAGCACATATACTAATTCTCTCTTTTGAATTCCTTTCAGCCCTACCCAGCTTCATTTGACAAAGCTGCAACAGCTGCCACTGTTTTTTTTATTAATAGGTTTAAGGTGCACTCTGAATTCAACCTATGAGAGCAAATATATTTAGTAAGGTAGAAACAAGTTGGTGGAGATGATTGGTAGGCAAAGACAAGATATTCTCATGAAAAACAAACATATGTGTGTCTTCTATGATGTAAACAAAACATGCGACATTCAGACAGTGCTCTTCAGAGCAAGGAATGGCTATTTTTAATACAGTAGAGGATACAAGGGAAGTTTTCACTTTTAATATTACTAGAATAAAAACAATCATTCTTCATCAAGATGTATAATTTGAGTCTTCATTGTGAGCACACTAAGAATTTAGTCAAATTCTTAATATGAAAGGTCTCCATTTGTAAAATATTTAGGGAGCATAAACTTAAAAGCAAACTCTTAAGATTGCAACTTGAAGGACTGGGGTAGATATTTTAAACCCATGTGATAAGAGAATGTTTTAAAGCAGCTAGGCTGCCAACAGTTTCTTTGGTAGAAGGGGTGGGAAGGGGACCTACAAAGGCACTACTAGATAATAGCGAGAAATTCAGACAAAGCAAAAATAACAAGGGATGAAAGAAAGATGAAAATGAGTTCTGTGAAAGTCTGCCATACCATTTAAGCTTAAGACTCTACTATTTTTGTGGTCTAGAAGATAGACTTAAATCGGTACACGAGTTATACTTCTTAAACCCTGGTAAACACGCTTTGAAAGAAACGTGCTTTCTGGTTTGCTTTTCATGTGTTTAATACGGACAAAGCATTCTTCCATCACAAAGCCAGCAATAGAAACTTGACAACAAAGTTAAGACTATAGCCATATAGAAGCAAACTGCTGAGTGTGGGACACTGTGCCTTCTTTTACATTCATTCAAAAGACTTATTCAAGTTGTTTTTTTCTGGTTATATTTAAATGCTTCAGGGCCCTCTTTCCAATCTGAAAGGTTTTGCTGCATGCAGCTTAAAAGAGATGTTCCTCCAGCACTGCAGCACCACTGCAAAGTCTGGGAGCTGTGGCCAACCTACTTCCTCATTAGCACACGCTAATTTTAACATTGGCATAAAAAAGCCTGTATACACCAGACTTTAAGCTGAATCAGAACTAAAGACCGCCTTTTGCTCAGCGAGGCGATCAAAAGAAAGCCATCAAATATAAAGTAGGAAACAAAGAGAACTGTTAATTTGTCAGACTTGGTTGCTTATTCTGAAGCAAAATAAGCATTTAGAAGTTATAGCAAAACAGCAAATTTTTATCTCTTACCTCTCTGACTTCATGGAGTTGACCAGAACGCTGGCTCTTTGCTCTTCGAGCAGCTGCAGGTGATTTGTGATGTGTGATGGTTACCACAGTTGGCCCACTTTGATTCATATGTTTCTGGCCACTAGGAGATGCAGAATTAACTGTCCCAGGTGGCAGCAGAGATGAGCTTCTACTTCGCGAGGATGAAATGCTCTAGAACAAGCAATGGGATGTTGATATTAGTACCTTTACACAAGTAAATAATTTACAATTCAGGCTATAGATTTGCACTGTTCTACTTTCCTCACAAAACTAAATCTGGAGGTGTAACTGTGCTCAGGACTGATTTATTCCTTCTGAATCATCTGCATTGCTCAGCAGGGATCTTCTTGGAAATATTGTGGCTATCGCCATTGTTTCTTGGATTGTCTGAAACTGGCCTTTGCAAAAATCTTCACAAACTCTTACATATTAACATGCTGCTAAATTCTTACAACCATACTTTTTAGGAAGGATTAGGAAGAATTTTGCAGAGTACTAACAATGCTAACACAAGTATTTTTTAATGAAGCCATTGACCTATAATTCACCAAAGTGGTGTGAACAGCAAGGAAGAAAAAAACAATAAAAATCTTAATGCTTTCACCTGATGAACTTCTGAAACAGCCCAGTGGTGTTTTCAGCATTAGAGGAGCTGCAATTTTGGCAAGGCCAATCCACACACCAATTAAAACATTTAAAACAAAACATGGCTTAAAAAGTCAACACATTTTGGAGTAAGCTTGGGATAAACCCTACATACAAAAAAGGCCGGAAATAAATCTCCAACAGTATCTGCAGTGTGAATACTCTTAACATACAATCTATAAAATCAGTTTTAACATTCAAGAACTTTCTCTGTTCTTATCTAACCATTTGTCAGTGTAGCCATCTTGGTTTGTTTTCTGCAGCCCTCAAACCTGAGTTTTCCTGGAGGTCTTTGGGACAGCAATTCTCAATCAAGCTCAGGTGTGCACTAGAGCACCATGGGACATCATATATAAAAGTGCAATATAAAAAAGCTTTTTTCCCTTCTATTTGAACTGTTGATTGCATCTGTAAGGTTAAAACTGAAACAGAATAACTCTTACCTCACAAAACACAAACCACTTCAGAGTGACATTTAGTAGCACTTTAAGAAAGTGAGGTAAATATACAGCCTTATCAGTGAAATACCATTTCACCTCTCCTACAAACCCTGCATAAATAATGATGGCAGCCTTCAACATTGCTAAGACAGTTACCATCAATGTGGGGTACTATCATTGAGTCTGCTGGCAAGTTCACACAAATATTACCTAGGTACAATCTCTCTCCTTATCCCTTACAGGTCAAACTTGGCAATTCTGTGGTAATTTCATTAAAAGACTTTAAATCCAAGGTGGACAGGTTCCAACTAGCACTGGAATTAAAGTCAGGCATCATGTTACCACTACGCTGACTGTAAATGACAAGGCAGATTATCTGGCACTGCCAAGAAGGAAGAGTGAAATCAGTTACACGATCCCTCTGCCACTCCCACACAAAACTGGACTTCAGACTTTTTGAGGCATTTGAAGGTTTAAAAAAATGGGTTATTCCATTCCCAGCATGCAAAGAGCTGCTATACTCATAGAAATAAGCACTATTTCATTGGTCTGGACTTACATTTACAAACACTTCGGAGAATGATGATGTGACTCTGTTTTTGCAACAAATATATTCTTTACTACTATGAGGAATAAGATTATAATAATAAGTATCTGTAGAATCAGACATTCAAAAACTATCCATCCTGGCTGATAATTCACAATTGCATTAAAACCGGATTTGATTCTAAGGCAAAAAAAAAGCAGAGGGGGTGGAAGTTGTCAGAAGGGCAGAGAAGGTTGCCAGATTTTTAATTCATCTTCTATTTGAAAGAGCATTGCTTAGACATAACTACAATTAAAATAAGAGCCAGAGGAAAAGGTATTTGAGAGAAGGAAGAGGATGAGGGAAACTGGGTGTGACTGAATTTCCTTTTTTAAATAGAAGGTTCACAGAAGATGACTATCCCTAGTATATAATAGCAGAATATACTTACTGATGTTTCTTTTTCAAACTGACCAGCATCAGAATACTTCTAAACTGAATTTAGGGTGCAGAGGGAGAACAAGTTAAATTCTTTTTTTTTTCAGCATAAGAGCAACTTATCTTCCAGTTTAATAAAAGTTATTTTGGTTTTTAGAATGAAATCTTCTGAGAATCACTGACATTCTAGTATCATGCGATCGTGATATTAAAAATACACGACTGCTACCTTCATATAGCTAAACTGATCCTAGAACTCTGATAAACAGCAGCAATATAAAACAGTGATCTTAGCCACTTTCTTTTGCTTGAAAGAAAACAACATTCTGTGAGAAGTGAAGTTTTATTATATTTTGATTTGGGGCACGGGGAGGGGGAAGTTATAGATCTGCAAATAACAAAAGTAACATAAAACAAATATCGAAAAATCCATTCACTGTTTCTGTTTAAATACAGAATCAGGAAGGAATTCTAGGAGAGAGTTAGCTTTCAGAAAAAACAGCTGCCAAAATAATCTCATTTAAACTGCACACATTGAGAGATATCTTCATAAATTGAAATGCATGTATATTCTAAGTTAATATCTATATCATTTATATTATTTGGCAATTCAGTGCTGTTCTTCCTCAAGACCATGTTTCAGACTGCAGTGAACTATCTGCAGCAGACCCATGGATCACAACAGACACCTTGACTGCAGCTCACACCTCACATTTTCTCTCATCATGTCACCTAACACGATACACCTTTCACCAAACCCCACTTACGCTCGGGAGTCATAAATTTGATAGTGACCTATTAGTACAAAAACTGCTAGCTAGCTGTAGTTTTTTTAATTGGCTTTGTATCACTAATAAGTAATGAACACATTTCCAAGAAACAGTTACGCCCATCATTTTAGGAGTCTCTTAATCCAGGTTAGATTTTTTTCCTGCAAGATTTGCTCTAGTTCATATCACAACTCACTGGGCTACATCAACTACACTCCTAAACTGTGACTTGAGGCAGAATAAACAGTTTGTGGGACCACAGTGTGTTTAAGATGGCTGTTCTTTAAATTTTGCAAAGGCATGTGGCAGCTCACAGCAACTGTTGTTGGTGGACAGTCATTTAGGGCATGGAGTTTGGGAATCAGTGGAGCAGGACAGAAAATCAGGAAGAACAGCCCATCTATAGTTTCACTAGCATGTGATGCTCAAGAAGGCTATCCTGCTACAGGGACACTAGGTAACCCCAAATCTCTACATATAGAAGTACACAGCCTGGCGAGGGCTGACCATATCACACTGCCTGGCATGCCTGACACTCAGCTGTATGCCTTGCCCTGCAATAGTGCTATGTGATCTGTAAGGCGAGATCACCTCTGCTGGTGAGCCTCTCCTATAGTCGTCTCCTTCCACTCTCAGTGCAAAATAATTATCGATCCTATGCAGCTCACTGAGTCAGGAAGATTGTCAATCTTGAATTAGCACATACAGCCACATCTGTGCCAAATATCAGAGCCAAATACAGTGGTTTCAACGCTCCTACAGGTCTATAAGCAAGTTTTCCTCACCTCTTCATTTTCTGTCCCTTTATAAAAACTCCACCACCCCACTACACAAATCCTCTAGCATCTAATTTGAGCTTATTCTTCAGAGGATGTCTGTAATAACATACAAACCCTAAACAAGCTCCAAGACCAGGACCACTGGCTACCCATGAAGCTATCCCTTGGCAAGGCCCCATGAGAAAAGTAAAAAATTCCAGTTTACAACTTGCAAAAGTAGTCACACACAAAATGCAGGTGAATGCCTGCAAGAAGCAGTTTCTACAACCACTCAAGGCCTTTTAAAGTGGGGCTCCACTCCTCAATGCCACAGAGAACAGCAGCAGAGCACTGTGCCTGCTCCGTCCAAGGAGACAGAGGCGGCAGCTAATTTCTTCTGACAGCTTCTTCCTGCCACTGCCAGAAGAGGCCCCTCCAGGAACTACACACTCAGCCCCTTATGCACTTTTGAATTTTACAACACATTGTCAACACTTATGTCCCAGCCAAATACTTGACTCCTCTGCTGCAGAACTTCTTCAGATTAAACACTGGGAATGACAAGCATCTCTCTTGCATTGATACACAGCTGTGCAAAAATTAAAATTTTCCTATTTTGTTAAAATGTTAAAACCTATGAGATGTTTTCCACAGCTAAAAGCACTCTAATTACACATCATACTACCACAGTCTTTAAAGTTACTCTCCCAGGAAATCAAAGCAATGACAGTAACTGATGGATCTTTATTCCTAATCCCCTGCTTTTCCCCCTACCGCTGCTGGTATGACTGATCTGCCCCTCTAACTATTATCATATCTCGTTTTCTTTGGTCCTACTGCTTTCTGGTTTGCAAATAAATAAATAAAAAGCTAGTGAAGAGTCTGATGAAAGGAAGACATAAGCTCTTCAACAATTAGTAATGCATGGTGCCAATAATGAGTCAAGAAATCCACAGGCTGAAGCATCGCAGAAGGATTACAAATATTCTTTCTTGAGGCTACACTTTACCATTGCACCAACAGTTTGCTTGCTAATAAAATGAAACTAATAAAAGAATAATAAAGAAGCTAAAAAAAGATTAATTTGTAACTTGTGTTCATCGTGATTTTACGACCTAAAGCTAGCTGAAGGTCGCTTAGCTAACACAGATTTGGGTTAAGATTTTTATTTTAGTAGATTGTCCATCTCCAAGATAAAAAAGCAGTATAATGAATGCTTCCATTTGGATATCAAAAATCCTAACAATTAAAATAATGTAATTGTAGAACAGTAAGTTCCAACTATACTAACGTTTTCATGACTCATTCTCCCTGGAGATTGCCCTTCCTACTCACAAAGCAGCTGAAGTGTTTTTCACCATTTACCAGAAGCAAACAGTTTTGTCTATTTTGGAAAGTAAATGCAATGTTCCAGAGAACAATAAACTAATTTCTGAAGTGAATTGTCATATCTGTTCATGGCTGAAAATCATCATTTTCACAGGCACTGTGCCACAGATGTTTTCTACAGAATAATAAATACTGAAATGACATTCCTTTACTCCTCTGCATAGATACAGCACAGAACCAATCCCTGAGTGCGCTTTAGAGCAATGAGAAGTCACATGCTATCAGGAAGTAATTACGATTTTGAGACACCACCATTCAGTATTTTAATTCCCGTCTATTTCTTTTCCAATGCATCCTAAGTAAACAAACACTGAAAAAAGAAAAATACAGAAGAGATCTGTTTAAGTTACATTATGATCATTCACAAATATTAAAATGCAAATGACTGAATCTACATAACATCCAAACTTCAACATTGCAAAGGGACCAGATTATGCTATGCTTTCCACATTTGAATAAAGTACCATCTATGGTACTAACTTTTCTGACAGAATATTACAGTGCTGCATCATCTTCAGCAAGGCAATATACGTGTCTGCTTTTAAGCAAGAGACTATGATAATCATTCCATCATAAAATCTTTTTTTTTGTCAAGAATCATTTGAGCAAGCTCATGTTCAGTCCTAAATGGAATTTTTTTCCATTTCTGTAGAAGGATTTTGAAAGCAGAAGGCTGTGAGCAACTCTTATCTTCATGCAGCTTCCAAAGGGAGGGAAAAGAGATGTCAAACACACACATATCTACAGCCAAGCACTGCTTCCTTCTCAGCCTCACCACTGTAAGGATTTCCAAAGCATGTTTTAATTAGAAGCACCACTCTTTAGTTGACTACTATAGGTCAGGGACAAGAGGAGGAAGCAGACAAGCATACCAGAGGAGGGAAGAGTAAACTTGCTCAAAAGGAAAAGAGCTTTCATGGCATAAAACACTCACAAAGACTTGAAACTTTCACTAATGTGGCTTTATGGAAACAGTTATCATGCAGATGTTAAAAATACCCAGTGAATAATCCATTTAGAATGGATTTAGAAATTTAAAGGTATCTCCATGGCCATTCATTAATAAGGCAAGAAGAAACCTGATAAAACCGAAGAAGGGCCACCAAAGGTCTATGATAGCTACTCTTCCAGCTGTGGAGAAAAATTACACATGTGCCTCATAACGATTTGATAAAAGTGTTGACCTCAAACTTTCAGCCATTACTACAAGTGCTGTTTCACATTACAGCTAAACTGCTACTGCAGTTGCCACTGAAAGGGGCAGGTTTGGACTTCTTTCTTCATCATCTCTCCATGCTGGCTCTGAGGCCCATTTGACCTCATGGAAAGCCACTCCAGGGAGTTAAACCAGAAGAGAAACAGAGACATAGACACACATACAGAATTTTCTGCTCATTTAGCTCCCCAAACTGCCTTTCCAAAAGGCTGGATGATAGTTATAACAGGTACCAGGAGCACTGCTTGAGGGGAAAGAAAGCAGGACAGTCCCTCACAGAGGCATGCAGTCATCAGGTTGGCTCAGTTTCAAATATGAAGCCTCAGACTAAACCAGAGAAAGGTCAGGTTTTGGTCAGATTCGTTTCAGCCATCCTCCATCCAGGAGGAAGAAGAGAGCAGGGCTTTACCACCAGGGACTGCTGGAAGCAGAGTCCAGCTTCCACTACATCAGTGCTCATTCGATTCCTCAGTGAGCTGGTCAGGTCACTAAGTCCTTTTTAGTTTTTTTTCTGCTTCTGATGCCCAAGCTATCACAGGACCAGAAACACAGCAGAGCCCACGCAAAGGGTGGCAGCAGAAGGAAGGGAATTGGACTGCCATTTACAGCTGCAGGGAATCAGCAGATGAGTTCAGCTGAAACACGAAAACACACCATCCAATTTTTAGCAGCTCACTTGTGCAGCTCCAAACCAGAAGCTGGAACAAGGGGGAGTCTACCTCCTTATTCTAGCACAAACCTTAGCTGAAAGTTACCATCTGAGCACAATTAAAGACAGAAGCTACCTCACAAGACAAAAGTTTCTGTTCCCTGCCACAGTGAGGAATACACACTGAGAAATACAAGGGTTATATGCCAATCCAGCAACTAATCCACACATTGGAATTAAGAGCTGGTATAAAAATGCGTGTGTTTGTTTTCAGTAGTGCTTTTAAAGCCACGATCATTAAACAGTCAAGAAAAAAGGGGTACGAAACAGAAGAACTAACAAGCTTGTGACAATTTATGGATATAAAATTATTCTTGGATGCTACCACAAAAATTATGCATAAGCCTACTTCTTCTTGGAAGCTTTTTATATCACTGAATTCCAATTTGACTAAAGCTTTAATCAAAACTTGTACAATAATATTCACTTACAATAGCCTAAAAAAACAGCAATCCTAACCAGACATAGAAGACTTCTTCCAATACAGTGTGATTTGGCAGTCTGTGGAGGTTGAGCAATCTATAATTAAGCGAAATGAGACTTGTATGGGAATACCAAGAACATTAAGACTATCTTACAGCATGGGAATTATTTGCCAGAGAACATTATCCTTTTACTGCTTTTTTATCATTAAGATGTAAAATTTAATTAAAATAAAGTGACAGACTTAGCTTGTGTTACATCCACTTGTTAGCTCTATAGCTCACCTTTGGACCATTCATTAGGATGCAACTAAATTTAGTCATTAGTATACAACTTTTTTTTTAAAAAAACTTTTTTTTTTTTAAAAAGAATCACTGCTCTGCTTAATTTCCTTCACCACTTCACCCCCAACTGAAGCTTTAAAGACAGCAAGGACAGCAAGTCATGCATTAGCATTTTGAAGCGCACAGTAGCTCTGTAAAAGAAAGGAAATCGGCACTGATCTGGATCCAGTGCAGGAAACAGAAACACTCTCCTATGCGTATTTCACAGAAATAGTGACACAGCTTCAGCTTTGAAAAAACATTCTCCAATTTCTCATGTCTTCCTATGAATTTTCTTCCAATAATATTTATTCAAGATTTCAAAAACATGTTCTCTCTCCAATATGAAAGCCCTGTAGCTAAGAGTTGCTTCACTGGTATTCTTGGGAACCTTCCCGTTGTTTGCCTGGTTATCCCATTATTTTTCCCCAGTTAACCTATATCCCACTTGCATAAGATAAAATATACCCCTCACTGCGTATTTTACACTTCCCATTCCACCTCCTTCTCAAGTGCATGACTCCTAAAAAATAGCTAGAAATTTCTGCTTCTCATTCTTCCTGTGAAAAAGGTGAGTTTAAGGTGTAGAAGAAGCTGGGAGTAAACATTCAGGCTCCTACTTTTGAGATGCAGAAACGTGCCTGTTCCCAGCAGAGACAGAGCTTGGATTCTGTTCAAACTCCAGAAGCTTAAAACACATGAGTATCTATCTGTCTGTTCATGACAGCACTATGAGAGAGAGACAATTTGCAGTTATCACTTACTACAGCCCTCAAAGTATGGGGAGAAGGAGGAAGAGAAAGGTCCTGCTGCTGGGTTTCTGGAATTTCTGTGAAGCATCACTCCCTTGTAACAATATCTGATCTCCAAAGTCTAATCATTGTAGCATTAAAGCTTTTGATCACTTGCTTTTACAGTGAAATGCAGAGAGAAGCTTTAAAACTTACTTGTAGCTGAAATCCAAGTTAGCACTATATGCAATGCTAAAGTCAGGGAAAATCTGCCTCTCAGATAATGCCCTAACCCTGAGAAGACAGGAGGGGAAAAAGGAAAAAAGTATATTGAAAAACAAGACACAAATCTTGTCAAAAGAAAGGTTCCTAGGAACAGGTAAGCATGACATTACTTCAAGTACAATATACTTCTGGAGTAAGAAGCAGAGACATCAGTGGTCTCATCCGAAGCACATAAATTCCCACCATTTTATTTTCTGGACTGTTAATATTAAAAATACAGAAGATAGAAATTCTCTATTTGCTCTGTGGCTTACAAAAATGGAGAATTAAGAGTGCTTCACCAACAAACATGTCAAGTGAAAAGTGACCTAATCTGATTTTAGATGTAGACTTGTAACACAGAACTAAGAAATGTATTTTAGTTTTCTTCAGATCCATTTATATTAAATGGATCCAAGCTAATTAAAACGTATGACCGGCTGTACCAACCAAAATGCATCTATACTCCAGCATCCTATGCCAAGTTTCTGTAACTGATCAGTCTTTCAAGAAAAATGCAAGAATCCTCCTCCTGCTGTTTGAAATAACCTTTCATTGGTTCCTTAGTTATGAATGCTCACCACCCCTCACAGACAAGGAAATCCTTTTATTTTGTTGCGCGATGAGCCTAGGAACTAGAAGAAAGCCACAGCAGTGATAAGTCACTATGCAAGAGTACAAGAACAAGTCCAGGGAGATGCTCCCCATTCTAAGCCCTTCCTGTTTCTAAAAGTTGCATGTCAGATCTTCTGGGAGAGATGCTGTCTCTGTATTTAATAATAGCCTCCCACTCACTTAGTCAAGACTTTCTAATAACATTTTGCCTTTCAAATACTTTTCAAATCTATATACACTTTTGGCATCCAAAGCATGCCAAGTTTTCATTCATCTCCTTTTGTTTTGAACCTGTTTTCACCTCATTTTCTTTGAGGCTCCCCAACACCGATATTAACAGCTAGCAAATACTTCCTATTCAGCCATTCCAGAGCACATATTAACACTATACTTCCTTGATTTGCCCTTTCCCTTCCCATCATCAGAAAACTACACACTCCAGCGTAGTCAAGTTTCATCACACAGAGTTCATTCTGTACAGAAGAATAACAAAAGNATTCTTCCTGTGAAAAAGGTGAGTTTAAGGTGTAGAAGAAGCTGGGAGTAAACATTCAGGCTCCTACTTTTGAGATGCAGAAACGTGCCTGTTCCCAGCAGAGACAGAGCTTGGATTCTGTTCAAACTCCAGAAGCTTAAAACACATGAGTATCTATCTGTCTGTTCATGACAGCACTATGAGAGAGAGACAATTTGCAGTTATCACTTACTACAGCCCTCAAAGTATGGGGAGAAGGAGGAAGAGAAAGGTCCTGCTGCTGGTAGAATAACAAATCACATCATGACAGTCCTATCAATGGTAGGGTTATTTTTAAAAAATCCAAAAATACAGACTTTTGTCAGGTCCTCAATTATGCAAAAGTCAGTCAAACATGTACCCTTTTCTGTGTCATTACAGACCTTCATATGTAATTCCAGTCCCTAACCCCAACACAAAAGAAACAGTAAGGTGGCTAAAATAGCAGCATGCTATTTCATGTAAATTTAAAGTATTTTAAACAGCATGTTTCCACTTCCATACTAATAATTATTATATTAAAGTACCTTCACCTACAAGAGAAAGAAAAAAAAAATCACAAAGAAATGCAGCAGTTCTTGCTTCCCTTACCTCCTACCAGGCAGTG
>VZTQ01005179.1:24106-34577 GCA_013400755.1 Pelecanoides urinatrix
CACTATGCAAGAGTACAAGAACAAGTCCAGGGAGATGCTCCCCATTCTAAGCCCTTCCTGTTTCTAAAAGTTGCATGTCAGATCTTCTGGGAGAGATGCTGTCTCTGTATTTAATAATAGCCTCCCACTCACTTAGTCAAGACTTTCTAATAACATTTTGCCTTTCAAATACTTTTCAAATCTATATACACTTTTGGCATCCAAAGCATGCCAAGTTTTCATTCATCTCCTTTTGTTTTGAACCTGTTTTCACCTCATTTTCTTTGAGGCTCCCCAACACCGATATTAACAGCTAGCAAATACTTCCTATTCAGCCATTCCAGAGCACATATTAACACTATACTTCCTTGATTTGCCCTTTCCCTTCCCATCATCAGAAAACTACACACTCCAGCGTAGTCAAGTTTCATCACACAGAGTTCATTCTGTACAGAAGAATAACAAAAGTGATGAAAAGTACCTTCCCCCATTCCAATGTTTCCGTTTCAGAAATGGAAAGAGACTGATAAAAGTATTCCGGATAAGTATTTGACAGAGTTAGAGCAGTCTAAGTATTTTCCCTTTTGCTCTCTGCTTCTTTCCTGATAATTCCCAAAATTCTATTTGGTTTTTTTGGACAACTACTAATTGTTGGACATTTTCACTGTTATAACACCGAGATTTTTCTCTTGCCATACTAATTAATTCAGACCCTATCAAAATATGTAGATACTACTACTGCAGGAGCTCAACATAGAAAGGCAGTATGAAAAATTCTGAACATAAATTATTACTAAATGCAACAGTTTTTACCTAAGGAGGACAAATGATCCAAACTTCACTTACATAAAGATCAGTTTCAGCTCAATTACTGCCACTGTGGAATGAGGTTTTGGTATTAAAATAGACACCTCTACAGACTTATTTACAGGAGAAGGCAAAAGGAGAAAACCAAATCCAGTATCAAGAAATATTAGTAAATGAATAGAGTAGAAGCATAAGAATCAATTTTCCACTGCACAAGTCTCTGATATCATATATACTGAACAGCAGTTCTATTACCTCATCACAAAACATTGTAGATGCTAAACATTTGCATGAGTTCAAGAAGTGACCAGAAAACTTATTGAGGAATAATTCATTGATGGCAATTGAGTATAAAAAGTTACCATCTCTGTCTAGCACAGGAAATCCCTGAGCTACAAATCAACAGCAACTGTAAGAGTATTCTGACCAAGCAGAGTTGCACCTTTCTGAATAGTACTGGCCCACAGCTATATAAAAACCGTATTTAATTGTCATACATAAGAGTACCAAAACACTGAAGTTACTCATTCTCCTTCAAAAAGGGATTTAATTATACCATAATTGCTTCCTGACAAGTCCACATCACTCAAAAAGAAGAAAAAAAAGTTGGTTTTATTTTACTTCACACTCTTCAGTGAATGCCAGTCTCTTCAAAATACCATCCGTCTTTTCAAAGTCCAACTTTCAAAGATACTCAGGATCATGACTTTGACTGTAGTTAACATAAGATTGGTATTCTCAACATCTTGGGACAGGGAGGAATCCTTTCTGCTTGCAGTTATATGCATTTTTTTAATATAGCAAACAATTAGTTATGAGGAAAGCAATCTTTTTCATTCTTGTAAAGATATCAATAGAAGTGCTTAAAAGACTGAAGGTAAGAGCAGGACTTTTTTTTTTAGTGAATTAGTATTAACACCAAAAGCATACATAAAATAAATATAACAATAATTTATTTCTAATAGGGTTGTTTGTTTTTAATACCTCCCACTTCCAAAGTGTGTTCTAGTTTAAACAGATTAGTGTCATTTCTATTTGGAGGCAGGGGACACCCTCAACCCATCATTCTAATATTTTTGAAGTCCAAACGGTTTTTTACCTGTCCAAAATATTTATCTGTTTGAGGACAAAAATTCTGACATTACTTCCAAAGAGAAATAAATAATATAAATCTTCATATGATGACCTCTTTCAGATTTGGTGAATAAGTTGAAGACTGACCACTGCTAACATCTACCTGAAGCTTCTGTAATAAGAGCCATTAAATCTTTTAAAAAGAAATAAAACTAATATCAGTTAACACTTTTAAATACTAATCAGGACATCATACAGGTATTTATTAATAAACTATTGATCCAGCCACTCAATTAACCATGTATTGACAGCATCCAAAATGCACTTCATGAATTTCTCATAAATAGGACAATGTTTATTTATTAAGATTGCCCAATTGACTTAAGCCTGCTCCAGTTAGTGAGGAATGAGAACTTGCTGCTTTTATTCATAAACCTCTAAACATCAACCCACTAACTACAGCAGCCAGTCTATCATCCAGATCATGCTGTTCTTCACCTACACCACTTAAAACATAATAGTTTCTTCTCCCTCTTAATTATTTACCTTAGAATTACCTTCCTTGTGATGTTTGGCACAGGATCGAAGCTGAGTTATCCAGTATTGTTTCTCCTTTGCATCAGCAGCTAGAACATAAACAATAAAATGCAGGGAATAACACATAAAGCAATATTCTTCTTTTGCATAAGAGAAGGTGACGGGGTGGGGGGTGGGGTGGGATTACTTATTCGTTAGGACGCACTATAAATTCTAATTTATGCTACTTAAGCATGAAACTTCTTCAATACAACACATCTAAACTTCAACTTAAGATGCTGTGGCCAGTTGTAAGAGATAAGCTTATGAGTCTTCTTCATGGTTATCTCCTCCTCCAAGTGTCATTAAAAGCAGAATTATCTCAAGATAACTTTTTTTTTAGATTTTTAATCCACGTTTGTTTTATTTGTCTCTCTTTGTGAAGGACAAGGGCCACACCATAGCATTTAAATCAGTAAAACCTCTACACTCAGGCTGTCAACCAGCTACCAGACAAGCTACCAGCTCCCCAGATACTTAAGTTCTGTTTTAAAGTAGTTCAGCTAAATCTCTCTTTAAACCTAAATTTGCATGGAACAAAGACATAAGAATGAAAACGACAATTTCCCCCATACATCTTTAAAAATCAGCTTTAAAAATTATTGAAAAGATTGTCTGCAGTCTGTATCAGGTGGCTCCTGTGTAATATTAAAAAGTATATTTAGGAGAGAGGTATGGTTTTGTTTTTAAACAAACCACTACTACAGTAATCCTAATTAAGAATACCAATAGAGAGTAGATAATTTCAGTAAATATTTTCTCTTACTTCCTCTGCTATTAAGTATCTCAATGGTTGTCGACTCAGAATAAAAATTATTTACCAATGTGAATCAAATTCATAGATCTCATTAAATTAAAAGCAGCATATTGTAAGCATTTGATAATCTCAAGTGATTGGCAAAGCATGATAATGAAACCACAAGTGTTCATGATTTCTAGCTGTGCATATTCCAAAACATTTTAACAGAAACTCTCCCTGGTTCTTCTTGTGTTTCAGTTCTACGTATAAATCAGCAACACACATGGGGCAGTCCCGCATACTCTGTCCTGCTAGCCAACTGATAAACTGTGGTCAGAATAAAACTAACATTAATTCTAAACTTCTGTTACACTGTATTACATGTCACTTTTTTTTTTTAAATATCAGTTTATTTTCTGATAAACTAGTTTGATAGGAAAGTATCCAGATTAATCAACCATACTGAAAACACCTTAGAATCAGAATACTGCTTTTTAAAGACAAAAACAAAAATTTTTTGAAAATTTTTTTCTTTCAAAATTAACTCTTACATACCCTATATTGTCTTTCTTACATTTGGGAGCAAGGAAAGGCAAAATTTTATGTTAAAGATGCATTCAATTATTCCAAGACTGACAAGAACAGAGTATCTTAACAGCCTTCCACTGGCATTCTTCCCTTCTCTGACCCATCAACAGATTCACTACTACATTATCTGCAGGATGGTGGCAGGGGAAAACAATATTAGAAATGAAATGCTATGCTGTGGACAGCAATGAAACCAGCTTTTTCTTCCTTCGGAAGCAAACAAGATATACTGTACAATTGAAATGCCACAATAACAGCTTGTAGAAGGCATCTTGAGGTATTTTCCAGCCCTGGAAGTCTATATATTGTAAATTCACACGTATTTAACTCCAGATTATTGTTCCACTGTGTTTTATAGTATAGTATGTAACAATATAGCTGTATAACCACTACTTTCTGACAGTATAGGGAAGTAAAAGAGAAATGAGATATGAAAGAAGAGGTGCAGAAGCCAGAATGGGAGAGAAGAACAACTCAGCTCGTACTTTAAGCAGCACTGTACCTCTCAACTTATACATCTCTCCACTGGCAGAGTAGACCACGAGCATGTGTGGCACTTCATCACTGGGTGATATTATAGCTCCAGCTAAAGACAGGGTTCCTCGTGGCTTCTGGTTTTTACTTTGTTCATTCACATAATACTGCAGAATCCCCGTCTCAAAGTCCAGCACAAAGTACCTGTTCAAAGAAATTGCAATCGTATGGTATTTCTGTTAAAGAGTTTTTCATGCATTTACCCAAAGAAGAGCACAGATTGATCTTAAATCAAGATCATAAACAAACAAATGAGGTTAGTCATTTTTGTAATAACTCAATTTTGCAAGGTACCGTTAGTTTGATCATTAGGTTTGGTTTTTTAAGGACAGGTGTGAGCTATTATTTTACTCATGTTTCTTTCAGATTAATGGTGATGTTTACATACAAGACATAAAAGCAAGAAAATGAGTTTTTCGTTGAAAAGGTTCCACTGAAGAAGTATGAGACTGCTTCTTTGGGGGTTTTTTGGCCCCTCCCCATTTTCTCCATTTATAACATTGAAAGACATGCTAATTCTCCACAACTAGTCTTTTGAAAAGGTAACACTGTTTTTGCAGAGGGATGAGCAGAATTAAAGATACCATGGTATTTTCATCTTTGTGATAACATTTCACATACAGATATTGAGTGTAATTTTGAAAACTGGCCAAGGGAATTGAACATTCAGTTCCCAATTAAATACTAGGTAGGAAGTATGGACACCCACATACAAGAAAACAATCAGGAGGAGAGAGAAGTAAAATCTAAATTCTATTTGGTCATTCTGCTAACAAATTCTAACAAGGAAAAAACATTTTTACTTCTTATCGTATATTTAGGATCAGGAAATACTCAGCCAGTGAAAATCCAGTAACAACAAAGATTTTAAAAAAAAAAAAAATTATTCAGAATAACAGGACATTGAGGAAAAAGAGGAAGGGAAGCATAGATGGGTGGAGAGGAAAGAAAGAGCGATAGTAGTAACTCTGCCTGAAAACTCTTCCAGGTCTTTATTTTCACATGTAAGTGACACAACTGATGGACTAAAGAAATAAATCATAAATGGAAGGTACTGAGGTTGATGATGATCTAATTCCTAAACTGGTTATTCTTGGACTGGTTTTGCAGGATTCTGAGGAAAGCCTCAGGAATTTGAAACAAAGAAAGAAAATGCTTTATATAATAAAACCAGAATACATTTAGAAATAAAATGGGTTCAAAATTCTTATTCATATTTAAACTTACTAAACCAAGTAACATTTTTTGTTTTAGGACGCTAAAATTTTGCTCCAGTATAGCTCTGTGGGGACAGGAAGGGGCAAAGGACTCCTCTCACTGAAGGCAAAACAACCTTCCTTACCCTACTTCAGTCTTCATTCACTCAGTTTTGACGAACACAAGCCATTCTACAATAAACCAACTGCTAGGACTGTGAGATCATACAAACAAAAATAAACTAATTGCATTGTCCAAGTGTACTAAATGAAAGTGAAGATGTTTCGAACTTTGTGTGCCAGTCTCAAGAGCAAGAAAAAAAACTTTTTTCCTTTTTTTTTCTCCCCCCACAAACAAGCCTATGTCCTGGTTTCGGCTGGGATGGAGTTGATTTTCTTCCTATTAACTGGTACAGTGCTGTGTTTTGGATGTAGTGTGAGAATAATGTTGATGACACACTGATGTTTTGGTTGTTGCTAGGTAATGTTTACGTAGTCACAGACTTTTCATCTTCCCATGCCCTGCCAGGTGTGCAGGGGGCTGGGAGGGAGCGTGGCTGCGACGGCTGGCCCAGCTGGCCAATGGGCTATTCCATACCATATGACGTCATGCTCAGCATATAAGGCTGGGCGAAGAAGAAGGAGGGGGGGATGTTCGGAGTGATGGCGTTTGTCTTCCCAAGTAACCGTTACATGTGATGGAGCCCTGCTTTCCTGGAGATGGCTGAACACCTGCCTGCCCATGGGAAGTAGTGAATGAATTCCTTGTTTTTGCTTTGCTTGCGTGCGCGGCTTTTGCTTTCCCTATTAAACTGTCTTTATCTCAACCCATGAGTTCTCTCACTTTTACCCTTCTGATTCTCTCCCCCATCCCACCTCGGGGGAGTGAGCAAGTGGCTGTGTGGTGCTCAGTTGCCAGCTGGGGTTAAATCACGACAACCTATCTTTCACAACAGCACATATCTTAAATTCCATCACCCTGTGGAAATCATGTATGCTATTACCCAAAACAACTATTTAACACTTTAACTCTTTGCCAAGAGGAGGCAGCAACTTCTTGGCTCACATGAAGGACAGTTTTCTATGACTCACAACAGACTAGAGTGAAGATGACACAAATGCAGGTTAAGCCTCTTAGCTTCTACTAAAAAAACAGCCCTAACAATCTGGCTAATACCACTAACACGGGCATTCGGAATGCATATTATTTCCTATTGTTCCTCTAGATAGGATTAGCATAGGTCAGATGAATTTGTGTACAATAATTTGGAAACCGTGATTCTTCAGACTTCTGTAGCTTTGTATAGCCCAAATTTGCTCAAGTGACTGCTCTGTTTTGAAAGTGGCATTTTGTCTTAGACCTTTTTCAGTATCCCCATATGCAGAACACCTCTAACCTTACCCATCATAGAATATTTCCGGGATTATCTTCACAGCCTGTTGAGGTTCATGGTGTTCTTGCACTTATCTCTTTGTTAAAGCTACATAAGCCTTGACATGATGCAAGCAATCGTAGCCCAAGACATACAGAGCTTCAGACATTTTGCTTGGGCAACCCTCCTTTGCCACATTTATGCATAACTCTACTGCCACCGCCTCCACACCAGAACAAAGATCAAATTCTCTTTAAATTATTCACAGATTAACATCCCCTGTCCCAAATAATTTTAAGATGATGCATCACTAACCCTCACTTCTGCCCTGACTCCATCTCCCACATCTCTCATAAGTGCCTCAGCAACCCTTCCATCACCAAACAAATGGAAAGCCTCCGTTTTGTAATCATGAAACACAACTCTTCGCCGCCTCTCTACAGAGTTTACCTTCACCACAAAAAAAGGACTAGAGAGATTGCAAGCTTCATGCCAACCACCACAATGTTTTCAATAGCAGTGTTAAAAGTAAGGAGGCCCTAAATGGAAATTGCCAAAATTTCAGATTACTTTATTGACTTGTATTACACCAGTTCATAACCTTGCTGTTTTGTTTGACTTTTAAATGATTTTACAATACTGCTCTCCCACTTACAAAACATTTTTTCTGTTCAGGTTGCTTAGTGGGGAGAGATAATGCACTTAACTGCAGGTGAAAACAGCAAAACTGGAAAACATACAACAACAAAAAAGTCAGACTTGCACATTCCATAGTAAATTTTCGTTCCGCTTATTCTCAGTTTTCCTTGTCCATTTTAGGAATATCTGTTACATATTCAGGAGAAAAAGCAAAGCACTAGACAGAAATCATGCCGTGCCCCTAAGAAAATGATACAGTAGTTTGACCCTAGAGTAAGTGTTTCTCTCCATCCAACTGACAAGTTTTCAGCAATCTCTTCTGGTTTAGCAAACAAGTCTAGCCTTTATATGTAGCAATGTCCATTCTGAGCCTGTGCCATGCTCATTATAATTTCATTGTCCTTTTATTGTTCAGGTACAAATCACTTATTTCAGCCTTTGTTATCAGGCCATCTTTTATCGATTACTACTTTGGAAGTCATCATTGTGGTTACTGCAGTACAGCTCTACAATTAACAAAAGGAGGAACAACAGTTAAAAAAAAAAAATGCAAGAAAAATCATCTTGCCTTCTCCTATCATGACCAAAGGATTTGGGGAAAAAAGTTCCTCTGCTTTTATTAGAACAGAATCTATTAAGTTAGATAAATACTACGAGCGCTTCAACTCAGAAACTCTTCCATGCTAGACAAGCAAAGCAATCCCAGAATGACTGTAAGCTCCATAAATATGTGCTTTGCATTGCCATAAAGCTATCCCAGGGACAGAACACACCTTTACTAGCATAATGACATGCGAGAGCAGCGACTTCTGCAAATCCACACATGCAGAGACAGCATCCTTCCACATCCTTGTCATCATAGCTACAGCATAGTGTTAACTTGACCTTCTAGCCAACCATGATCTATTTTATGTGTAGTCTCAGAAAAACAGGACATTATCATTGGCCTTGTACCTTCAGTTTTCAGTACTTGTGATGACATCTTAGCTGCCTGTAAAAGCATGCAATGTATTTCCAGTACAACTCAAGCAGTGATCTTAAGAAAGAAAAAAGTAGGCAGTTCTCGCAAGCCTTCGCATCGCCCACTTCAAGTATGCTGCCTTTTCTGTTGTCCCAATGAATCAGTTTCTATGTCTGCCAACTTTGAAAGTCGTAAGAGAAAAGAGAATTATCTACAGAAAACGTAAGTCCCAACTGCCCAACAAAAACTGGTCATGTCAACAAAATAGCTTTCCTGTGACTTTGGAGAGCTCAGGAACTTTTCACAGTCATCCTGACCGTGACACTGTTCATATCACACAGAACCAAGTATTCGCTTTTCAAGAGTTATGGTTTGATGTGGAACTCCTCTCTTCACCTTTCACACAGTGGTATCACAGAAAAAGGTAAGACAGGAGTAAACTGCACAGACAACTATGGTCTCACAAGAGAAGCAGGGTCATAAAGCACTTTGAAAACTGCTAAAAGGATAGGAAAAGCCAGGAGAAGGAATAAGGAATTAAATGACAAATCAAGCAGTGCAAGACTTCATACAAAGGAGGCCGGGGGGGGAGAAACAGAAAGAGATAGAAGAAACAGAAGCAGCTTTCAAAAACATTTTCTTGCATCACAGACCAAGTGATGACCCAGTTCAGACCATCACGAAAACGCAGAAGAAATGAAGTCTAGATTCTTTAATTAACTGAGGATGGAAAAGCATTCTATATATAAAGCAGAACAGAAGAAAGAGAATGGTACTTGTCCCATTTTAGAAGCCCCATGTAACTGTATCAAAAGAACAGGGATATCTTTTAACTGTTAACTTCTAACAAGAGTCATTTGTTCTGCACACCAGGGAAATAACAGCACTAACCTCTCTAGAGCTGATTAATCTTGCCACTTTATCCTCTATTTCTCTACTGGCCTTGCTCACAGAGCACACATTTACCCATGATGTCGTATTTCTGTAATTAATTTACAGACTAACATTGATGAAAACTAACATACTCTTTAAAGAACAGTCAGGTAGGAGATAGCGGAGTCAAGTTATGTCGTACTAGACATACAAACAATTAGTGCTATACAGAAATGATGAAATAACTGTTACTGACAGAGACTTCCTAAATTTTTCTGTTATTCCAAAATTGGACAAAATCACAATTTTGGTTGGTTTTTTTTAATTAATATTCATTAAAAGAGTCTATCTAATGGTAAGCTAGAAAATTACCACTTCAACACATTTTAAGCAGTTTTAACTGCTTAAGCACTGTTTAAAGTAGACACGTAAAATTACAGGCAAGAAAAAGCAGGCCATTTCACAGAAGAAAACCCTTGGCCAATGGACTTCTCACTTTAAACTCAAATCCATTCAGAGAATACGGGCTTCTTGCTCCTCTGGCCCAGCCTTCCTCAGGCTCCTGGGATTCACCTGGATATTCCCCTCTGCCATTCCAACCAAATGCAGATGCATTACCAACTGATATCAATTACAAGATAAAACATTCAGCCACACTCAGTGAACTTGAATTTTATTGCTGTTCTAGCAAGTTTAAAAAAAAAACAAAACAAAACAAAACACCCACCACAACCCAAAACAGTCTGATGCCACCAGAATTTTTTTTAAAGTTACTCATGAGTTTGTCCATATGGCCTGATGACACTTTATTTCTATTTTACTTGCCATATTTCAAAATCAGTGCGCTCTCAGAATAAAACCTAAGTCTTATTAATTCTGTAACTATCTGCCTTAATTAAACACTCATCACGTTTCTCTCCTATTCCCTTTATCCATTCACCTTGACAGACATTAAAAAAAAGTCAAGCAGAACAAGTATGAAATTATTAGGAAGCATAACTATGTTGCCTTTTGAATTCTTGGAGGGGGAGAGAGAGAATCAAACACCATACGAATAAACTATTTCAACTGGATTTTGCATTCACTGATATGAGCATTTATTATAGTAATAATTATAATATATTACTATTAT
>VZTQ01005185.1:0-13172 GCA_013400755.1 Pelecanoides urinatrix
AACAGAATATTGATCAATCTAAAAAACTGCAAACTAGCCCAGGTGTTAAAAACTTGCAAGTAGAAACTCTTGGAACAAATGACAAAAGGGCTAGAAGCATGTTCCTTTCTTTATTATTTGTTTACACTTTGTCATATACTCAGGTTGGGGTGGAGGAAGCAGATGGGAAAATGGGGAGAAAAGGCAGGAGGAATTTGTAGCTGTCTGCTGATTTTTTTTAAAGAACAACAAAAAAATAGGTAATTGTCACCATTGATCCAAAGGCACTTTTTGTCTACAAAAATGTTGGAGGGATTGATGGTTGCTTGTACTTCGTTTCCTGTATTGATTTTGGATTTCACAGAGCTTGTGCCAGGACCCTTTCCTGTAACTAGATGGGTATTGTGGATTAGCTTAACTTTTGCCAACCTCTTGTTGTATGGGACCCTGGCATTCTGTCCCTTCTAGGAAATCCAACTGTATGCAGCAGTTCCACCTCCACATCCTGTAGGAGGTGACATGGTTCTTTATCTTCGCCAACCCCAAAATAATGTTTTCTTTATGCTATTGTATAGTTGGGCTACTTTGTGTTACCTTGTTTGAATCTGCCAGATTTTTAGAGCCAAAGTTAGCATGCAACTAATATTTACTTCACACTTCTCTTCATATAAGTCATTGATTTATTTATTATGAACTCATGCTTTTGAACTTGATTAGTGGACACTCCTTGAAGGACCATGTTTTGCATCATACAAGAACACAATTTCATGGTTGCCTAGATAGTGCTTGCACAATGACTTGTGTAATAGGGTTTCCAAAGGCTTATGAACGGTTTCTGCCTCAGTCCATTTCTATTGAATGAATATTCACATCACAGAAAAATTGCTTGTATGTTTTTCAGTCAGAGCTTTGCTTTGTTGTGTTTTGAGTCAATCCTTCAGAAATGTATACTACTGAATAAACATGTTATGAAGACTTTTCCTCAGAATCCCCAGTTTTTCAATAACACAGTGGTTCTCTGAACCTCTCTTTTGTTACCATTTTTTTGTCTCTTCTCAATCAACTCATTATCAGTTTATTTAGAAGTGGAAGCTTCAGTCCTCCTGAATTTTTCTGAAGTCTCCTGGAGATCTTTAAAATTCAGTAAAATCCTGAATCCTGAAGTCTTTTACTCAGTCTGCCTCTCTCCCTCATTTTCTGGGGATGGGTCAAAATTCAGTGGACTTTAAAATGCATTCTTGCCTAACAGCTGGTACCGCTCAGTGTTTCTGGCATTTGTTTTTTATCCAGTATGTGCCATCTCCTTTGGCATGGAGCAGAACAGTTTGCAGTATCTCTAAATGGGCTGTCTGTTGTTTTCATCTGAACTTTTTCACCTGCTCTTTTTTTTTTGCTTATATTTTTTGAGGGGCCTTTGTTAGCATTTTCTAGTGTCCTTGCTTCATTAATGACATTGGATGTGCTGCATGCACAAATGGTTGATTGTAAGACAGAGTATTGGCCCTGCTCAGTGTAATCTGGAACATAATGCTTTGAGTATGTATCAGGTGTTGAGACCCACTACATAAATTTTTAGATTTATTTATTTGTATCTGTATTAATATAATCATTTTATGAAATGCAAAACTAGCAGTCAAAAAAGTGCAGAAGGCTTTTGTTAATCCAAACTGTAGCCTTTCCTCTGCAATCAAACACATCCTTTCATGCTGATGTCCACCTGAACTGTTATGGCTGAATAGTGGGTATATTTATTAGCTGTGTCTAGGCTGCTTAATATGTAATCATCCTCCATTTGTTTAAATGTACTTTTAAATTAATGGTTGATGCCTATTTTCATCAAGGAATCTTTTATACTGACAACCATGAAGGTCTATATCTGTGTCTTACCGGTATTTTACACCTTGGAATTTCCTGTTCCGTTCAGCAACTTGTTGTACATGCTATACAAAAAATGTCCTATTTTTAAAAGGGTAATATATAACTGATACAATATGCAGGTGAGCAATGCATTTAAAAAAAAAACATGTGGGACAATTTCTTGTTTCACCATTTCAGACTCCAAGTGATCTTTTCTCTTTCAGATGTACCAAAAGAGACTTTTTAAGAGTTTGTATTTTGTCCCTATGATTAGCATAGTTTTTCTGGAAGAGAGGGGTGGGAGTTATTTTTATTTAGGATGGTTGCTAATCTTTTCACGTGTGCTTACTTTGACTTACTGCAATACGTGTGTTTTGACATTCTCTTTTGGTTCACGTACTTCCGGTGTTGGAAACAATGCTGTTTGAGAACCCTGTTTGCTAAATTGTTGAGAAAACGTGTTCTGCTCCGTTCATTACCAAAATTCCTGTTCTTCTGTTACTATTCATGAATATTTCACTTCTATATTAGTTTTGGCACTTTATGTACAACTCATGTGGCCAGCGTTACTCTTGTACATGGAAGTGGCACTTCCAAAACAATAACTTGGCACCTATATAATATCAAATTGTTTGTGTTGGGACAGTTTCACTTTGTGTTCCAATTGCCTCCATGCTTAATGCAAAACAAATCTTGTCTCAGGATTTGTTTCCCCTTGTTTGCTGTCTCTATGGCTCAGAATGTATTCAAAATTAAATTCACTACTGTTCATTACTTCTGTTCTTTCACTTCTTTTTAGTGCTTTTTCATAACACTTCCACATAGCCTTACAGATATGCACTGTTCTTGGTATTGCCATGTTCACTTCTTGTAGTAAACCAATCTTGACTTGGTTACCAGTTCTATGAAGATTACCCCTGCCTAATGGCAGGTTTTTCATAAGGAAAATGCGACCTTCCCCAAATGTAAATTCCCCCCCCTTTTTTGTGTTTTGGTTTGTTTTTTTTTTTTTAGAGGGACCTTTGTTAGCATTTTGTAGTGTCCTTCTTGCTTCATTAATAATGACACTGGATGTGCTGCATGCAGAAACAGATGACTTCACCCTCTCTAGTTGCTGTGCTCCTAAAGAAATTTGGAAGTGCTATAGTTAAGTGACTCCATTTTCATCCCAGAGTCTGTTTTCTTCTCATACCATGCAACACAGGCATGCTAAGAGTCTGGTCTCTGTTTTTTGGCATCGGTCACTTTACAAGGATCTGCAGTTGTCAGAAAGCAATACTTTGTTCCAAAGCAGGTGTCGGTACCCGCAGACTCCAGACTGCTCCAACAAGGAGACATGCATAGCTTGTTCTCTTTGGGAGCAGTCTTTCACTGAAGAGTCCATGGGAATTTTACTGCCAAGTTCAGTAAGAGAAGTATGGGGGCCCCATTTTGTTTCTTTTGTGAGCTGATGACTTGCCTGTATTTCGCTCACCCAGGTGAACATGCCTACAAATGTTCCTCCTGCTCATTTTCCACCATGACAATCAGCCAGCTGAAAGAGCACTCCTTGAAAGTGCATGGGAAAGCACTGACACTACCAAGACCCCGCATTGTCAACCTTGCAGCCTCACACGCCCACCACACCTCCAAGAACCACACTCCTGCTGAAGAAGTGGAGGACTCTAATGGTAAGAGGTGCCTCAGAGCAAGAATTTAATTGTCTAAGGTGCCACTTAATATTTTTATTACAAAAAAAATTACAGCAGGCAGCTAGCCCAAAAAGCAGCCTCATTTGATCATTAAGAAAAACCAGAAGTTGCATCAAAACCAAGAATAAATGTGGTGTTGTAGGAAGTGACCTGCTTTAGATCCTCACCAGTTCATACTACATTAACTTGTCCTGTCACCAGTTGACTTTGGAATATGTCAATACTGGCTTTACTTCTTAGCAGAGATTTAAATTGTAGAAAATTTTCAAAGGCAGAGCTTCTATTGATAGCCAGTGGGAAAGGGATCATCTAATTCCATCCATGCTCCTAAAAACCACCCCTTTATGTTGTTAGTAGAGCCCTTCAGTGAAACCACATGATTAAGCTTAAAATGTGAACCTGTAATGATAGTAAAAGTAATTATTCTTCTTGTCCTTGCTACGGACGACACCAAAGTACCTTCAGATATTAAGCTGCATCTGCAGGAAGGAGGATCTGAGAATCATTTTCTTTTCCATGCTTTCACTGAAAGCTGTTAATCCCCATGTGCTGGAGGACTATGCAGAAGATATTTGGAAAGCAGCAGAGAAAGGGGCACTGTTAACAGAGAAAATGCAGACTCATGGAAGAGGTGTTGTGTGGTATCACAGCAAGTATTAAGGCTTTTAAAGTGGTAGCTTATGAGGCATGTTTTGGGTGTCACTTCCTTCTAATTAAGAAAAGAGCTGGTCTTTGGGAAAAAAATCTTAATTCCTGGATAAGTTGCATCGACATGGGAGGAGAATGTAGGTGACTATAAATAAAAGGTTCAGATCTGAAGATGTTCAAGGAACTGGGATGGATGGAGGGCGTATTAGAAGAGGGAGGAAAATACCTTTTTTCCAGAAGTTTGAGAGGTTCTTAGGGTTTTTTGTTGTTGTTGTGTTGCTTGAGTTACTGGTGAATTAAGGATGGGAGGTAAATATTATCTGTAATAATTTTGTAGCATTTTTGGTCTCCCATCTTCCTTTCTTTCCTTTCTCAACAGAAAAAAGTGTGAAATGAGAAGGAGTGAAAAAAAAAAGTTCAGAAAATGAGAGAAAATAATTTAAAGAAAAAAGTAATCAGCATAGAAATACTTTATTGAAGAAAAAGAGAGAAGTGAATAATATTTTTGTGGTTCAGCAAGTCACTTCTGGGGTCAGAATCAGAATCTTATTGAAAGATTTTGACCAGCTGCTCTCAGACTACCTTTCTTCAAAGGGTTGTCTGGAACAGTGCAATGAAGACTTACTAACTGAGCTTTTCTTTTTGCTAATGCTAGCTTAAACTGATCCAGCAAGCGGAGTACATCTTGTGATGTATTCTGCTGCTTTTTTTATTGCTTTTTAAAAAAAATGTTCCATTACTGACTAAAAAGCAGAGAATAATTTTCAGTGGCTGTCCTAGCCTTTCCTGTGTGTTAGCAGTCTTTTGGTAGCAATGGTGTGTTGAGAGATACAGAAGGACAATATTTTAATTTGGGAAGGATGGTTCATTTACTCCTCTTTTTGCTTATCCCAGGAGCTGATAGTCATGATTAGTGAAGTTAAAATTCAAGTGCAGGTCTCTGTAGAAGATAATTTTACCGCCTTTAGGAACTCCTCCTAAAAATACATAAAATGATGACTCTGTTCACAAAAGCATTTCATGAGGTTGACTCTGTTACCTAAATCTGTATTGCAGCCTGAAACCAAGGCAGAATTTGTCCCAGTTAGCTCAATCATCTTTAAACAGGGTTAATGGTTAAGTCACTTTGACAATAATAGAAGCCACCCACTGGGGAGCTAGTCAGATGAGTAAAGGTGTTAAAATAATTGTGTTAACATTTTCAGCATTGCTTAAGGAATAACCTGTTTTAAGTAATTTTTTTACGTTAGGAAGTTGGCTGCAGATCACGTTAATGATGGCTGCTCTTATGACATCATTTACTTTTGGTTTTCAGAAGGGGATAAATCAATGTCTCCGTGGCCTAGGCCTGCAGGTGATATGTAGGACTAGCTAAAAGACTGGTCCTAGTGATAGGAAATTCAGGTCTCTGTGACAGGCACTATTATGTCCAGCTGGAGCCAACATTAATTGGGGCTTACATGGTGTAGTGTAGTTGGATTTTGCCTGTGTTAGTGTGTATAAATAACCCGCAATGCAGGCTGTGATCAAGTTAATTCACTGGGTGTGCAAAATTGAACTAGGGCTGGGGTGAAAGGCAGACAAAAGGTTGCCTCATACTGTTATGAACTTGTTTTGTAGGTTGGTAGGTATGCAGCAGGCTAGTATAATAGAAATGGTTTCAGAAAGGGTCTATTCTTCTCTGTGCATGAATATTGTAGTTGGAATAGGAGATGGAGCAGGATGACTTGGGGAGATTTGAGGAGCTAGCAGAACTCACCTTGCCAATTGTTGAGCTCTGTAAAAATGGAAAAGAGGGAAAAGGGTACTGAACTGTAGTAGCAGAGTGCACGTCTGAATAGAACTGTTTTGGGACAACAGCCCAGTGGAACTTCTGCTGATGCTTTTTTCCCTCCAGAAATTGTTCCCTCAGGGGCCTTTCTTAGAACATTTCTTTTGTTCTTTTAGATTGATCCATTCATTAAAGGATGTGAATATATTTAAATTTCTGTGACTCATCTCTTGTAGTTCTGTGCTGGTAGCAGCAAGCACATCTGAAGTGTTTGACTGTGTATCCTGGAGATGTTTTGGGTGTTTGATATACTTTTCATGGAAGTGAAGTTAAAGTGGAGTAGGTGCTGAACATTTTAGGTAGATCCATCCCTGGCAACTACATTGTCATTAGAAAGCATAAGAACCACTTCAGCACTTGTATGCCTCTCTCAGGGCAGTAGTGTAAGAAGGTGATTGTGTCAGTCTCAGTGAGTTAAGCAGAGAAGGCTTTCTTACAGAGACATCATCAGAAGATGCTGCTTTTACAATGTATCCTACCTCTCTTTGCGTTTTGCGCAATATTTTGATATATAAGAAATCTGTTTTCATTGTATCCTAATCTACCTAGAGGTAAAGCACTCAGGGTTTTTTGGGGGATGGAGTGATGATGTTTTGTTTTGGGGGTGTTTTTCTTACAAACAGCCACAAAAAAACAACAAACGTTGATCACCAGTTCAACTTCTCTCTCTTTTGCATAGCACAGGGGCACTGAATGGTTTGTGGTGTCCAACTCTTGTTGAAATGATAAGATTGCCGTGTGGCAAAATGTTCTTTTGCTCTTCCTATAGTTTACAGATATTTTTCCTCTTGCGAGAAAGAAATGGTGGTGTTTGACTATTTATTTGCATTTGTGTGGTTGGCTTTTTTGCTTATTTGGATTTACTTACTTATTTGCCATTTACACTGAAATGTGGCTTAACACTTTTGCGAACTTATACAGTAAAAATTCAGTGTAAATTGAAATATTACAAACTCCTAGGAGGATTGGGTGAATCCCCTAACAAGATCTGTTTCTGTATTCTTTCACAGTCTTTGTGAGAATCAGAGAAACTTATATTCATGTTAATCTCTGCTCAGAAGGGTTGTATGGATTTATTGATGATACTGTCATCCTATGGGGCAGTATGTGTAACAGATAAAGATTTCCAGTGTTGCACTGTGCAGGGCCAGCTCTGTTCATGTTGATTTGAGTGCAAGGCAATGGAATCCCACAATCTGCATTGTCAAGGCATAGCATTAGAAGACTACTGTCTCTTGCAATAAGGAAGAGTTGGCAGCAAGGCAGAGATACAAAAATTGTGTGACTGAACACTAGAAAATGGGTTTAGGAACAATAGCAACAGGTGTTACCTGCAAAGTGATCATCAGCTAAGGAGAAAGTGCATGGCAACAGATGCTGCTTGTGTAAGCACTGGTGTTATGCACATTTGCTTGTATTCAAGGGCTGTGGAGGTGGTGGACTGCCTTCCTCTTATAAACGGGAGAAACCCATTAGTGCAACCTATTGTTATAAAGCTCATAAAGCAGAATGAGTCAATAGATTGATAAACAATTTCGTGTTATGACTTCACCCTCAGAAAAAGCTTCTTGGGAGCATGTAAAATACTTGCCCTAAATTGCCCTGGATAGTACTACTGCTTTTTTTAGTAGCTCTTTGTTTTGTGAAAATGACCCCTTTGGCCTAACTGCATTGTAAAGCAAAGTACTACTCTTTATTCATATGGCTGGCAGATTTGGAGCCTCATAAATTTGTCTGTATCATGACTGTGTATAGTAATTCAAAATAATATTTTTTTAATTTTACTGATTAAGAATATTGAATTGTCAAAATAAAACAGTAAAGTGCAAGTGATAGACTAGGCAGACCTGGATGTGACTTTAATGTCTTCTCATTCATGCTGCTATTGTACAAGATCATTCCTTTTTAGTCGTAACAAGTTCTTGAAATGTAGAAAGCAACACACTTTGTGTGTGCCCTTGAAGCTCAATCATCATGCTTTTCACTGTTGTGCAGACCAAAGAGNCTGAACTTTAGCCTTTGCCAGTGGAAAAGAACTTTGCCTCATCTAGAGGACTGAAATATAAATACATCTGCTTGCTTTACCAGAGCTAGGCTGGGCACAAAACTGCTTGACTAAGTCCTGTTTCTAGGACTGTTGTTTAAGAACTGTAAATGCCTTCCTATTTCTGTACACTTTTTCAAAGTGGATAATGCATAATCAGGATGTGTGTCTTCTATGTTGCTTGACAGATGAAATCCTGAGGGGTGCAGAGGGCCTTTATCATGTTTGCTAAAGCAATTTAATGTGCTACCAGAGCAAGAGGAGAACAGTGGGAAGCAAGGAGCCTTTTCAACAAAATTCTCTCAGCTGGTCCCAGCAAGTTATTGTTACAGTGATCCACTCAGCCCTAGAGCCGTGTATCTCTCTCTTCCTTCCATCTTTCAGAAGAGAGACAAGCTTTCCATATGCTCAGACATAGTACCCTGATTTTTTTTTTTTTTTTTTTTAGTCTGTAGCATAGTTTGTGGCTGACTTGTTTATTTCTATTCGCATGCACTGTTGCTCTTGATAACAGATATTTTTCTAACCTTCCAATCAGGACAGAAAGTTCCTAAGACCATCCTCTTCACCTGTGGTGCTGTTTCTCTCTCATTGTTGCTACCCTCTCTTAGTGTTTTATGGCTGCTGCTGTTTGGGAAAGACCATAATGGTCAGGGTCCTCATGGCCCGGAAACCTTGTATTGTAGCAGAATAGCCTTTTCTTTGTATTTAGTTTAGTTGTTTGGGTTTTGGGTTTTTTTTGGGGGGGAGGGGTTTGGACCCCACTTTTTTGAAGTTTGAGACCCTTCTGTTTCACTGTTGTTTGACTGGGGAGGCAGAGAGCCAGTAGTAACTACAGGGCAAATTCAGGCAAAGCTTCAATACCTAATTGCTTTAATTGCAAGGTGAGTTGGAAGGATAGCATCCATGTTAAGGATGCAAGATGGTGAAGTGCATACTGCAGAACAGAAGTTGCCCCTGCTTTTGTAGTTACAGTCAGGCTGCAAAGAGCTGTCTACGAGTTCTGCCTGTTTCCTTGCTTTTGTGCCCAATAGGAGTGATGCTGTGATGCTGCATGCTCACTCTGAAGTATCAAATTAACTCTTCTTCCTTGCAGGCTGCTTTTTTTTCCCTAGCCACAATGCATCTTTTTCTAACCTAGAGCAAGTTTCTGCTTTCCCCTCAGACTTTGTCTGTCTTTCCTTCCCAGAGGTGCTGCCCGTGGTCATAGTGCCTGCCAGTGCTTGTTAAAACTCTCTGGTACTTGTCTTACTTATTGGCGTCAACATTAAACTAATTATCAGATGCTGGATCAGATGGGAACTTTTCTTCTGCATCAGACTGGCAGGGACTGGTGGAACAAGCGCAGGGTTTGTTCACCTCCAAGTTTACTGAACAAACTCCTCACTGTTTCAAGGACATAGGGCACTGGGAGTGACCTTGTTCTCTGCAGCTCTCTTCCACTGGTGTATAGTTGTTTGGCTTTTGGCCTTTTCCTACAGCACGTTGAGAACAGTTTTGTGGCTAGTGGAACAGAGGGAGATGTTTGTTCTGTCATTGGCTGTGCTCAGTGGGGTGTCAACTTGCTGTTCATTGTGCTCTTTTCTGGTCCTGAGCTTTTTGTGCTTGAACTGAATGGGTAAAGGCAAAATTGATATTCAACAGGATGGAGAGAGGAACTCTTGCAGCTGAGAGAAGGTTGCTGTCAGTCTTTGTATGGATTTGGCCAGCCTGCTGTGATGAGATTGATGTGATACTGAAAGACTTGCCTAGGGTAGAGAGAAGACAAAATAAGTTGTTTGGGTGGATCAAGTAATAAATGAAGGAAGAAACATCTTCTGGATTCCTTCTGGGCAGAAAGAAGTGACCTGACTGAACCCACGGTGGAAAGAAAGAAGCATATCTAGACTCCTGTTGGTTTTTTTCCTGAGGTTTTTGCTTTCTTTTGGCTCTGATTTTTATGTTCAGGATAGGGAACAAAGTGGTAGGTGATGCTCTCTTAGCTGTCACGTACTACTGCCATCCCTGGAATTTGTGATCACTCTATACAGAGTAAAAAGAATGCTATTGCTATGAAGGGATATGTGGTACGACTTGACCAATGCTGTGCAAGAGAGCATTTCTGCAGGCTGTTGTTCCCACATGTTAGTAGCCTTCTTGTGTAAGCTGACTGATATTCTCCCTGTCCCCTGAGACTCCAGTTACTTTCTATTGTTCTAAAACCTGCTAGAGGGATTTGGTGCTTGATGGAGAGGTAAAAGTCCTTTGCTCATTTTCGCTCTGTTGAAATGGATGTATGTCATCTTCATAGTTGATGGCCCAAAGTTTGACGTTTAAGTAGCTGGTTTTATTTCTTCTTTAAGGGACATTGTTACCACATTTCGGTACCAATGCTTGAAAATACTGCCCAAAGTGATCTGAGCTCAGAGCTGGTGATAGAGATGAGGTCTTTCTGTTGGCAATAGTAGTAATAATAATAATAATAACAATAATGTCAAGGTATATGCTGGAAGTCTCTAGAACAAAGTACAAGTTCCTGAGCTCTGTGATTAGAATGGATCCTCCATATATTGTCACTGTAATTTTGGGGCCAGTTTTAAAGCAGAGTGCAAAAATATAGCATTTGATAAAGCTCGATTTCTTTACCCTCTTCATTTCAACCTTAGAGGCAAGTGAGCATTTAGGTGACAGGAGCATGTGTGTTTGTGACTGTGTGTTTGTATTAATAGAAATACTTAAGCAGCCAGAGCAACAGAGAAGGAAATGTGGCGTGCTCCTGAAAAATATCTCATGAATTGCCCTTAAAAATGAGAAGGAAATCATGGAGCATAATAGCATGAGGATGGTTTGGTTACAAAAAAAAAATTGCTTGATAGATTATTGTCTGAGTGAAGAATCAATCAAAGTAGGAAATCTTTGAAAATTCAGAGAAGAACCTGTTACCAATAAGTCCTTTTAGCAGATGGGTTAAATCAGCATCTTGCTAAAGCTGTTTCCAGATCTGTTGGTGTTCCTCTTCTATAAGTGCACTTCCATGTATGAGGTTTGCGTTTAGCTCAACAGAATAAGGAATAGCTAGGCAACTTCTTATTTTATGCATTTTATGGAAATAGGTAAGCACATGGAGATCTCAATATTTGACATGTAGCAGAAGTCTTGGTTTTAAGTGCCACCTAGGCCTGAAACATGACCATCAGTTTGAACTGTTCACCCTGAATAAGCCAGTGGCAGCAGATTCTCAGCCTGCAACATTCTTTAAACAGAGGGCAGTGGATAAACAGAAGTGAAATAACACGAATGCCAGAGCAAGGGAAACATGATGCACTCCCCATGCATGGTCTTTGTGTTGTAAGCGAAAATTGCAATGGGCAAAGCAACTGGTAGGGTTAGAAAGCTGTAGTGTCTTGGCACTGATGTTGCAAAGGTTGCAAGTGGTAGAGCAGCTACTGAAAGAGCCTAGTTTATAATGAGAGGGTTCTGTGCAGCCTAGATGTGACTAGTAAGTGGCCAAGTCACCTGAAGAACTGCAGGAAAGTTAAATTGAATTCAAGCCAGGAAAGAAATTTTGTTATGGGGAGGATGGATGAAAAGAAGGGATAACTAGAAATTAAATGGCTATATGATGAAGTGTTTCCTGACCCCTAAAACTGATCCTTCCAAATCACAGCATTAGCAAAGCAGGGTAATGATTCAGGCATTGTTCATGACCGCGTTGTGCCTGTCTTGAAAGCTAATGCTAATAGGAATTCCTGGTAATGTTGGATACTCAAAAACAGGAGGGCGTGGGAAGCTCTTGGACTGATCCTTCTCTTCTGATGGAAATAATATGGTATAACTTATTTCATCAATTACGTTACTCCTTCCTAAGTCTTACACATTTCCTACTGCTTTCCTTTGCATCATCTTACACAGTATTAGAGCCACTCTCTCCTTAATCTCAACTATGAAACTCCAGGATTCTTCAATAGGCAGCAGTATAAGACTTTCTCTGTGTAAAGGAATTCAGATGATAGAATTATTTATTATTTTCTTCTTAGATTAAATGTATGTCCCTTTGAAATGATTTTGATTTTAGCACAATATTGATATATGGATAGCATATATCCTGTTTCAGTTCCATTCAGAGATAGGTGTGCACGTAACTCAAAAAGGAATTCAAATTTATAAAGAAACATGGATATAGTTTCTCACCTCTTTTGAATAAGATTGCGTAGTCCATGTATCTTTCTGGTTACCCTCTTCTCAGCCTTGGAGATATATGTAGTATCTTTCTCACAAAAGCTGGTCCAAAATGATCCAAAAAGTGGCCTTTACAGATAATGCTGAAATAAATTCCTCCAACAAGGTTTTTGGGTTTTGTGGTGTGGGTTTTTTTTGTTTTGGTTTTGTTTTGTTTTGGGTTTTTTTGGTGGGTTTTTTTTTGTGTGTAAATCCTTTAAATGACAATTTTATTCCAGGGCTTTTTTTTCTTTCCTTTCTGATTACTCTTTTCTTTTGTCATTCGGAGTGTGTGAACAAGAACACAAAGTTTGTTTCTATTACATCTTGTTCACAACATCTTAGCAATGTAAAGGTTCCTTCGTAGAAATCAGAATTTAGGTAGAGGAGCTTCATATTCTGTTTCTAAACATGCAATGAATAAGAATTCCTTCTACTGTATGAAAAAAACACTTCATGAATGTTTTGTTGCATCCCTCTGAATCTTAGTCTCTTCTATATTCCCCTCCCCTCAGCTTAATTTATTGCCAGAACATTTCACCCTCCCACATACTCTTCCTTCCAGGTCAGTGCTGCATGGCATAAAGTGAACAAATGTTTGTAGTCTTGACAATCTTTGTATGACACCCTGCTTTGCCACCTTCCCACTTTTCAAGCTGTTGCCATTCATGACTATATGCTATCTTACCACTCAGTGAGCTGGTAATTTTGAGTTTCATTGAATTTAGAAAGGGATTATGTTCCTAAATTTCGTAAGTTCCACTCTTAGCCTTATCTTTTGCCTTTTAAAATAATAATTATTATTAGTGCAATCCTCCATGCTTTTGGCCATATATTTTGTGTTTGTTGGTATTTTTTGTTATAGCATTGCATCTTGATTTGATTTCACAAATATGTGTCTATCCAAAGGAAACCATTTGTCTGC
>VZTQ01005186.1:0-24981 GCA_013400755.1 Pelecanoides urinatrix
ACCAACGCGGTGCAGGACTGTGTGCTGGTGAAAGAGATGGTTCTTTATGTTAGCGGTGGGGTGTATAGGATATTTAGGTGAACAAGAGGTTAAGAACAGCTTCCTCACAGGTAGTAAAATAAGTACAGGTGAACAGTATTCCATATCTGTGATCACAGCTGTGCAACCCAGTCATTTAAATAGCATCTCATTTGCCTCTACTTTCCTGTTCAGAGGTTTAAAAGTAATTGTATGTACAGTAATGATCTAAAATATTTAATTATTTTATTGTATTTACATTTATTCATTAATTGTTATATTTATTCATTAATAAATTTCTTAAATATTGGTGATTCCAGATTATGTATTCCAGATTATGAGAGAGACCAAACAGATTAAATAGGACATGGATATCTTAACAGATCACTACACAGGTTCATTTTTTCTCCCTTGCACAGACACTGTGCTTTCCAGTTTTATTCCAATTAGGTTATTAGGTGATTCTGGTTATAAGAAACAGATGGTGTTGCTTTTTAACCAATTGGCAAATGTCCTTAAAGTGATCCCACCACGACTTAAAGTTAGAGTTGCACGTGAAGAAACCTTGCTGTGAAAGAAAGAAGTGGTTGCACAGCTGCAGCACCAAAAGCTGAGATATATCTCAGGTGTGCGCAGCAGTGCATATATCTCATCCATCAGCCTGCCAGGGTAGAAAGCTGTCAACAAGGTAAGAGGACTATGGCATGTGCAGGTTGGGCTGCCCTCAATAGTAGACTCACATTCAACACAGTGGGGAATTGTCTTTCAGGATCATGACATGTTTTCCTCTCATCCACCGCTTTAGTGTTTATATTCCTGGCCATCAGACTAATGTCTGGTGCATTTTCTTTAAAGGCTGGTGGTGTGATACAGGATAATAACCATACTGCATCAAACAAAATATATAATTGTTAATGATGTTTCTTAAAAAAAAAGAACGAAAAAAATACTATTTAAGAAAATTCTTGTGCACCGAAGAAAATAAGGAATCACAGAAGGAAGGAAAAAGGGAAAAATGGCTAAATGGCTTTTACAGTTGCAGTACTAGCAGGAGATGAACTTGAAATAGGAGGTCCATTATCATAATGTTCTTTATCTTATTTGCGTGTGTACATTGTCCCAGGTACCGGTTTTTGAAGGATATGCCAGGCTGATGGAGATTTTAGTGAAAAAATATCCTTCAGCAAACAGAGGGGAAGAGTTCTGCTCCTTTTGTTAAAGGTCTGTTTAGTTTACTTACAGTAAATCACAACATAGTTTTATATCACAGAAAGGCTCCAATGAATGACATGACAGAGCCACCAATATTTACAAAATTTATTAATGAATAAATATAACTATTAATGAATAAATATAACAATTAATGAATAAATGTCAATACAATTAAAATTTCAATATTTTAGATCATTGCTGTACATACAATTACTTTAAAACCTCTGAACAGAAAAGTAGAGGCAAATGAGACCCTATTTAAATGACTGGGTTGCACAGCTGTGATCACAGACAGTGAGCACCCTGCTCACTTCCTCCCCCACAACCCTGGGTGCTGATGGTAGGGAATAAGTCTTCAGACTCCTCTATCTGAGCATACCTGAACAAGTAGGTCCGTCCCTGTAGGACCAATATGCATTGTTATACTGTATGTACATAGAGGTGCAGGCTTTTTGGGATTATGTTTGCTATGGTAAAATGTGAGAAACTTGAATCGGCTTCCTGGATTTTCTGTGTTTTGTCCTTTCCCACCTTTCCCATCTTCCATGTGAAATAGGCAGCACCAATAAGAGCTTCCCCAGATGGGTGGGACTGTTGTGCCAACTTCAATCCACTTCGCCTATCATATGCAGGGATTGTGGGAGGAAGGAAAAGCAATCTTTGACAATAAAGTGTTGATACCCAAGAAAGATGAGATGCAGGACTGCATCTGTTGTAAAGAAATGTCCACCTGTTAGAATTGAAGTCTTTTTGTTTCTTCTGGAAATAATCACCATGGAGAGAGGAGAACATTCAGGTGAAGAGCAGCACAGGAGCAAGCTCCTGCTTGAAGCATTATGAAGAGGTCATCAGAAAGACATTTAATGACTATAAAGACCATTCAATATGCATGATGGTGATGCTTTGGGGTCATACAGTGCAGTCAAGAAATTTCTAGCCTTCCTGAAAAACATTTACAGAAAGGTGAAGTTAGTCAGTCCCTGTCAACAATGACCTAAGTGTTTAATTCCACAAAACGTCTTCAAAAAGACAAGATGGACATTGCTCTAAGAGCACTCCACATCTACTTGTTAAGTAGCATGACAATCAACAGCATGGAGTATGTTACTGATGTCAATCTGCTGTCAGGTATAACAGGGATTTGCAGAGCTGATTGACACCTTCTACAGGACTAGCAAATGATTAGAGTTGCACAACACTGTAAACAGGACAAGGGAAGAGAACTACTGTCAGCTTAAACTAGATAAGAGAATGTGGAAACCTTTAATTTCATGGTAAGCTTTGAGACAACTATTGCTCAGAAGAGATCATTAGGTATGCATAAATAAATAGATAATATAAAAAAAGATTTAATAGGTTCAAGAAAGCAGGCAAATGGAGTAGGAAGGAAGTGTTGCCTCATGCCTCGTGCATCAGTGTTTCAGTCACAGTTCAAAGATGCAGAACATGGAAGGAATTAGGACTACTGACTACTGGTCATGCTTATAGGTGACAAGGTCCCTCCTCTGATAAGTGTCTGATTAATGCCATCAAATCTGGAAGATGATGTGGAGAAAGCTTTTTGTGAGCCGCTACCAGAGCATTCTCCAAAGCACAGGACTTATTGATAATGAGGGGTAGGAGAAGAACACAATAGTTTGTCTATCAAGTTCTTGGAAAGCCCAGGTGACACTACTTGGATAGAAGCTGTACCTAGTGACAAGAGATAGGAGGCTCTTTTGTAAGTGTTTAATTGGTAAGTGGGAACTGCTTGAGAAGGTTAAGACAAAAGGCAAATTGCGTGAGAACAACCATGAAAAATAGCATTTGTGACTTTTAAAAGAGCAAAGAGGAAAAATAGCAGACTTCAATAAGCCTAGAAAATTTTAAGGTTAGATCTGTTGTAAGGAATGTCTAAGGAATTGAAGAATTAAGGAGTACTTAATTAAAAAGTGCTATGCAGAGGAAGGATAGGAAATACAGTAAGACATTAGTGTGCTCATATTAAAGATGGAAATATATGACAAGCAGAAGCAAGGTCAGATTTTCAAGGATCAATGAGAAGGAAAAACATTAGATAGCAATAAAATGAGAAAGGTCAAGGCACAAAACAAGCTGCAACAAACAAGGGACATCAGAAATAATAGAGAGCAATTTTCTAACCACTTTATAGTGAGAGGAAGAGTAAAGAAAATGTCGGCCTGCAGTTCACTACAGGGAGAAAGCTACTAAAGACAAATCCAGGACAGCTTTTAGTATCAAACTTCACAAAAGGAAAAGCTAGTGGTTAGTGACAGAGGTAAAGGGTCAACCAAAAAGTGGGAACGTGATGTAGGAAACAAGCTTGATTGAATTAGCTGAAGACTTATAGCCCAAAGAACCAAACACAGTACTAAGGGAGAGATGTGATAACTATTTTCAGGTACAAAAAAACTGCAGCAAAAAGATCATAATTCTATGCAATATGTGTGTGTTATTTCAAAATTATTTAAATGCTTTTTTTTGCTCTGCATCGCTGAAATGGCTCCAGGATAATTTTTTTTTTTTCCATTAGAATAAAAAGATACATGATGTCTCTAACACACCCAAATCCCACTCAGATACCACGGTTTATGGTTTTAGAGCTATCCTTTTGATACCACTCCTTTGATAACTCTTGATTTTCTTTGCCTAGGATGGTGGAGTGGCCTCTTCTCAGCTGCTGCCAAGCCTGGGTGGGAGAGGGGAGCAGGGAGAGGACTTATACTAAACGAACTGCAACTAGGTAGGTGGACATCCAGACTGCCAACTGGAAGAAGTGTTCCTACAACAGCTCCTCACCACTTTACATGTTGTCTCTACACAGCTAACATGGTGGATGCTCTGTCTTTTTACCCCAGTGGGATACAGCATAGAAAGCTGGAGACATGTCCATTAGTTTGGTCCATTAAGTAACTCGCTATATCAAAAGTAACTTTCCAGTTATTGGCTCTGGACAAACTGTGGTCACTGAAATGTCATGAGTCCGTAACAGTGAGCTGAGGAATGCAGCTTTAGGATCCCTGTGAAAACTGCCTGGAATGTTCAGCACACATTTCTAAAACACTGTTTCTAAGATTAGACAAAATGTTGAGAGATAGATGTATACAATAAAAATAGACTCCCCACCCTCCCTTTTGTAAACAGTTCCACTAATTTTTTAAATTGAAAATGCAGCAGTATATTGGGATCAGTTGAGTTGATTTCTTTTTCTCTAAAGTACCTCCCCCTCCAGTCTATAGCTAAAGCTATTACGGTTAATGAGTATATTCATTAGGCTGTAGACTGGTCTTTTTTTGTTATGCAAAAATCTGTTTGCAGGCCACAGAATGATGATGGAAACTGCTGTTCTGCCCACGTGTAATCACCCTCCTGCCAAAAATCTGACCTTAGCATTTGAGAATATGTTTGAGAATTTTTCTCCACCTGTGTAGGAGTTTGTTGACTGTGTGAGTGGCTGTCTTTAATTTTCCTTTCATTGTATTTCTCTGATCTTTCAGGTTTTTTTCTATATCTTAAAAGCTCTAAAAATATTAGAGAGTCCTCGTGCTCTTCTGCAAAGCGCTGCCAGTCTTGCAAAGGTAAATTTGTTTGGTTAATATTGGAGGGGTGGAATTGCTTTTGGTGAGCAGCTGAAAATTGTTGCATTTAGATGAGTTCATTTTATAACAACTGTGTGTGCAGTGAATGGGGATTCTTGTCTTGCTGCCTGGCTTTTTTTAGATTGCAATTCCTCATCTTTTGTCTTACTTTTCATGCATATTATAAAGATAAATGAATTTAAGGATAATTCAAAGGAAAGAAACGAACTGATTATTTTTAGGCAGCATGACATACTGTTTTCTACAAGGTGGTATCTAGAAGTAGCTATGCAGTGAATTTGGCAGATACCTTGCACAGGGGATTATTGGTGCTAATTACTTGCAGAGTATCCAAACTTCCCCAAACTGAGAAAGGTTGTGATGGCAACTTGAGAGATTGGTAGTCTATAGCAACATCTAATTTGCATGAAAACAGAGAGTTTTGCAGCTGTCTGCATCTGTAGTTGAGAGCTGTAAAGTAATTCAGCCTGACTGTAATCCAGTCTACAACAAAATAGTTTCCATTGTGTGATGTCCTTTCTTCATGCTTGCGAGCTCTCATAGCTAATCAAACTAACTGGAGGAAGTTATATCCATACGTATAAATTGTATGGACTGTCTCCTAAATTGAAGAGAAATTTGATGGAATCTTACCCTGTAAAACAGGAAGGATATTCAACTTGTGCAGTACGCTCTCTTGATTCCTGAATAATTCTTTAGTGAGGAGAAGGTAAATATTTGACATATTACCAGGAATAAAGGCATTTTGGATGCCTAGACAACTTTATAAGGTCTTAAAGTTGTTTTTCCTAAGATATAATGTAAATCTGTGCTACAATTTAAGTCCCTTACTTTTTTACTGCCTTTGTTTTAGAGCAACCATTTGCATAGAGTTTCAGGTTTATCTAGACTAAATAAACCCAGTTCTTTCTAACTTTCCTTTCAAGAGCTGTTTTCTAAACTTGCTGCCATTCTGGGTCTCATTCTTCCTGAAATTGCCCACCTGGTCCTTGTCTCTGCAGACTCAGTGCTGCCTTGGGATGTAGTGCTGACAAATTGTCAAGGGCTGACATGGGTGGAGGTGCCAGTGAGCACCAAAATGAGAGCTTTGTGGCCTAAACAGTGATGGACTGTCCTATTGGAATCCGCATAGGCATAGGGATGTCCTGTCCTGAGCTGGGGACATTCTCATGCTTGTCCACATTCCCACGCTGAAGTCAACAAGGCAGTTCCCATACTGTCCCCAGCCTTCTGCCTCTAGCTTCCAGGAGGAACTGCTAAGCCTTTAATAAAAGGGTGGGAAGAGGAAGAAAGACTGATGAATGGTTTCTGTTCTTGACAACATGTAGGGAAGTTGATGGTTGGACTCAATGGTCTTAGAGGTCTTTTCCAACCTTAGTGATTCTATGTTTCTATGATTCAATGATTCTATGAAAAGAGGAGCAGGAACCATTTTTTCAGGTTTCACATTAGTTAAGGACTGCCTAGAGAGGGAGTAAAAGCAAAGGAAGCAGTGTGTGCTGTAGGAAAACCTCAAATTTATTTGGGAGTTGGCCATCAGGCATCAGAATGGCTTCCATCACTGCTTTGTTAAAGGGTAGAATGATTACTTCACATCCTTGAAGTATATTTTCCAAATATGGCAGCAGCTTTTCTTTTCAACAATATTAATGCTGTTGACTCATATTTATAATTCACTCTAAGCTCCTCAAATGACAGTCTAAAAAACACCAGTTACATAACGTCAGTAACAGCAGAATAACAGGAAAGAAAAAAATGGTTCATCTCTAAAACTTTTCAATCAAATATGTATTTGTACTGTGAAAATACTGATTTTTATCTTCCCTAGAATGCCTGACTTCAGTATAGCTTCTCAGGCACTAAAATGTAATGCACAATGCAATGCAATGTTATGTACCTACTGAGCCTATATAAGCATATGCCAAAGAAAAGTCATGTACAGAAGTCAGGTCTTGGCACAAATGATAAGCAAAAACCTACTGTCTTGAAAAGCTGTCACAAAGGTATTTTTTGTGCATCTCATCCACCTGAACTGGAAACATCTCTGGGGTGACCCTGAACGCAGAAGGATCCTCAGTTTGTTCTACAGCAGCACAACATGATCATAAATATAAGCCAATACTATTTTTCTACACACGATTGACTTTGCTTGCATTGATTGAGAGGATTTTTCATTATATCAAGCCCACCAGGAGAAAAATAGCTTATTCTGAATCAGAATTATCTTGTATCAATGATTTACTGGGACTGCCAGTAATGGAATGATTCTCCATTAGACATCCAGGCACCGCTTTCATGGATATGCAACAACAATCTTTATGATAAATTCAGACATAGTCATATGAATGAACAGATAACTGAGATAGCCTCACGACTTTAAAAATATTTCAGAAATGGGTAAAAAAAATTGGTTTAAGTAAAACCATTCATTTACTTGGTAGAAAATGTAATACACATAAACATATGTATAGACATATATGTATGTATCTGTTTTTGTATACATAAATATATATTTATTTCTTATGAGTATATATTTACAGCATTTTTAGCCTGAAAAAAGTAGCATGCAATAGAAAATCTCACATGTTTGTATACCAGCTATTATGTGGTTTTTTGCATATATTTGTGAAATTATTAAACCTATTATACTGCTATGAAATATAATTCAAAACAACACTTGAGGTGTTGCATCTTATTGTTTCTGTAGAAGAATACTTTTAATCATAAATAATATACCTAATCTTTGGATATATAAACAGGGAAACAGTATGAGTAATCAGTATATATGGACATATCTAGGTGTTCTAAGGAGGTGCAAACATTTAACAAAGTGAGTGGAAAAGTCAGACAACACAAAATTAAATTTAAAGAAACATAAATACATGTCATATTTCAGCAGTTACTTCTAATAATCATGCATATATTAATACTAAACCTTATTACTTTGGAGAGAATTTGTCTGTTTATGACTAATCAGAAACTTTGGGGTGAATCTTAATGTTGTGCTCATACACAAACAATTTGAACAGGGAACAAAAAGGTGAGAATGATATGTTAACAATATTATTTGTATTTTAGCCCCTATTTTAAAACTATACATACCTAGAAAGGTTCCATTGGTCTAACAGCACAGTGTTAAGCAGACTCTTTTTTTTTTTTTGTGATTAGAAATACAAGTCTTAAATCTCCAAACTGCAGTGTATGCTCTGTAGTAATTCTAGAGAGACTAATATAAAATTTCTAGTGATACAATGGATAGCAAATTCTGGGTGTTCAAAGGTTTTAAAATTACAGATGTTATACAGCGTTTTTTAAGAGAAAGAATAAGTAATTTCAAGCCAATAATTGCAATAATTAGCACACATTTAATTAATCAAAAATACAAAGAAATTAATATTCACAGTTCCCCAGGGAATCAGTAATTTCAGTAATTTTTTTAACATCCTGTTCAGCAAGCCGAGTCAAATGTGGCAAAGGAAACCAAGTCAGACCTAGGATAATGACCCAACAGGGTAAATACGCTGAAATCCTCCTCCTGCTGAAATCAGCTGAAGCTTTGCCACTGACATCAGTCAGGACTGCCTTCCTAGCTCTGTGCTCAGATCAAGACATATCCCTCTAATTAATTCGGTGCCTGACTTCCGATAATACAATGTGTGATGGCTAGCTCACCTCTTGCACTCACATTGGTATTACCTGTAGATATCCACAGAATTAAATTATAGAACAGCTTTATAAGCCCTTCATCTTCTAAAACTCAATTCAGAATAACTCAGGTGTCATAGGCTATAAACATGAAGTTATTTCAATCAACTGTTTTGAAGAGGTAGACACACATTTTAATGATTATCAGAGGAGGAACGTCACTAGAAAAGTTTATTGTCGTCAGAAGGAAGAACTTGTGTCAAAGACCTTGCACCTGACCATTTCATCACTTGCTCTACAGCATTCAAAGCCAGCTTCTTCTGAAAACATTGGGCACATAATAAATGTACTGAAATAACAGAGCTAATCTGTAATATAGGCATTACAAGATTTGAGAAGTCTGGACTAAAGGATTCTTTGCTGCAGCAAATCACAAATCTCTTACAAGACTTACAGCAGGTCTACACAGGAAAATTTTCACATCTTGGCGGCATAAGGTAAAGTGAAAACAAAGAGTGATTTCTTTTGCTATATTTCTTTTGCTGAAGCAGCTTGTATTTCTCATTTCCACAGAAAACTGATTTAGAAGCATCATTTTCAAAAGAGACGGCATGTCTGTGCACTCAACTCATTTAAAATCAACTACCTGAGTTGTCCAGTGCTTGGAGTTAGACATTTTAAGCAAGTGACCATAATTGCCAGTGAGGCATTGCCTTGATTTCTGTGTTGACATCCACACAAATATGACAGATTTATTATCAAAATACACAGAGCTTGCTTTACTATATCCAAACCAAAGCTCACCAAACCCAGCATCCTCTCCCTCATGGTGTTCAGTACAAAATTCTTATATTCAATCAGGACCCAAAGCAGAATTTGAATGAGTTTAGCAAGCACCAACTTACATGTTCTACCATTTTAATGGGGGAGGATTTATGTAAGTAACATGAAGCAATAGTAGCCTGATCTGGAGGGGTCTTTAGGCATAAGGGATCATTCCAATTTGGGTGAAGTTAGGAGTGCAAGTTATAGAACTTTTTCCTAAATCTAGATGTAGAACTTTTTCCCTTCCAAAACAAGGGAGTACAGGAAATCTTAAAAAAATGTGCAGCCTGTGGCTTCTTTACCATCTCTTACTGTTTTGGTATGATACAAAAAAACCCTTAACTTGTCTCAGCATAAATATTGCTGAGATTTCTTTGAGCTGCCATGACCCATGTGGAGGAGGAATTTTAAAATAATGTGAGAGAACTCACAGATACAAAGAGCAGAAGAAGCTATTAGATCAGGACCATTACATTTTGCTTAGTTTCTCTGCTCAGATGGGCTTGATTCTCACTGAGCAGCACTTTTATGGCTCCTTTATTGTACTGAGTTGGCAGAAATTGGCCTTAACAAAAATAAGAATGAGGCCCAGGGGTGATCTGCACCCTAGGTGTGTAATCGCTTCTGCATAAGAAATTTGCTTAAAAATACAAGTAGCCAATGCATAAAGTTGAAAACAAATGCAATCCAGAGTATACTTCAGAGAAAAAGCATAAAAATGTGATGAGATGATCACATTTAAAGTAAAAAGGTGTTATTTAACACAATATCTATATCTAACTGTAAGTCTGCAAAGAAGAAAGGATAAGGATAGGACTTTTAACCTACTTTGGGTGAAACTACTGAAAACAATGCTTATGCTCATGCAAAGCCCGTAAGACATCATAGTCAGGCTTTAGGTTTCAGAACTGTGGCTATGGTTACCACCAATGAATAGCCCATGTGAAATTTAATCAGCACCTCTATGTCTGTCTCTGCAAACACAGGTCTATCGTTAAAACTACACATTCATCTGCACATATTGAGATATTGTTTCAGATTTTTTTGGCTATAAATCTGGTAGAAAAGACTTTGAAAAGAAATGAGGGTTAGTAGCCTACAGAAAAAATAATAGCATGTAGGAGTTATCTAGAAAACTTAAATATCTGTTCTACAGCATAATAACACAACAGGTTGTTATTTGACAAGATCCTTAAAAAAATGTATTGCAAAATACATTCCAGAATTAAATTATGCACAGATGCACATGGATGACATAAATTTTAGGAAATAGTAATGCAAAACCAAAACCTGATTCTTTTTTGTAAAATAAATTATAACTTCATGAATACGTGGTCTTCTGTATTGCAATCATATTTCACAGAGGTTGTTTGATAACGGACTGTCGTGGTTTAACCCCTTGTTAACATTTCAAAGTGATATGCAAGACACAGTGCAAGGCAGTATGATTCCATCTAGAATTTTTTATTGTTTTTCTTGGTGTATCAAGGCCTTTGATGTCCTAAACCAATGATAACTTATGATAATAAAGCATATCATGATTTATCAGTTAATACATGGCAAGACCTTTCTCTGTGACAGCTGGGTAATTGAAATGTCTCCAACTAAAACAGTAAATTATGTGGCTCACGTATGCTAATATATTTTCTAGCTATTCCTCTGTAAATGGCACAGTAATTGTAGGGATAGATCCCTTGTTTAAAATATTATATACACATTTCCATTTAATATCTTTTCATTCAGGGTTCACACTGAAGTCAAGGGCAAGACCCTTAATGACTTCAACTATTTATCACTAGCTTCATTGGCAACGCAAACACTGTTTATTGCTGGGAGTAGTTTAATGAATTTATCTGTTAGAGTGTGTTTGAACCAAACCCTAATCTGAATATTCCAGGTACTGAAAAATTGGTTCCACTTTTTATGGATAGAGAGTACATATTTCAGAAATTTGATTGGCATTGGTCAGCATGAACTAAGAGGAACACAAGCCTACATATATGCTTTGTTTTTCTATATCTTAATTTTTTAGTTCTAATTTAGAACCATAATTCAGTTCCATAATTTAGTTCCCTAATTTTAGTTCAGTGCCTACAATATTGTAGATATTTCGTAAAAGTTTATGGGAACATTTCTGTAACATTACAAATACTGAGGAAATCAAATCTGTTTGTCAAATGAAAAAAAAAGTAATCTTTCAATCCTAGACACAATATAACCTGCTGAATCCATATCCATGTTTACAACTAAGAAAATGTAAATATAAAAGGAAATATTAGAGCCAACATGAGATCTATGCCATGGCAGATCACTAAGCTATGTTGAATATTGAACGTACTTTCTTGAATGAGAGAGTCAACAGCTATTCTTCTTTTTCACTGTCATAAAAGAGGTATTAATTAAGGGCATAGACTTGCTTTCCTAACTACGAGAAGCATGAGAAAAGGTAAAGTTAGAAGTGACTATGAAAAGGGGTAAAATAGTAAGGTTATAGTGCCAAAGTGACTTTGGAGCATGTCCTGGTTTTGGCTGGGATAGGGTTAAATTTCTTCCCAGTGCTGTGTTTTGGATTTAGTATAAGGAGAATGTTGATAACTTACTGATGTTTTCAGTTGTTGCTAAGTACCCTCCTAATCCAAGGACAGCTCCCATGCCTGCTGACTGAGCTAGGTACACAAGATGGGAGGGAACATAATCAGGACAGACAGCCCAGCTGGCTAATGGGGTATTCCATACCATGTGACGTTATGCTCAGTATATGAATGGTAGGCGTGTTCCAGGAAGTACCGATGGCTACTTGGTTATCGGTCGGCACAGGTGGTGAGCAATTGCATTGTGCACCACTCTTACCCTTACGATTCTCTCCCCATCCCACTGGGGAGTGAGTGAGAGGCTGCGTGGTATTTGGTTGCCTGCCAGGTTAAACCATGACAGAGCACAAGACCAAATAAGTGCCATGGGAATTTTTGGTCATGATGGCAAGTCTCAGTAGTAGCTTCTCTCAGCAGAGTTATGTCATTTAAAAATTGTGACAATAGGCTGGCAGAAGCCCTATTTTAAATAGAATTATGCTAAGGAAAAAAAAAAAGAACCTTTTAAAATGGTTTATTTTGCTTATTCTGCTTAATGTGTTTTCTGCCGTGAACTCATGCTAAATCACTTGGAGTCTTNTAAATTATGCACAGATGCACATGGATGACATAAATTTTAGGAAATAGTAATGCAAAACCAAAACCTGATTCTTTTTTGTAAAATAAATTATAACTTCATGAATACGTGGTCTTCTGTATTGCAATCATATTTCACAGAGGTTGTTTGATAACGGACTGTCGTGGTTTAACCCCTTGTTAACATTTCAAAGTGATATGCAAGACACAGTGCAAGGCAGTATGATTCCATCTAGAATTTTTTATTGTTTTTCTTGGTGTATCAAGGCCTTTGATGTCCTAAACCAATGATAACTTATGATAATAAAGCATATCATGATTTATCAGTTAATACATGGCAAGACCTTTCTCTGTGACAGCTGGGTAATTGAAATGTCTCCAACTAAAACAGTAAATTATGTGGCTCACGTATGCTAATATATTTTCTAGCTATTCCTCTGTAAATGGCACAGTAATTGTAGGGATAGATCCCTTGTTTAAAATATTATATACACATTTCCATTTAATATCTTTTCATTCAGGGTTCACACTGAAGTCAAGGGCAAGACCCTTAATGACTTCAACTATTTATCACTAGCTTCATTGGCAACGCAAACACTGTTTATTGCTGGGAGTAGTTTAATGAATTTATCTGTTAGAGTGTGTTTGAACCAAACCCTAATCTGAATATTCCAGGTACTGAAAAATTGGTTCCACTTTTTATGGATAGAGAGTACATATTTCAGAAATTTGATTGGCATTGGTCAGCATGAACTAAGAGGAACACAAGCCTACATATATGCTTTGTTTTTCTATATCTTAATTTTTTAGTTCTAATTTAGAACCATAATTCAGTTCCATAATTTAGTTCCCTAATTTTAGTTCAGTGCCTACAATATTGTAGATATTTCGTAAAAGTTTATGGGAACATTTCTGTAACATTACAAATACTGAGGAAATCAAATCTGTTTGTCAAATGAAAAAAAAAGTAATCTTTCAATCCTAGACACAATATAACCTGCTGAATCCATATCCATGTTTACAACTAAGAAAATGTAAATATAAAAGGAAATATTAGAGCCAACATGAGATCTATGCCATGGCAGATCACTAAGCTATGTTGAATATTGAACGTACTTTCTTGAATGAGAGAGTCAACAGCTATTCTTCTTTTTCACTGTCATAAAAGAGGTATTAATTAAGGGCATAGACTTGCTTTCCTAACTACGAGAAGCATGAGAAAAGGTAAAGTTAGAAGTGACTATGAAAAGGGGTAAAATAGTAAGGTTATAGTGCCAAAGTGACTTTGGAGCATGTCCTGGTTTTGGCTGGGATAGGGTTAAATTTCTTCCCAGTGCTGTGTTTTGGATTTAGTATAAGGAGAATGTTGATAACTTACTGATGTTTTCAGTTGTTGCTAAGTACCCTCCTAATCCAAGGACAGCTCCCATGCCTGCTGACTGAGCTAGGTACACAAGATGGGAGGGAACATAATCAGGACAGACAGCCCAGCTGGCTAATGGGGTATTCCATACCATGTGACGTTATGCTCAGTATATGAATGGTGGGCGTGTTCCAGGAAGTACCGATGGCTACTTGGTTATCGGTCGGCACAGGTGGTGAGCAATTGCATTGTGCACCACTCTTACCCTTACGATTCTCTCCCCGTCCCACTGGGGAGTGAGTGAGAGGCTGCGTGGTATTTGGTTGCCTGCCAGGTTAAACCATGACAGAGCACAAGACCAAATAAGTGCCATGGGAATTTTTGGTCATGATGGCAAGTCTCAGTAGTAGCTTCTCTCAGCAGAGTTATGTCATTTAAAAATTGTGACAATAGGCTGGCAGAAGCCCTATTTTAAATAGAATTATGCTAAGGAAAAAAAAAAAGAACCTTTTAAAATGGTTTATTTTGCTTATTCTGCTTAATGTGTTTTCTGCCGTGAACTCATGCTAAATCACTTGGAGTCTTCAGAAGTACCTAACAATAGTAAATCAATGGACTTACTTGACCCTCTCAAAGAAGGTGCACAGGAACTTTTCAAAAATGCCCCATATAGTCCAATTCTGCTCACACTGAAATCAATACTAACATTTTTAGTGACTGCAAAATCAGCAGAGGAAAGGAAGCAATGTGAAGAAAAAAAAAGAAAAAAAAAAATCTTCCCAATTGTCCACCTTGAGGGACATTTAAAAGTTTAGTATGCCAATTTTAATTCATTTTCATTTCAAAGTCTATTGGAATATGTTTTCTCGGCCATTTAATCCCAATCAATTTGCAACAAAGCTGTTATGGCTTTTCTTACCAGCTAACCCTTTCAGTGAAACTCTGGCTCATAGTAGCAAACTTGTTAGTCTAGATATTTAAAATGCTTTTATTGATCTTTGGAACGCAGCTTGGTGATAGTCAAATAAAAATTGATTATTTCAGCTGAGTATTTTGTTTGATTATTTTTAAATGTATGTTCTTCAAAACTGTAAGGTCACAGTTCTTTTATTTACTTCCTTTTCTATTCTGTGTTAAAGATTGTCCTGCTCATTCTTAACAAACCACAATAAGTTCACTTACTTTCCTTTGTTAATCTCAGACAGAAGCCTGAGAACCTCAACAAAAGATGCCAAATTTTCATTGGATGATGATTCTTAATCCTGATGTATTCATCATCCCGGCATGAATATTTGTTTATACTTCTTAATAAAATGAAAAAAAAAAAATTCATGATCAGATCTCTTTTGGCATTCCTTTTCCTATAAGTAACATGTTGATACTGTTTTTTAATAAAACCCTGCCTGAAGCAATTTATTAATTGGGCTAGGAAATGTGAGTGGACATGACTAAACGGTTTGATGGTTAGACCATTAAGCTGGGAGATGAGGGATTTAGAGGACATTTCAGTAATTTCTATGTAGTAGAACAGAAGTAGTGAGGAGACTGAGAGATAAGCAGCTCAGAATAATTTCTGAGGAACTTATTGACAGCTCAGTTCCATTTCTATCCTCAGCGGGCAGAGAGAGGAGCTCAACAGACTTTCCAGGAAGGGTCTGCAAGTTGGGCAGGATGGAGGGTGGCACAACCACAGCCTCATGATTGCTGGTTTGTTACAGGTGAAATGACTGTACATTTCTACTACATTCTACTACATTCTACTACAAATGATTATTTAGCTTGTTTCTCCAGAGATATAAGTCTCGCTATTAGGCTGTCTGTCCACGTACCCCTTCCACCTCGGTAGTATCTTGTGAATCTGTTGACCTCTATCTAGCAAATACAACAGACCCGTAGTGGTCTCAAAGGTAAGTTTGAACAAACATTGTGACAGCCAGCTGTCAGAGAACGGAAAGTAGGTATTTGTTCTGAATATACTGTGCAAGGAAACACCATTGCCACTGAGCTGCTTACGTGGTCTGTGAGGGGATAGTTACCCAGAGCTTACCACAGTGTTTACTGACACTTGCACAGCCAAGAATACGTATTCATAGGAAAACTAGCTTCTCCAGTGCAGTAGGACAGAAGTTCAGCAATGTATTATTTAGTTTTCTTGGGGCTATGTCAGAGACAGGAAAGACAAGACAGAGCTACTTCATCCTCTGAGACAGAAATGCCAGAAGTGGGCAGAAGTGAACTATAATTTAGTCAAACTAGTTGTGACATATGACGTAAAATTATGTCTACATGGCAAACATGGCCAGCGAAGGCAGAATGTTGGTGTAAGAAAGCAGCAATAACTTTGAGCCTGAATATAGCAACAGAACACCATTTTCCTTAAATGCTGCATTACTTCTCTCTTTTTTACCTCTCCCAAGAAGCGAAACTGTATATAAGTAATACAGCATGAGAAAATGTAATATAAATGTGCAATTAATACTGTGACAAACAAAAGACCAGTTATTGCAGATGTAGAATTTTTCAGGGAAAAACCTAGTGATATACAGAAGCCAGTTTGACTTCGATTCCTCCACAGTGTTTACGTGGATTAAGTTGAGTGGGAGAGGTTTTATAATTTGGGAGGAAATACCCTAATACAAAATGCTATCGGTTACAAAGTGTGAGCACAACTGAGGTCTGAAGAGGCATCGTGCTGATGGCTCCCCCTAATGTTCAGGACAATGATGTCACGAACAAGAAGCCACTCATCCTCTGACAGGTTACACAAATATTTGGGGTTTTTTTCCCTCTGTTTCTGACAATAAATCAGAGTATCCTTAAGGCTGGAATAGTCTAGGGTGTTACAACTGCCTGTCTACCCACACAGCATTAGTGTAATGAAGGGTGTGAACTATAACTCTAATGAAGCAAAAATAAAGCAACTTGTGCTGATAATTTTATCGCTTTCAAAAGTTTTGAAACTTGTCAATACTCCTATGCTTGATGCTAAAATAGGATTATGTTATCACTGTATTTTGTGACATTTGAGGTTTTTCTTTTGAGCTCATATTCTTAAAATCTCTCCTATGTTGTGGACCATCCAGCTTTAGACAGATTTGGAAGAATGATATTCTAATTAGTTTTAGTGGAATAATACATTTGATATCTTTAATGAGAAAGGTAATTAGTGATAGTGATGATCAGAGTATACTTAGGATTTGGGAGTTTAAATCTGAAGTCTTTGTGGGCTAAGAACCCAAGACTCATGCTTGTCTGTGTTTGTCACACATCTATATTTATATCCATTTATATTTTTTTAAGTGTTTTAACCACTTGAATAGCTCATTAAAAAGCAGGATGAAGAAGAGATGTGGGGAGGTGAACAGACAAAACTGCCTTAACCAACACCTTCAGGAAAAAAAGAAATCCGAAGTCCTTTTCTAGTAGGAACTTGTTTCAAAATAGACTTGGCAGCCAGGGTCTGACACAGCTGAAGTTTTCTTGATTTTGATCTTTTATAGCCTAGACTGCCTTCTACAAGCTCTGCCAAAAGGATTGTAAAAGAAATTTAAATACTTACTCTAAGTGAGGATTGCCCAACTCAGAAAGACTTCTAAAATATAAGCACTGCCTTATCTAAGGTGTTTATATTAGTCACAGAAAACTTAGACTAACATAAAAAGTTTTGTGTTATTCTGAAATTGAGGTGCCTATGTGAAGAGGAAGAATTAGGCAATAAGAATTAAAAAAACCCTTACAAGACAAATAAACATAGTTCCTCAGAATAAAAATATAATTTTAGTTAATAGAAAAAACACAGCTTAATTCTCTGAAATTCATGATAAAAAAAAGAACGCCAAATTTCCATACTCAGTGCAATTAAAAGTGCCAAAGGTTTTTATTATTTTTAAATTACAAAAATGAAGACAATGTTAATATGATGAACTGTCATAAAAAAGAGGGGGAAAAATACATTAAAATACATGAACTGATATTATTTTCCTAATCTAGGGCAGTGGTTCCCGAACCGTGACGTATGAGCCCAATACATGGACACAACCCAAACTAATAAATTCTCCTGATGTACACTCTCTCAGTGGGATCTATTCTGGCTGGTATGAAATTTGGCTTATAAAACCTGGGAATTATTGATCCAAAACATTACATGTACAACATTCCCATGTTACTCAGAAAGCTGCACTTAGTTTTGCTATAGCATCAAGATTCTCTGGCAAAAAAATTAGAAGTTAAGCTGCTAAGAAACTTCTGACAGAGAAATAAAACCTAAGGCTTTGTTCACAGCTAGTGTGATAGGAAGAAGACAGAGGGCATCTGGAATGTAGGGAAGCTTTTATTTTTATTCTCTTTTGTTCATGGCTTTTTAGTGTTTTCCAAAAGATTACTGTCAACTGTCTTGGGACACTTTCATGGGACTGTGTTTGGCAGCAAAGACTTGGATCATTTCCTAAACAAAATTAACATTGTAAGATACAGTTTTTACTCAGCCAACCGAACTAATACAACCAGCACCACTTTATGCTCCTAAGTCTCTGCTTTGGCTCAAAGCACAGCACTGCCAGTGGCTCATAGAAAGACAGCAGAGAATTCTCTTTTCATTTTAATTTAGGGTTTGCTGATATTCAAAGTATTTCTGCAGGGAAGGAGGTCTTGGCTGTAAAAGCACACACACAAAAGTGAATTTAATAATAGAGCAAGAGTGCATCCGCAGTGCCAAACTGGAAAAAAAAAAATATAACTCAGGAACTGTCCAACCTGGAATGTAACAGCATAAGTAGCATAAATGAAAATAAGAAGGAAGCAATAACTGAAGGCTGCAACCACAGAAAACAATAGAAAAAAGGAAAAAACAAAGAGTGTTTGCAGTGAAAGTATAAGAAAATGACTGCAGTTAGTTCTACCATAGGTATGATGAGAGGGATAATTTTTCCTTTACTTTATTCTCTAGGATGCTTGTAACTGCCAGATGACAACGGTAAAACATTCCAGCAAAGAGGCAGCAGTGGTGCCAACTCCAAATCTAAAAGGCAATATTACAGAAGTACTATTTATATTAGCAAATATGGGGGGGGGCAGGGGGGGTGGTTCAAGAAACAAAAGGTTTGGATAGCTAACCATAGTCATTGAGCATCCTTCAAGGTACTATCTCTTGTGTTTCACCTTCCTTTAACATCATGTCTTTTACTAACATTTTTTGCTTTTGCATCTATTCTGCCATGAAACAGCATGCCATCTCTTTGATCTGGTGCCATCTCTTTGATCTGGTGCCCTTTCCCAGCAAGACGTGTCAGGTTTTGCATGATGCATTTTGTTTTCACTGTTCCTTGATGTTTTCTTGATCTAGTAGCACATTAAGAAGCCCAGGCTATTAAAATGAAGCTCTGAGTGATGGTGGACATTCATCAGATTTGAGAACTCCTTGGACTTGAGATAATGAAGCAGCTGTTCTTTTTGGTTTGGTTTTTTTTTTTTTCCCAAAGATTTGTTCTTGAAAGACAAAGATTTCTACTGACGTACAGGTGTGCTGTGTAAGATGCTGATTCAATAGAACCAGCTGCAAAAGTACTGTGGATTTGATTTAGATGTCTTTTATAAGCAAATTGTAATTCCATTCATCTGTTTTAAATTGAAGGGTAATTAGAATTGCCTGTTTTATTATAACTTAATTCAGAATATGCAAAATTAACTTCTTGTCCTAGTATTTCATGAAGAATAAAATTAACATTTACTGTAACTGGATAGAGTGATGGACAATGCAAATCATTAGGTGAAAATCATTAGGTGAACCTGAATAATATATCTCCTGTATACAGCAATGTGTTTTGAGAACTTAAATGAAAAAATTAGCAGAAGTACATTTACTTTTTCTTTTTAATTTAAAAAAAAAGATAAAGGATCTAGACTGAAGTATGTAGACCTCACTTTCACTGAAACAGATGTAAGGCAGTTAACCTCTGTCTCATTTTATCAAAAGACTTGAGATGCTGTGAACTTTGTGACAGACATAATTTTCTCTCCTATCTCTTAAAGATAGACAGTCCTATTGGTTTGTGTTTTGTTGTAGGGTACAGTGAAGTGTCAGTTCATCACTGTGGCCTCTTAGGCATGAAATAATTCATAATTGCCTACAGTATTGAACAGTGGGACTCCAACCTTCTGTGAGACAAATTCAGAAATATCTTTAATTTCTGCATTTCTGTCTAAGTTATTTTTACTCTTGTTTTATGTTATGTGACTAGAAGTAAATCCAGAAAAGAACTTTATGAAGTATCGCTCGTTACAAAGAAAGAAGTTGACTGGTCCCTATCTTCATCTTTTATATGACTATTTCATGCAAACTACAACTTCAGTCCTGTCAGCAGAGCCAAAAATCTAGCCAGCATCCCTTTGTATGCCATCCAGGCACCCTTTTCATTAGGGGTTTAATGTTCTCTCCCCATCCCAGTGTAGCTAGCTTCCGAGGATGTACACTGGGCTGGATGAAGAGGGCATGATGAAATCCTCTTAACATTTTTTTCATATCTATCTTGGTTTTAGGGTGTTTTTTTGAGAAGCATAAGTCCAGTCTCCCTTGGACTGGGGAGAGCCCAGAAGGCAAGCTTCCTCTGTCCTGGTCAAGTGCTGTAAACCTTAAGTTATTAATTACATGAAAGGTAAATATTGTCTCTGTCTACCTGCCTAAGCAAAAGTGGTAATGGTGACTGTTTTTTCGTGGATCAGTCCTGTAACTGTTAGGTTTTCTATGGCAATTTCTCTAATTAAACCTGTGAGAGGACTGAGACACATGAATATCTAGTTTGCAAATTCCTGTTCGGGCATGGGATATCATGACTGTGTTCAGATCTGTGGAAGTGGAACGATATGCCCTTGAGAAGCCTCATAGCATGGGCCTCTCCCACCTCTCAGGTCAGTGGTCATGGAGGACAACAAGGTGAGCAGCAAGTGCCTAACTCTGCTTGCAACCCCCTGAGACCCGAAGGACTTTGGTCGGTTTGAAGTCACAGGAACCATTGTGCAATAGGACAAGACCAGAATAGAGGTAATGAAGATAATGTTGTTTGCTCTCTGTATATGGATAAGGACGATTATAACTTAAGACTCTGATTCAGTTATACTGGGCTTCTCCATGCTACTCTGCTGGTATTTAGGGGCCTTTCATACACAGATTAATTAACTGACTTAATGAAATTTGGTAGGATTCCTCTCGTGAAAAGCAGTCTGAAATCAACACAAAACCATCATACCAGCTCTGATCTGTCCTACATTTTGGCCATATGGAGGAACAGAGTGAGCAATAAAAAAGAAAGAATAAAGTCAACTACTGAAAAAAACCAAATACATTATTAAGTAAAGAGTTTTGCCTGGGGAGCAAGAATAGAGCTAAAACTACTGCTCAGACTGGAGTTGTGCACCCAGGTTATTCAGTTAGTATGACCTGAAGTCGTCGTAGTCAGTTCTGTTTCACTTCACTTGACGTTTCTGAAAACTGCAGTATGAAGTATACTCATCATTACTAGGGTTGTTTAACTCAGCTAATTCTCCTCATCAAATGTGAGGAAACCTGGGTTTACATTTTTGTGCAAAATAGCAGGAATCATTAATTTTACTATTGAAGATTTCACCTCAAATGTGAATGAGCCTGTGACTCTCACCAGAACTGTGAAATATAGTAGCAGGTAGACACCTGTTGTAAGACAAGCAAAATAACTTCCATAAAATCTGTGATTTGTACTCAGATTTCTTTAGTCGTCTGTATACAGTGACATGATATAGCAACTTAAGATCCCACCCCAATTCAATTATTGGACCTGCAGTTGCAGCCTGGAAGCAAGGTGTTAGGGCTATAAAGTAAACAGTGGTTTTAAGGAATATCCTATTTATTATAGGCACTGACTACAATGCCTAGCCAGACTCTCAGAAATGAGTGGTGACAGCATGCATTGCTGAAAGCACCAGAGTAAGGATGGTGTCACAAGTTGATTGTTACAAAAAGAGCATCAGGATGAGAAAAGCAATGCTGATTCCAATCAGTGTCACACACTCCCAGAAGAACCCATTCCAAAATAAGGCTACTTAAATGAAGCAACAAGAGCTAAAAATGGAGAGCAGAAACTGCGAAGTGTATACAAGACATCCTTCTCAAGCAGAACTCACCGTGTAATGAGTATGGTAAGGAATACATTGAGATGGAGACATGCCACTCATGCTTTGGACAAAACACAGGGAAATATAAAGAGGGTTCCTACTCAGGATCTTGGAAAAAGAAAATAAAAATGTCCCAGCTCAAAGAAAGTAATGGAATAACATTCAATTGTATTGCTCAGCAGGTTGGCAAACAGCATCTTTGGAGGCATAGAGCCGTCATTGGGCTAAACCAGAAATTCTGTGAACTGGTGGGAGGAGACACTGCTAGCCAGAGTGCAGCCCCCAGATCCCTGTTACCTGCGTGGTGGCAGTGCACAAGAATCTCAGCAATGGACCAGGGCTAAGTGGTATACTAAGTACTACACAACTGGTGAATACCGATAAAGCCCTTGTCTCAAACCTTCTACGGCAGGAGGAGGTAAGATTTTTGAAAAGATGAGAAAATTGTTACAGAGACTCTTTGACATGCTGGGTCAGAATGGGTGGTAATGCAGGATTGCCACTTTGTATGAAATCCCTTCCCAGATATGGGTGTTTCAGGTACCCAGATTAGTGACACTTTTGAAGAGGCTGCTAAGTGGCCTCATAGAAGAACAGTAAGTCTGTGCAAAGAAGTAGTAATTATGAAGATGGATGAATGCAGCTGAGTTTGGAAAATGTCCTTTCTGTAGCTCAGCTACATGCCAGTGGCCATTCTGATGCATTGCAGATCATTAAAAGACCAAAGAGCAGCCCCCACTATTTTTGCAAAAACACCTACTTGGGAACTGTAATTTTGATTTCACTTAGAGTCACCACATCAGTCAGCTTGTCTCCTTTTTTCTAATTCAGGAATCAGACCTGATTTATTTAAGGTATGGATCTTTTAAGGTAATATTGAATTAACTAGGAGGATAAGGAAGTAATTACTCCTTCAGGTAGCTGTAATAAATTAGAAGGTACCCTTTAGCTTAATTTTCTACATTTTAACATAGAAAAAGCTAGGAAGAGCAACCAAAGAGACTAAATTTCGTTTCCTGTCAGTCTCCTGATGCAACTTTCATTCAACAAATTTTGAAAACAAACATTTTATTTAAAAATAAAATTGTGATAAACTATTTGCCAAATCATAAGCTTATAAATGATATCCCCATCTGAAGCATTTACATGACAGTTTGACTGAGTAAGTACCAAGTAACTTATGCTCCAAATTCTATTTGCATTCAGTTGAACTTGATTCCTCTTATAGTTATCTGGTATTAGATGAAACAGTTTAAAATTATTCTAACCTATGAGAAAGAATATTTTGAACCTGAGTTGTAAAATAGAGAATACTGCAAGCTATGCAAATGTAGTTATTATCAACGAATATATTCTTTATGCCTCAGGATAAAACTGCATCAGCTGAAAGTTTTGCTCAGTAAAGGAAAAAAAAAACCAAAAATAAACAACACAAAACAAAAACCTAACCCAAAACTAATTACATGAAAAGATTTATTTGTCCATAAAAGGTAGACACCATTCTTGTAAAACAGCTAATTGGAATTACACCGCAGTAAACTCTTCAGTCTATTATGTGCATTGAAGGCCATCTGGAGAGTTTGTGCATGTAAATTTAGGGGCTAACAAGAGTTGTCCTGAATAAAAGTTTTACCAATTTATTTAAATGCGGCCTGGAAGAGGACTAAAACACTTCTAACTTACGCTAGATAACCTGCATCTAGGAGTCAGAGGATTGAGAACAAAACACCTGACCTCTAGTCTCTCTGGCAAGATCCCCAGGAGGAATATAATGATTGATTTAGGGAATCTATAAGAAAATTAAAAAAAAAAGTCACCTTTATAAAGAATTATAAACACGTTACTGTGCAGACTAGCTTAGCACCATAAACTGGTCACTGCTACTGGTGGCTTGGAAATTCCTTTGCAATGCCACGATGGTAGCTGACCGTATCCAGCCTCCAAAGGCTAATCCCCTACTTGAAAATCACCAGTTCAGGCACAGTGCCTAGTTAAGTTACCAGAAATACAAAACTTAAAGGATACATTTTTACTTCTAAAACATTCTGGGGCCATTCCCTGGCACTGCTGACAAATGACACTGTGAAATTTGCCTGTGACTAAATGTTTTCTTTCTCTCTCTCCCCTCAGCAAGATGGCCTCGTCCATACCGCCTGCTGAGAACAATTTATGTCATGTCTTATTTCCCAAACCATGTCCAGGGAAGTGCTGCTGGGTTCAGGCTAAAATCATGCCTGGGACTGTGCTAATCATATAGCAATCAGGACAATGATGGATTAGTGTTAAACTCTGTGTCCCTACCCAGTTTTTTAACTAGTGAAAATACATGAGAAAGCATCTACTGAGTTATCATATCCAACTGTCTTTTTTCATGGGCAATAGCTTCCTGTAGTGCTGGACAAGGCTCCATCCTTAAATTGCCTAACTTTTCTCATTATTCTTCTCTGGAAGGCTGCTCCAGAACCTTAGTGTTTTCATCATCAGAAAAAAAATCAATTTTCTAGCTTTTCTTTACTCATAGCTAATTGATATTAATTTCTTCTCTTCTTTTTTTTTTTTATAAATTGTTCTTTCCTTTCCTTATGATTTTTCTTTATTTTTCTTCTTTTCTACCTCTCCCACCCAACCCTCAGCCTCAGTCTTTCAGAGGGAACAATTCAACCCTCTCCCAGACTGTCAACTCAACAAAATGATTTCATCTATGTGGTGGTCATTCCTTCCCCTGTCCTCTCCTGGGCCTCTCTATGATCTCAGAAACTGCCAGTGAACTTTGGCTTTGGTGTAATGAGCTGGCGGTGAAGCGTCCCTTGTCTGTACCCAGAACACTTGCATGGCTGAAGTCGGGGAACGGCACTGACCGTACCAGAACTGCTGTTACCTAACTCAGGTGGGGGATGAAATTGGGGATAATTCATCATCCCCTGACACCCCTATCTGAGTTGTAATCCAAGTGGAACGGCACCATTGTTGCTGAAACTACAACCTTAGACTGTGGCCAGTATAGAAGTTT